>CM077662.1:5000-427138 GCA_039707465.1 Rhabdophis nuchalis
TAACGCCAAACCCCATACACGGCCCCACCCCTAACTCTACCCCTAAACCCAACAACCCCCAACAAACAAACAACAAACCACCCCCAAGAAACAACACCAGCGTTTTATGTTGTAATTTCTTTATTTTCTTTCGGCCAGAGCAGGGCGGAGAAGATGCCTTGCCAGAGACTGCTGGGCAACTTTCCAAAGAGTGGGGTTTGGAAAAAGGGTAGCCGAGATTGGAATGGGCGGGCGGGCGAGCGCACGTGCTCCCCGGCTGTGTCTTTCCCACTGCCCTGCAATGCAATTTTGCTCTTGCAGAACCTCCATCGTCTTTTTTTTTAAGTTTTTTTTTTTAAACCTTTTAAACATTCTTATTTCTAAAGGCAAAAAAAAGGACAGGCTTCCTGGACAACGCAGTGCAGGTGACGTGTGAGGGGAAGGTGGGGTCTGTGTTGCTGAAATTATTCAATCTATCGGGAAATTTGAGGGGGGGAAATCGGTGGGAAGCCTTTGTAAGTCTGAAATTGCTTCCCTTCCTACTGAAGTGCAGGTTTCCCTAGCTTAAAGTCCGCTCCCCCGTTTCGAAAGAAAACCTGCAAAAGCAACTTTCCTGGAGAGGAAGGCCGTTGGACTTACCGAAGGCGATTTGAACAGATGAAGACGGAAGGAGATAAAGGGAAAGAACCGTTTGTTACCCGGTCACTCCCCCCCCCTGCTTTCCTCCTTAAAAACAGCTCTTCTCTCCACCCCCCTTAGGAATTTGATTGGGTTTTCGTTGGAAATTGGCGGAAGAGGGAGGGCGGTGAGGAGACTGCTTTCTTCTTTTCCCTCCCCCCCCATCCCTGATAACCAAAGACGTCGTGTATTAGCTCGCTCAGGAATCCTAAACTCTAAAACCGTGGTTCTCGACCTGTGGGTCGTGACTCCTTGGGGGCCGTCGCCTAAAACCGTTGGAAAACACATATTATCAAAACAAAAATACAGATAACGTAAAATAATTTTATGGTTGGGGGTCACCACGCGTGAGAAACTGTATTGGAGAATCGAGATGTTAGGAAGGTTGAGACCCGCTTCCCGTTAGTCTTTAACGTTAAACGCTTCCCTTTAGTTAAAAACAAGAAAAATAAGTTAAGGAAACAATTGGTCCGTTGCTGGGAGAAAATGGCAAGAAGGTGACGAGCGACGGGGAGAAAGAAGAACTATTTAACTCATTTTTTGCATCTGTCTTGATGCAAAGGGGGGGGGGAAACAACCGACCTCAAAAATCAGATTAAGAACGCGAGTTGAAATAGGAAAGAAATGGTAAGTGAGCGCCTGTCTACCCTAGACGAGTTCAAATCGCCAGGACCGGATGGATTATACCCCGGGGTTCTGAAGGAACTGGCAGACGAGATCTCGGAACCGCTGGACTATATCTTTCAGAAATCCTGGAGCGCCGGGAAACTGCCAGAAGACTGGAAAAGAGTTGGTGTGCTTCCCGTCTTCAAAAAAGGAAAAAAGTTAAACCCGGGAAACTATAGACCTATCGGCCTGACCTCAATACCGGGGAAGATGCTGGAAAAGATAATCGAGCGACGAATTAGCGAATGCCTAGAAGTAAACAAAGTAATACCCGAAAGCCAACGTGGGTTGGTAAAAACAAATAGTGCCGGAGAAATTTTATTGCGTTCGTCGACAAAGTGACAAAATCGGTGGACCGGAGGAATGCTGTCGATATAATTTAATTGGACTTCAGCGAGGCGTTTGATAAAGGAGACCGTAACCTACCGCTAGATAAAGTAGATGGATTCGTAACTGGCTGACCGACCGCACGCAACGTAACTGCATCTACTCTTCAACGTCTTCGTCGATGATCTGGATGAGGGAATAAATGGGGAACTCATCAAATTTGCAGATGACGCTGAGATGGCAGGTGTAGCCGACGCTCCGGAAGATAGGCTTAAAATACAGGAGGATCTTGACAAATTTGAACATTGGGCGCTATCTAACGAAATGATATTCAAGGGTGAAAAAAAGGAAGGTTCTACATTTAGACGAGAAAAACAAAATGCACGAGTACGGTACGGGTGGTACCTTGCTCGATAGTAGCGACTGTGAGAGGGGTCTTGGAATCCGAGTGGACAACCGTTTAAATATGAGCCGGCCGTGTGCGACGGCTGCCAAAAAAGCCAACTCGGTTCTAGGCTGCGTAAACAAAGGAATAGAATCGAGATCACGTGAAGGGTTAATACCGCTTTATAAAGCCTTGGTGAGGCCACGCTTGGAATACTGCATTCCGTTTTGGTCGCCGCGATGTAAAAAAGATGAGATTCTAGAAAGAGTGCAGAGAAGAGCAACGAAGAGGATTAGGGGACTGGAGACTAAAAGGTAGGAAGAACGGTTGCGGGACCTGGATCTGTCCAGTTTAATGAAAAGAAGGACTAGGGGAGACATGATAGCGGTGTTCCGGGATCTCAGGGGTTGCCACAAAGAAGTCAAACTATTCTCCAAGGCACCTGAGAGTGGAACAAGAAGCAATGGATGGAAACTAATCAAGGTGAGAAGCCATCTACAAATATGGAGAAATTTCCTGACAGTGAAAACAATGAGGTGGAACACCTTACCTCCAGAAGTTGTGAATGCCCCGACGCTGGAAGCTTGAAGAAGAGGTTGGACAGCGGTTTGTCTGAAATGGCATAGGGTTCCCTGCCTAGGCAGGGGGTTGGACTAGAAGACCCCCAAGGTCCCTTCCGACTCTTCTATTCTATTGTATTGTATTTGCCACTAAAGTGCGATTAGAAAAGGGGGAGGGGAGGGGGGATTTTAGACAAAGGGGTCTCCTAGCCCTGTGGCACGTGGAGGTCAGCCTTGAGTTTTATACCCCTTTTTGTCATATAACAGAAGTTAGGTGGGGAGAGGTGAGGCGGCCTGGAAATGAAAGGCATACCTTATTTTTGTTTTAAAAGATTTCATTACAAGGAGCACGGAATGGAGGGAGTAAACGTAACGCAAATCTACTCACCTGTAAACTTCGAGCGCTCGCCGTCCCCTCGTGCTCTTCTGCCCCCGCACAGGGACTACCGTGTGAGGGCCGGAGCGGTGAAGCGGAGTCTGCTGCCCTTCCGGACGGGCCCCCGGGGCCATCCGCGCAGGAACGCAACTTCGCCCGCTCCCTCCCTCCTCCTCCCCCCCCCGCAGCGCCCTCTGGCCCCCTCCTTTCCCCGCTCACCGTTCCGCAGTTCTGTTCCTGGACGCCGGCTGGGACTCGATCTTCTTCTGCCTGAAGGAGGCGGCGCTGCTGGCGGGAGCGGCGGCCGGTTCTTCCACGTGGACCTGCCGGAGGTGGCCTCCCGCCCAAAGCAGCCCTCGTGGCCGGCTGGGCGGAGCTAAGCGCCTTGGCAGCCGGGGGCGGGTGCGAGTGGGGGGGGGGGAGCAACAAAAGGGAGGGAGAGGAGGGAGTATCTTTATTGTGTAACATGATTCTATATCGATTGACGCTATTATACGCCTTTTCAACTTGGTTTAAGGCTTTTCGATCGGATTCCTCTGTGCCTCTTGTGCACCGCTAACGGGTTAATGAGCGGGAGACCTCCGTTTAAGGCTTTTCGAGCGGGATTCCTTCTTCTGTGCCTGTATGGAGGCCCCCTGGCCCTCCTACGCGTTGAATGAAAATACGGAATAATAAAGATCCTATTCAAAGGTTTTATTGCTTTTTGTGGTTCCTTCTTGGATGGCGGAACAGACTCTCGCTCTAGGACTGCTTATCAAAAAAAGGGAACGTCCCTTTATAGATCGCTAGCGAAGGAAATCTCGTTGCGTTGCTTGCAGGACAGCTGGGACAGAAAGATTGCACGTAAAGGAACGAGGGGGGCGGGCTGCTGCACGGATCAGTCGCGGAGCAATAAACCTCTTCCTCTGCATTGTGGCTTCCGTGCCATTGTGGACAAGTTTTTCGTACTACAGTACTGGCAAAAATCGTGCAGAGGTATGGCGTATTGCATTTTTCTGCCTGCAGTACCGGCTTTCCCCACAGGAGGGCAGATTTCTCTCACAGTGAATTAACATTCGGGGCCATCCCAATAAAGATATTTTTTAATTATTTTTTCTCCCTGAAGTACAGGCTTTCCCCACAGGAGGGCACATTTCCCTGCAGGTGAATTAACAATGGGGGCCATCCCAATATATTTTTTTATTATTATTATTATTTTTCTGCCTGCAGTACCGGCTGTCCCCACAGGAGGGCAGATTTCTCTCACGGTGAATTAACAGGGGGGGGCCATGCCAATAAAGATATCTTTTTAATTATTATTTTTTCTGCCTGCAGTACCGGCTTTCCCCACAGGAGGACAGATTTCCCTGCAGGTGAATTAACAATGGGGGCCATCCCAATATATAATTTTTAAATTTTATTTTTCTGCCTGCAGTACCGGCTTTTGCCACAGGAGGGCAGATTTTTCTCATGGTGAATTAACAGTGGGCGCCCTCCCAATAAAGATTTTTTTATTATTATTATTATATTTCTGCCTGCAGTACCGGCTGTCCATTTCATTTCATTTTTCATTTTATTACATTTATATCCCGCCCTTCTCCGCGGAGGATCCAGGGCGGCGCACAGGAGATTTAAAAAACATACAAAATTGAACATAAATAAGTAATTTAAAATATATATTAAATAATCCTGATCCTATGCTAAAACCAATTATTAAAAACCCAATTTAAAACTTTTCTAAAAGTCCCCATGGGAGGTTAGGCTAGGCCGGCTTGATGAAAAAAGTATGTCTTTAGACATTGGCGGAAGAGGCGGAGGTCGGTGATGGTCCGGAGTTCAGGGGGTAGGTCGTTCCAAAGGGCAGGGCCCGCCACCGAGAAGGCTCTTCCCCTGGGTGTCGCCAGTCGGCATTGTCCGGCCGACGGCACCCTGAGAAGGCCCTCTCTGTGGGAGCGTATCGGTCTAAGGGATGTATGGGGCAGGAGACGGTCTCGCATATAACTAGGCCCCGAGCCATGGAGCGCTTTAAAGATGGTCGTCAGAACCTTGAAGCGCACCCGAAAGACCACAGGAAGCCAATGCAGCTCGCGCAGGATTGGTGTTATATGGGAGCTTCTGGTGGCTCCCGTAATTACCCGCGCGGCTGCGTTTTGGACTAGCTGTAGCTTTCGAGTGCACCTCAAGGGAAGCCCCATGTAGAGAGCATTACAGTAGTCGAGACGGGACGTCACAAGAGCTTGAGTGACTGTGCGAAGGGCAGCCTGGCCCAGTAAGGGGCGCAATTGGCGCATCAGGCGTACCTGATGAAATGCCCCCCTGGCCACGGCTGCCACATGGTTCTCCAAGGACAGCCGGGAATCCAGGAGGACACCCAAATTGCGCGCCCTCTCCACGGGGGCCAGTGTTTCACCCCCAATGGTTGGAGTAATCTGGCTGAACCGGGGCAGATTTGCCTGCGGGTGAATTAGCAATGGGGGCCATCCCAATTTTTTTTTTTTATTGTTCTGCCTGCAGTACCGGCTTTCCCCACAGGAGGGCAGATTTTCCTGCAGGTGAATTAACAATGGGGGCCATCCCAATATATAATTTTTAAATTTTATTTTTCTGCCTGCAGTACCGGCTTTCGCCACAGGAAGGCGGACTTCTCTCACAGTGAATTAACAGTCGGGGCCCTCCCAATAAAGATTTTTTTATTATTATTATTATTTTTCTGCCTGCAGTACCGGCTGTCCCCACAGGAGGGCAGATTTCTCTCACGGTGAATTAACACGGGGGGGCCATGCCAATAAAGATATTTTTTTAATTATTATTTTTCTACCTGCAGTACCGGCTTTCGCCACAGGAGGGCTGATTTCTCTCCCAGTGAATTAACAGTGGGGGCCCTCCCAATAAAGATTTTTTTAATTATTATTTTTCTCCCTGAAGTACAGGCTTTCCCCACAGGAGGGCACATTTCCCTGCAGGTGAATTAACAATGGGGGCCATCCCAAAAAAGACTTTTTTATTATTATTATTTTTCTGCCTGCAGTACCGGCTTTCCCCACAGGAGGGCAGATTTATATCACGGTGAACTAACAGTCTGGGCCATCACAAGAAGTTTTAATTCACTGTGAGAGAAATCTGCCCTCATGTGGGGAAATCCGGTACTGCAGGCAGAAAAATAAGTATACTGTAATAAAAAAACTTTATTGGGAGTGCCCCCACTGTTAATTCCCCGTGAGAGATATCTGCCCTCCTGTGGGGAAATCCGGTACTGCAGGCAGAAAAATAATAATGAAAAAAAAAATTATTCGGAGGGCCCACTGTTAATTCCCCGTGAGAGATATCTGCCATCCTGTGGGGAAAACCGGTACTGCAGGCAGGAACAGAAAAACCTTTTTATTGGGATGGCTGCAGTTTTAATTCACCAGGTTTTTTTTTTTTCTGCCTGCAGTACCTGCTTTCCCCACAGGAGGGCAGGTTTCTCATGATGGAATTTCATGGTTAAAAATGGTATTTCTTGCTCTTTCTAAAATTCGAGTGTTTTCTCACCCAGAAGAGGTGCTAAATTCCCATTGCGTTTCCTTGGGCCTCTTTCGGGCCAGGTAGACCTGGTAGCCTGCTTCTGCCTGCCCTCCAACCCACCCAGGGACTGCATGTTGGTCCTCAACCCCCAGTCCCATTGCTATTTCATTGGCCCCATGTGTCAGCACTCCAATTAATGCACCCATCGAAGCACAACTCCGAGACGCATAGATTCCTCAAAAGGTTTATTGGATGCATCCTATTGGCACAAGTGGTGAAAACCGACTCTGAAAGTTCCTCCATTTTCAGCCAACGTAAAGTGAAAAGTCATCAGTCGCATTGTCCGATCGAGGTGCCAGCCGTCTGCTGGGTTGCTCCGCTCCTTTTGTACTCCGTTTTTGACTGTAAAGCTCCAGCTATGTATTCCCACCCACCCCCATCCGTTTTCTGCCCTCTGGCAACCATGAAGCCTGCAAGGTGGCCTCAGCCAGGATCGCTTCAGGGTTGACACTGCCTGATGGTCCAGATGGATATGTCCTGCTGTACCTGAAGCTCGTGCTTCTGACCCTCACAATTCGACCAGGGGTGGAATTCGACGGGGTTCAGGCGAACGTGCAGCTGGGAGCTACAGGGAGAAAGTGAGCCCGCCCACCCCTGCGCTCCACCTACCTTTATCTTCTCAGCTGAGTCGTGCGGCAGAGTGGATTGCCGTGCCTCAACTGTTTTCCTTCCCGAGCAGCGTCCCAAAAGGTAAGTATTCTCTAAATTATTATTATTATTAATTTAATTTGTATACCGCCCTCTCTTCCGTAGGGACTCAGGGCGGTGCACAGGAATAATAAAGGATAAAATACATATAAATACAGTCGATAAATTTAAAATTAAATTAAATAAATTTAATCTGTGTTAAAATAATAAGAAACCCTATTAAAATGATAGTAAAAACACACTATGCCAGGCCGGCCGCATGAAAAAAGTAAGTCTTTAATGTTCGCCGGAAGAGGCGAAGATCCGTGATGGTACGAAGGTCGGGGGGCAGGTCATTCCAGAGGGCTGGGCCTGCCACAGAGAAAGCCCTCCCCCTGGGAGCCGCCAGCCGGCATTGTCCAGCGGACGGCACCCTGAGGAGGCCCTCCCTGTGGGAGCAGACAGGTCGGATGGGGTTATGTGGGAGGAGGCGGTTCTGCAAGTAACCAGGACCCATACCATGGAGCGCTTTGAAGATGGTCACCAAAACCTTGAAGCGCACCCGGAAAGCCACAGGCAGCCAGTGCAGCTCGCGCAGGAGAGGTGTTATGTGGGAGTGTCTTGGTGCTCCCAAGATCCTCCGCGCAGCCGCATTCTGCACTAACTGGAGTCTCCGGGTGAACTTTAACGGAAGCTCCATGTAGAGAGCATTGCAGTAGTCTAGGTGGGAAATGAAGAGCTTGCGTGACTGTGCGCAGGGCGTCACGATCTAGAAAGGGGCGCAACTGGCGTATCAGGTAAACCTGATAAAAGGCCCCCCTGGCTACGGCCGTCACGTGGTCATCCAAGGACAGCCGAGAGTCCAGGAGGACGCCCAAGTTGTGAACCCTTTCTGCGGGGGCTAATGACTCGCCCCCGATAGCCAGGGATGGAACTAACTGGCTATGTCGTGGTGCCCGAAGCCACAGCCACTCGGTCTTGGATGGGTTGAGTCGTAGCCCGTTCCTCCCCATCCAGACTCACACGGCCTCCAGACACCGGGACATCATTTCAACGGCATCGTTAGGGTGGTTAGGGGTAGAGATGTACAACTGGGTGTCATCCGTGTACAGATGAAATTCTATCCCAAAACCACGGATGATCTCACCCAGCGGCTTCATGTAGATGTTAAACAGGAGAGGCGAGAGGACCGACCCCTGCGGCCCCCCACAAGTGAGGGGCTTCGAAGTCGACCTCTGCCCCCGTCAATACTAATTGCGACCGGTCGGAGAGGTAGGAGAACCACCGAAGTACGGTTCCCCTCAACCCTAACCCCTCCAGCCGGTGCAATAGGATACCATGGTCGATGGTATCGAAAGCCGCTGAGAGATCTAACAGGACCAGGATAGAGGAGCAACCCCTATCCCGAGCCCTCCAGAGATCATCTACCAACGCGACCAATGCCGTGTGGCTTTGCTTAGAGGAGAGCTGGGACAGACAGATTGCATGTAAAGGAACATCGAGGACTCCTGCACCAATCAATCGCGGCCGTATCTTAAGTCTGTAAACTCACCTAGAACATGCAAACTGCTCTGGATTTACATCCAATTTACATCCATCCTTGGATGCTGAATTCCTACGCTAGTTAACGCCTAACCGCTTAACAGCCAGCCGGCTGCCATATATACCAGACAAGGAAAGGGGCAGGATTTCTTCAAGATCTCATAAAAAACAATTTTATTATGCAAATGTAGGATGTGGGCTAATTCCCCAGCTCCTAACCTGCTGTACATTTTCCCCAGGGGTAGGAACTACACCCTCCTGTGCGCCAGTCTGTGACTCATTGCTGTGTTTTTTTCCCCATCTCCCCTTTTCTAGGGGCTATCTTTGCTCGCTGAATAATGTTCAAACAAACCTACAGAACTGGGAAGAAACAAAATAAAGAACGAAGGCTGTATTGTTTTAAAGGTGGAAGGCTTCGGAAGAGAAGACTTGGCTGATAAATGGCTTCCCTTGCTTTTTAAGTTTCAGCTTGAGTTCTTCCGGACAGCGTGGCAGAAAGGTTTGGAGAGTACGCCTCAAGTGTTTTTGGTCCAAAGCCAAAAATTAAAATGAAAACCTCTGTTATTTGGATCTGAAAAATATTTCCTTTAATTGTATGCATCTTACTGTGAGGGATTTGTGGGGTTCAGAGTCTAACGTTCCTGCTCGGTTCTTGCTCTTTACGTCTCACACGCCAGAAATGTGGGAAGGGGCTCCAGAAAAGGCCATATCAGTCTGTGGGTTCCAGGACCGACTCGCTCAGAGCCAGGTCCCAGTAATGCTCAGTGCCGTGTTTCTTAAAATGCTCCCGTGCCATGTTTTCCGTAGGGCACTGCTTGAATTTCATCTCGCCAAAGCTGCGCTCCTTTGCCGTGCCCTGAAAGGACAGAGAGGGGGCAGCAGAGAGTCTGAGCAAGGCAAGGGTTGCCTCACAGGCCCTCTAAGCCATCCCTTGACTGGTGGCTCACCCCTAAGGCACTAAATCCCTTTTTCCTTTCCCGTGGCTTCCCGGTGAAGCCCTGAGGGATTGGCTGAGCACAACGCGCTAAAACCATCAACCGTGGTTTACAAGTCAGTGCTCGGGAGAAGGTGAGCGCCCACAGTTGGGATCCTGCGGGTGTTTCTCAGTCCCGCCACTAAAGGGGCATAATAAATGGCAGGACTTTCTCAGTACCTCAGTTGGGCCATAAATATTACTCACCTCCCAAACCAGGGAACATTTGTTGGTCTTTTTCACGGATTCCTCATCAGATTCGTCATCGTCTGCAAGAAAGAGAAACTGCTTAGGGTGCAAGAATGAAGATGGATTTGTCCACTCAAAAGTCTATTCAAAACAAATACTGCATTTTACAAACTGCTTGGAGATATATTTTAAAAGTGGAAGAAAGAGGGAAGTATTTGAACAACATTGGAAAAAAGAAAATATTCATACGGATGAGAATGTGACTAGGAAAATATTAGAGTGTGCAGAAATGAATAGGTTAACTCGAAAGGAGAAGGAACAAGCTGATTATTATAATATATGGGAATTATTTAATCAATGGTTAGAGAATAAATATGAAAAGTGGAAAAAAGCAGACGAATGAAATAGGAAAAAAGGTTTTAACAAAGTTAAATAAGGATTGCTATAGTATTAGGTATGGTATACATTAGTATTAAGTTAAGAATAGATAAGATAATATGGCTGTAAAGTGTAATTGTTATTTATAAAATATTTGCACAAAATATATACAATACAATACAATAGCAGAGTTGGAAGGGACCTTGTAGGTCTTCTAGTCCAACCCCCTGCGTGGGCAGGAACCCTATACCATTTCAGACAAATGGCTATCTAGCATCTTTTTAAAGACTTCCAGGGTTGGGGCATTCACAACCTCTGGAGGCAAGCTGTTCCAGAGGTTAATTGTTCTGTCAGGAAATTTCTCCTTAGTTCTAAGTTGCTTCTCTCCTTGATTAGTTTCCACCCATGGCTTCTTGTCCTGCCCCCAGGTGCCTTGGAGAATAGTTTGGCTCCCTCTTATATGTACCAGACGACACACTGTTTAATGGAAGATGGATTAAAATAATTTTTTTTAAAGTATATTCAAAATCAGTCAGATCAGAAACATCCTTTATTCAAACAGAAGGTGAGAATTCTACCGTTTCGTTAGAAAAGGCAGAGGGTAGCTCATGGGAAGAAGTGAACTTTTGGTGACAGTAAAAGACCAGTTCTCAAAGTCATCAAAGTTGCCCCAACTTCCGTTTAGTCTTTCAATTTTTGAACCAGTTCTGTGTAAAGGATGGCTGTTATTTCATTACTTTAAAACTGCTGTAAGTCAACTTTGTTCTTAGGAAAGCCGAGAGACTAATGGTGAAATAGATTTATACAAATCTATTCAACAGAACCACACAACAACTGACAGAACGGCCATCGTCCTTATGGGATTCTCTTTTTCTTTGAAACTCAAAAGTTCTATCTTCAGTGTGTTCCCAACCGAGGAACTTTGGAAGGGAGCTGGGCGCGGGGGCTCTGAGTTTCACTTCAACCCCCCCCCCCCCCCCAAGAAGTAATGGCCTTCCTGCCCTTTCCACCGCTTCGGAAGACGATGCAGGGAGTGGGGCCTGGAGCATCCAGTGTCTTTAGGGACGCTATTTCTGCAATTTGCGGATGAACCGCCGACCTTGCCTCCTCCTCCTCCTCCTCCTCCTCCCCCAGTGGGGCCCTTGCCAGAGCTTGCAACATGTGCTCCAAGCACATCACCTGGCAGAGTTGTTTATTTTAAAGTTTCAGCATTTTGGCAGCCCTCAGTCAATCGCTTTTATTTACTTAATCTCAATAAGCATTTCCAGGCTGGGCCCAGAGCAGAAGTGCCTCACCATCTCCTTTTGTGTTTGACGTCTGCTCGTCCCATTTTATTCGATGTAACATGAGCCGCTTAAATTTCTTCTGTGCTTTGGGACCTTGGAAAGAAGGCAGAAAAGGCAGAATTGACAGGCAGCATTGCAACAAGTGATGAAGCACCACTTCATAAGCCCAACAACTGGCAGGAGGACTGAACTCCCGTGTCGGGTGCTCCCCTCGTGGTCACAACCATAAACTGAAGCTGACACTCAAAGGAAAAGCCAGAGAGACCAATTCCTTGTGCTGCTTTTATCTTGGATCGATGCACAAAGCGTGTGTTTCCGAAGATTTCGCCTGCCCTGACATCACAGCCTGAAACCAGTTTTGCTTGTTAACTCCAAGTTGTGCTAAGTGACACTATTTTTTTCCCGGCTGACTGCCTGCTCTGCAGATGGACAGGACCTTCCTTTCTGTGTTCTGCATCCTTTCCAAAAACAAAACCCCAAGACACATCACTGCCTTCCCTAACCCTGGATTCCCCAACCCTGCCTCTTCCCTCCTCCTCCTCCTCCTTCCAGAACAGGGCAGGGTCCACACACTGCCTGGGCCTGCTAGAAGTTGTAGGACGTCCTAGAAATGCAGAGGGTGATACATTATATCGCCCCTCCTCTTACCTCCTTCTACCACCACCACATTGACATCTTTGTGTAAAACCACAACTCCGGTTAAGTACAACTGGCTGGCGTTAGCCTCGATTTTGAATTTCTTTGCTGGGTTTCCTAGATTCCGGACTCTGTGGGCAAACGAAAGGAACAGATCGGGTCACGTCAGAGAGGAGGCGGCTAAGAGAGCAGGGAACTGCCCCGACTTTGAGGAAAGACACTCACCTGTAAACGGCTATGTGAACGCCCTGCGAAATGTCTTCCTTCAGCTTTTTCACCTTTTTTGCTTTCCTCTGTTCCACCGTCAGCTTTCGTGCAGCGTTTGCCTCCTCGTGAGCTCTGCAAGCACAACAAGGCAGCCTGCCTAAGCACTCTGCTGGGGGGGCCCAGCGAATGGGCCTGCAAGGTGCCCCTCCCCAGGTTGCCCCAGCCAGAAGGTCTGCAGCAGGGCCACGGGGGAGGGGGGGGCTCTTCTGCATTCTCATCCCCACCCACCCATCTTTCAGATCAGTTCCCCACTTTAATTGATTTGTATATTTACAACCCTCCTTTCCAGCAACTGGTCTCAAAGCGTCAGATTGTTAACAGGAGATGGTCAAAGGAGTCGAATGTTCTGGCCCCTCATCGGCTTCCCAATCAGATCCTCTCCCAGAATCCTCGGCCACTGGGAGGGAGGGAGGGAGGGAGGGAGGGAGGGAGGGAGGGAGGGAGGGAGGGGGAAGAACACATCAGCCGTACTTCTGCCTCTTTGCCATCTGTGCTCGGACATGGGCTTCTACTTTGGTTGGATCTTGGACAGCTTCTGTCCCCAAAACTCGCATCAGGTTGGAGATTCTGACTGCAGAGAGAGAAGAGGCAACCAGGGTCAGGCTGGCGTCCTGGCTCAAGTGGCTTCCCCTCCTCCCTCAGGCCCTGCTCCAAAGAGGCCGCGCTACCTTTTGGCTCTGGAGGGGGCATCAGGCCGAGCCGCACTTTCTCCTGCAGCTCCTTCTGGGCTTCCCGTCGGGTCTGGCGACGAAGCTTCTTCTGCTCTTTTTTGGTCAGGTAAACCCCAAGGGTCACCGGCAGGTCACTGTCCACTGCAGAGTAAGATATATTATTCCTTTCCTCCCCCCCCCCCCCCTCAGTCAAGGAATTGGGTGGCTCTCCTGCTGACCCTCTGGGGGAGCCCACTGCTCCCAAGACTGCCCTCCCCCCCCTCCCAAAGGGCAGGTGGGGAGGGGGCAGTTTCAAGGAGGGGTCCAACGGTTACCTGGAGGGCTGAGCTGAGCCGGATGCTCCACCAAGTTCGTGATGCCAAAATAGTCCTCCCGCTTAAGCAGATTGGTGGCTTTTCTGGAAAGGAAAGCAGATCCGCCCAACTACCAATGTGCTTTGGGCACAACACCACAGACCCTCCCGGCAGGCTTCACACAGCCAAGGCTCAGGACAAGCTTCTACAACCAGAGCGTTCCTCCTCCTTGCCTCCCTGGCATCTGCTCCTGACCCTCGCCTTCTCCCTCCCTCGGCAGGTCCTAACCTTTTGGGCACCAGGGACCCCTTCCGTGGAGGGAGGCTTTTCCAAAGGCCGGAGGGGGCATGGTTTTGCATGCTGCCTGGAACCCACAGATGGGGCTCGGCTCCTTTATGCAGCCCGGTTTCTGGCATGCCCTGGACAGTTGTCTTGGCAGCATGGGGGAGGAGGAGGGGGGGGGGGCTTGGGGACCCCTGCTCTAGAAGCCGTAGCGACCGGCCATCCTTCGGGGCGTTCCTCGGTTCTCCACCTGAGGAGACCCCTGGGCAACCGTCCTCTGCCAGGACCCCCTGGAGAGGAGCTGCCCCTCCTCAAAAGCGCCACTTACACGTCCATGCCGTTGGGGATGATGTAGGAGTCCCACCACTCCACCTCAGGAATGTCCCCCTCTTTCACCTCCTTTTTGGGGGTGATGAGGGCCAATTTGGTCGAGGTGTGAATTCCCGTCTTCTTGGCCGCTTGTGAGATCTCTGCCTGGAGTTTTTCTAACTGAGCCTGGGGACCAGAGAGGCCTTGTCAAGGTGTACCAGAAATGCAATTCCCCTGCTTCCCTACCATCTGTCTCTGCCTGCCAGTTTATTCCTCAGGCAACCGAATGGGGGTCTCCTCCCTCCCTCCCTCCCTCCGCGACCCCCATAGTGCCCTACCTTCGTCCGCAGCCGTTGGGCTATTTTTTCAAACTTGCCCTTGTCATGAAACCTGAAAGTCCTCTTTGGCCGCTGAGCCGGGGCAGCGGAGACCCGGGGGTCAAAATAAGTGTTGGACTCCATGTCCTCCGAGGGCTTCTCCTTCAGCTGCTGCTTGAACTGCTCCCTCTTCACGGCTCGGATGTTGGCCTTGAGAGTCGGCATGCGGTGGGTCAGCTCCACCTCCTTGCCAGTGGCGTCCACCGTGCGGCCTTGCTCGTCCAGAATCAGCGGTGTTGGCTTGCTCTGGTCTTTCAGCTCCACCTTCCTGGGCCAAGACATCCCCGGCACAGCTTGGGTTACCACGCAGTCCTCCTCGAGGGACCTGAGCTCGCTGCGCTTGGTGAGGTCAGGAGCCACCGGACTCAGGAACAGGGCCCAACTGTTCAGCAACGGCCCATCTGCGGGGCTCCACGGCCAGCCCAAATGGTCTCACGCTCTCTGAGGCAGGGGGGGAAAGCCCTTTCCACTCCCCCCCCCCGCCCCCCAGGAGAGGAAGTGGTGGCTGGGAGCCACAGGAAGTGCAGCCCCACCCACACCCAGGCTGCCCGTGTGTCCCTCACAGCACGCTTGCAGAGGACGGGAGTCATCGCTTGCTTACCGTGAATACGGGGATTGGACGTTGCTGCCCATGTGACGTATTTCTGCCCTAGGAGAGCAAATCGTTCAGTTGAGTCTTGTCGGTTCCCCCCAACAGGCCCCCATTTCAGACGCTCAGCGGCCTGTGCCAATACTCACGGCGGTGCGATGCCCATGGCGTGCAGGTTGGCCAGTCCCACCATGTTGGTGTTCCCGATCAGTCCCGGTTTCAGTGCCAGCTGAGCCTGGATCCGGGCTTGTAATTCCGCTGCTTTCCGGGCCTTCTCAATGGCGTCATTCATGAAAGTGGCTGCCTGCGAGGGCTGGATGGTGTTCCCGATCGGGAGGCGCTCAGGCGGGGTGGTTGCCGGAGCTTTCGGCTGAGTCCAAGGAAAGTTACATTTGGTTTATGGAACTGCTTATGGGTTAAGGTTACAGGCAGGGAAAGAGTAGGAGGCCAAGTGCCGGAATAGGAAGGAAGGAAGGAAGGAAGGAAGGAAGGAAGGAAGGAAGGAAGGAAGGAAGGAAGGAAGGAAGGAAGGAAGGACAGTACCTGAGGAGCTGGGGAGCTGATGAAACTCAGCTGCTTCTTCCTCTCCTCAATCTGCCGTGTTGCTGCCTCCATCATTTGCTTGATCTGAAGGAAGGGAAAAGAAGTCACAAAGTTTCTTTTTCAGTCCACAATCATCCTTGGCTCTTCTGCACCAGACTCCGAATCCCACCTATCTACAGCAACCATGCCTTTCTCCTTTCCTGTCGATCAGAGTCTTTCTCCTGGCCGTGGAGGAGGAGGGGCTCCTTGAGAACCTCCTCATGAGCACCACCGCTTTTGAGTTCAGGGAATCCAGCGAGGGGCCTTCTCTGCCAAGAGAGCTGAAACCTCACTTAATTCACTTGACTTCAATGGGGTTCCTACTTTCAATGGAGTTCACTCTATTATTGCTGTTTCACGCTCTTCCCTCCTCTTGCTCTTATGAGGAGCAGTCAGGTGACCAAGGACCATGTGACTCCAGCGCAGATTACGCCAAGGCAGCCCCCACCCCACTCCCTCCGACAGGCAGCCCAAGCGCCTTCCGGGCAGGCAAGGGCAGCAAACCTGGAGTTTGGTCAGCATCCCTGGGCTTTCGGTGGGTGGGCCAGGGATGACCTCCGGCTCCTCCTCCACCTCCTCAAAGCGGGGGATCCGTCGTTTCTTGACTCCGGAGGACTCCTTGGAAATCTCCGAGTCATCCCCAAAAACATCCTGGTGGGCGGAACGGAGCAAAGGAGCTTTATTGGGGAAGCCTCAAAGTCAAATCCCAAAAACATAAACCGAGGCAACATTTTCAATAAAACAGCAGTCCTCCGTCTGCTCCTGGAAACACACAACATCTCAAGGAAAGCTGAGGAGGGTCTGTTGTGCAAGAGGTCGTCCGCCCCCACCCCAAAGAGAGGCACAGCAACCCCTTTAAGCCACCAAGGGGACGACATCCGCATGGGCAGAAGAGCGCAGAAGAGGCTCTGAAGGTCTTAGGCTGCTCTTTGCTTCACAAAGCTGCAGGTCTTTTCCCACTGCGATGAAGGAATTTGAAGGAATGTGCCCAAGGAAGCGTTTTAAATTCTCTGCACCCAACCTGCACCCCTTCCGAGGGACTGGATGTGACTCTGCCCGCCTCTGCCATACCTGCCCCAACACAGTGAGGAAACAACCCCCTGAAACGGGAGTCCGAATGGGCAGTTTCACCGGGTCTTTCTGGCGTGACCCCAACCCTCTCTAGCCCAGTTAGTGGTCACATCACACAGCAGGCCTGGCAGTTGGGGAAGGTCGCTCTGAACATTAGAAAGCCAATGAAACGTGGTACTTAAATAGTGTTTTAAAGCGTACTATTATGTCCTTTTTATTTTACAGAAGTGAAACATTACGAGGAAAGCGGTTCTTCCCCAGTCAGAGATGCAGGAAAGAGGTTGCACACCCGAGTCTGTCCTACCTCTCTCGATGAAAAGGAAATATAAGCTATTCCATGATGGGTTTAAGCTTAGTCTAGAATGAAGAGCCTCAAACGTGCAAGACATATCAACCCTTTAGCACAAAAGATTCGTCCTTCTGCAAGAGGCGAAGATACAACAAGACTCCATTCACAGCTTTTCAGCTTCCAAAGTAGGAAAGGGCAGAGATGTGTCTCTCTCCAGTGGAAAGGAGCCCCCTCCCCCAAATGGAACCCGCATGAGCAGCACAGACGACGGGAAGGGATTCTGGGATTGACAGGAGAACAAGAGGATTCCCGCATGTAGCTCAGAAAGATACCCCCCCCCCTAAAGGTACATTATGTTAAATGCAGAAGTTCTTTTCAGAGAGCACCTTTCATCTTTAATCCTCAAAATATTTCTTATCCCGTACACGTGATCCAACAAAGTGCACTGGGACCCAGCATAAATATGCAGAAAAAGCGATTTCTCAAAACAGACCACTGAGAAACTGAAGCAGAACCGGGCTAATCCTTGCAGAGGGACTTTATCTGCAGTAGAAACACTGTGGGGAAGAGGTAAGCTTTATGCCAACTGGCGTATCTCTTGGAGGCAAAACAAAAGGAAAGGGCCACCAACAATTGGCAGAAATCTTCCCTGGTGAAGCTGAAGGATGAGGTTAGGCTCTACAGGCCGCCTCCTTCAGAGAGGAATGCCCAGTCACGCCATACGGCTGCTACTTCCTCCCAAAGAGAATCAAAATGTAGGCATACAAACCATCTGCAAGCGACAGCTGAACCTCCTTCTTCGCTATTTTGGGTCATACTTTACAGGGACGGTTCCTCGTCCAAAATCAGGACACATCGTGACACACCTACAAGTTCAAGAGAAAAGGGCTTGCCCATAGTATGAAGAGTGCAGACCCCCGCAGTTTAGTCCCTGAACAACGCCCCCCCGCAGCGTGATAGGTCCCTGCAAGAGAAGCCCAGTGCAAAGGAGCGGAAGAAATGCAACTGCACTCACTCCGGGGGCTCCTGGGAAAAGATGCAGATTCCTTTCAGAAGAGAACAGCAACCTGGAGGGCAGGACAAAAACTAGTCTCGTAACCGAAGTCTGTGCATGGTGGAAGTGCCTGATGCCTTTGCTTTAGATGCCAGTGATTTAAAGAAACAGGTCTGGTCCTCCAGGTCAATGGAGATGGTACAAAATAGCCCCCAGACAAATATTTCTCTTCTGTTGTTTAACAAGAGTTCCAATGAAGACCTTTTTCTTTCCTTTCTCAATTGCTGAACTCGGGAGGGGGTGGGGGGAAGGAGGCAAAGGTAGTGAAGGGTGTTAAGAGCGAATCTCTTGACAAGAAAATGGAATAGAGAGAATTTCTTAAAAACCAATGGCGAAGTGTTAGAGCTTCTGGAGGAAGAGATGCCGACGCCCTGCCCACCTGAATTCCCCAATTCTATTGGCCCTTAGATCCCACTTGCAGATCTTTGGAGCAACAACTCAAAACAAAGCAACTGTCTGGCTGGGTTCTCCAGCACCAGGGAGATTTTTTGAGCAGTTTGTTACCCTTCGATTAGAAAGACTTTGCATTTGGAATGAATGATGGGCAAGAAAAGGAACTGCCTATGCTAATTTATTCCTAGGGTCCTATTTCATTTCCAGGTACTCAGAAACACCATTATAAAGAAAAAAGGAGCAGCTCAGCACAGTAGAAAGTGTGGAAGGAAGACAGTCTCAAGCACTACTGCTGCTTGTGAAAGGCAAATAACCGACCAGCACCAAACAATGGCGGTCTGAGGCTCCAGCTATCAGAAAATTAGGGCACTTTCTCATTTCAAAGCCCAGTCTTTGGGGATTGGAAGATAATCCATCCTATAAATTACTACAGCTTCTACATGACTTCAAGAAAAAGCAGAGGAGGAGAAAAGAAGACATCCAGGTGCCAAAGGATATTAACCCATCTGTACAAAACCAGTTCAATATAACAACTAGGAAGAAGTTCCAGATGCAGAACTAGGGAAGATAAAATAGAGAAAGACTGAATATAAATCTCAGGCTACTCGCTGCTTCCAAGAAAGAGTCTCTTGCAGCTAATTCCCTGTGCCAGCCCAATCCAAAAGTTCAAGACAGACTGAAAAGGGGGCTTCTCCAATCTATGATGCAGGACCCCCAAATTAGCCATGACAAGATGTGTGACAGTAACCTTATTAGAAGCCATAAGTAAAGGGTTTCACAATTTTCTGGAAGAGCACCGATTTCTTCTGGGACCGTCTACCGTGCAGTTTTGGTTGCAGAGGTAGAGCTAAAGAGCTTCTCCTGCTATGCTAAGGGAAAGACCTGGCTGGCCACCACAGGAGAATATCAACCAAGGACACCTTCAGTCTGATCCGAATAACCATATTCCTTACAGAGCAAAGCACAAATGCCCAGCTTCCGCTTCTTCTGGGCCTGTAATTCAATTCAAAGCAACCATAAAAAAGTACCCAAAATTATGTTGAAGGGCAGAATATGACTATCCAAAGCAGATGTTTTGAGGAACTATTCACCCCATCCTTGACCACTGGCTATGCCAGCTGCGGGGGATGGGAGCTCCCCCCCCCCCCCAATATCTGTCATATCGATCTACCTATAATTCCCCGGGACAACCTCTACAAATAATGCCTTCCCCAGCAGACCTCTTTCCAATCCCTGTGATCATGCGCAACAATTTGTGGCCAATAAAATCAGCAGTCAGTCCAGAAGAGCTTATGCATTTGGGGCTTACAGACATTTGCCAGCTTTCTGTACCTCTGTCCTGTGCACCAAGATAATGACATTTACCTGTGGGGTTTATGTGCTTTAAGCCACGGCCTACATTATTGGCATTCTCAAGCTAAGGCCAGTTTTTCTTAGGTCTAGTCCAAATTAATTTCATATAACAGCAACAACAAAGATACTCCACAGCTGCTATCATCATCATCACCACCACTGTGAGAGGACTGGTGGTTTCTGGTTGCAGAATTAAGGGGCAGAGTGGTCATGGCACAAAAAGACCATTAAGAAAACAGACCCAAAGGGTACATCTTTTCCCCCTCTAGAAGAATAAAACATAATGAAGCACCACTGCCAGTTCCTCTGCCCCCTTCCCCCCCAGCCAGAAATAAGAAGATGGGGGGGGGGTGTCAAGAGTTCAGCTCACCTTTAATTCTCTCTTCCGATTTCGGTCACTGTTGGACTTGGAGTGTCGAGAGCTTCGCCCTTCCTCAACGGCTTCAAAAAGCTTATCAACAAACCGCAAGGTGGAATCGTCCAGGAAGGGCTTGAGGTGATCTGGGGAAGGGAGGAGACAGGGAGAGTACTGCAGCAGGGCAGCCCGAGAGACACCACCTCAACCCATCTGAAACCAGCGACTCCTTCCCCCAGTTCATCCCAACTGCCTGGAGGGAAGAAGGGCTCTTTCGCCACCATCCTCCCTTCTTTCCCTCCGACCAGAAGGGCAGCCCGACCACCTGAGCCTATTTCCAGGGCAGCTCAGCGGATGACCGCAGGTCTTGCGCCCCCCCCCCCACCGGCTCCATCCCGGGCCGAGGCAGAGCAGGAGGGGCCGACCGCCTCCCCTCCCTGATCTCTGGGGCCGCCCCCAGCAACCCTCCCCGCCGCCCGTAAGACCTACCGGCCGCCTTCTTCTTGTCCATCCCTTTCCCGACGCAGTTCAGGGCGGCGGTGACCACGGTGGGCTCGGAGAAGCCCAGCACCCGCTTCACCGTCTTCTCCACCCACGGCTTCAGCTCGTCCAGCTCCCGCTTCGAGAGCGCCATCTTGGGAAGGAAGGCTCCGCCGGGCGCTGCGGGGGAAAGAGGGTCGCGGCTGCAAAGGCCCGAGGGGGAAAGGAGGAGGCCCCCCACCCCGAGGCCCCGCTCGTCCCGTCGGGCCGCGGCTCCGGTGGCCGCTCGCCCAGGCCGGGATTGGGGCGCCGCTCCCCGCCCTCCCAGGGCCGCCGCCGCCGCCGCTTCTCAACGGCCAACGCTACGGCCCCCCCCCTCCTCTCCCGCCCAGGGAGGCCGGGCCCGAGGCGGCTCCTCACCGGCGGCCTCCCTCCGCGCCTGAGAAGGAGAAGGCCGCGGGTCTCGCGGGCGACGGAGGCGGAACGTCGGCTCTGGCGGCGCGCGGAGGGGAAGCGGAAACGGGCCTGAACAGCGACTCCGCCCTCTGGCCTGGGACTTCCTGGAGGCCGCCGCTTGAGCCGCAACCCCGCGGACAGCAGGGGGCGCGCGTGGCTGCCGCTTGAGCGACGCTCTCTCCCCTCCGCAGCCGCCGAGGCGATGAAGGGAGGAGCGCGCGGCCTCGGCACGGAGGTGGGCGGAGGAAGGACACGCCCCCCCCCCACCTCGGTTACTGCTCCCCTCCCCCAAGGAACATGGGCGCCCCTGCAGAGCCCCGCCCCCCTTCCCTCCCCCCCCCCCCCCACCGGTGCGCGTGCAGGAGAGGAGGCAGCGGGAGGGGCTTGGTTCACACACGGGCTTTATTGGAAGTCTTAGGGAGGAAGAAAGCGAGCAGGCAGCGCCTCCGCTCAGCAACCGAGCCAAGGGTCCGGGCGGTTTTTCCTCATGAGGAAGTTGATCTTTCTGCCCATTTCAGAGTTGTAGATCCTCCGGCAGGCTTCGTAGGCCTCCCGCCGCCTCTTCTGGCAGGGCTTCTCGAAGTAGCGCTTGCGCTTCACGTGGTCGATGATCCCGTCCATCGTCAGGACTCTGTGGAGGAGGAGAAGGAGGAGAAGAAGGAGAAGGAGGACGGGGAGGAGGAGGAGGAGGAGGAGGAGGGGCCGTCTCTTGGGAACGGGAGATCCGAAGGGATCCGCGCCAGTTTGAATCGGCCTGGATCTTCCCTCCAACCTTCCGCCTGATCGGCGGGGCTTTCCTCGGGGTCGCCGGGGTCCCGTCGAGGGCAACAGGCGGCTGCTTAAAACACAGGGAGGAGGTCCCAGCCTTGCCGGGTCTCCTCCGTTGCCGCGGAGAACTGCTGCCATTCAGACGGGACCCGTGTCGGCTTCCAGGCCGCTTCCAAGGCGGCTGGGCGGCAGACACGACGAGCGCTGAGCAGCCGATGGCCGTTCTGAAGGGAGCCGAGCCTCCACCCAGCCGCAGCCCCAAACCCGGGCCTTCCGCGGCCGCCCTCCGGACCCCTCGGGCCGAAAGGAAGCCGACGCGGGTCGGGAGGCTCCCGCCCTTGAAGACCCCGCGGGCGCTTCCGAGCGGAGCAAAGGGCCGGGGAGCCGCTGGTGCCTGCCTGGCGGGGCTCCCTGCCGGTGGCCGCGTGGCCCGAGGGGCGCCCAAAGCCTCGGCCGAGGGGGACGCGGAGGCGGCGGCGGAGGAGACGCTCCTACCTGGTGAGGACGCGGTAGGCCAGCTCCACGTCTCCGCCCGGGACCATCACGGTCCGGGCGAGGAACTTGGCGTGGTGCGCCATCTCCACCCGGCGGAGCTGGGAAGCGCCTGTAGCCCGAGGATTTGGGCGGAAGCGCCCTCCCCACCGCCGGAAGCGGAAGCGCCCGTCGGAGGATGGCGCCCCCTCGGTCGCCGTGGCAACGCGGTCAGCCCCGCGAGCCGCTCCGCGCAAAGGCCCCCAAGGCGGCCGCTGGCCTCGCCCCCCGGATCACCAGCCGCGGATCTCCGGCCGTTTCCCGGCGAGTTTCCCCGCTGGCGAACGGCGCCCCTCCTGCAGCCTCTGGTTGTCGCCACGAGGGGGCGCCGGATCTTCGCCGTTTGGCTGTGCCGGCCGAGCGTCTCCAGCGGAGCTTCCCAAGGGGAACCCCTGGCCCAGTGGGTTTTTTTAAATGGCTTTTATGACCTAATTTTCCCTCATTAACGTCTTAAAATGCCCCGCCCCTTCTTTCATCAAACCTAATTTAAGACCCAACACTGATCACACTACCTAGTTGAGTAATGCAACGTCGGTAACAAAAGCAGCTCAGAGAGCACCAAGGACCCCTCATGGGACATGGGACCTCCCTGACGGGTAACTGATCTCCTCTGCAGGAGAACTTACTTTTGTTCTGCCTGATCAGCTTCCCTCTTGTAGTTTCCCATGGACAGAACCCCCCCCCCCCCACTCCTTTTAGTAGCTCTCTGATCTGCCCCAGAATAAACATACTAGCACCCCACTGATGACCTCAAAGGACAGGGATTTCGCCAGGATAAAGGGAGACACCAGAGGTGGAATCCACATGTTATCTGATGGCAACCTTTCTTCCGGGATTTGGCACAGGACCAAAGCCCAAATCGGGAGCACCAACCAGTATGTATACAAACCACACACTCCTTGCTCACACCAAGGACCAGTCCCCCTATAAAACCATGCCTTCCCACCCCCATTTTCTCTGTACTCTACCCCAAAATGCAAATCTTTTTGCTCTTAGGAATCTCCTTTCTCACAGTATGACTGAAGTTCATTTTTTGTTTGCTCTTGCGTCCCTCCTGCCATGGAATCCAAAATTATTCTTCCAACACTTTGATGTCTTAACTAGAAAAGGAATTGTAAGGTGGGTCTCAGGATTCCCTTTGAATGAGAGAAATTCTTTTTAATCGTAAATTGTCATTAAATGATCTTCCTGTCTTGGTGCCTTTTGGAAGAGTGGGCATAAGGGGGGGGGGGGCAGAGCCTAGACCATATTTGGCCAAGAGCATATAGTTTAGCATCAGATCACAAAGATAAACATCTAAAGGATGGGGAAAATCTCATGAACCTCAACAGCCATTGTGGCAGTGTTTTTATTGAAACTAGTTTTCCACCCAGGGGGCAGGTACAGTTCTGCTTTCTCTTGAACAGATATGAAATGTTTTAAGTTTTTAAAAAGTTTGTGAAGGGGAAAGATGGTCTGAATGTCCAGGGAGGCTCATCTTCTGGGGCATCAGGAGCTGCAGCATTTCACAGGTTTTCCCACAGACGCTTCACTCCTCTCCGGCTTCTCCCCAGGCAAGTAGGGCAGCGACAAAGAGAGGCCACCAAGAGTTCCTGCTGTCAGGACGCCAGGCAAGCTTTGACAGTGAGGTGGCTCCCCTGAGCCCGAGAACAACATGCCAGGAGGACAGCAGTGTTCCAGAGTCTTGGAAGCAGCCTGTGTAAACATGACCTTTTGGAGAACGAAAACCACTCCACAATTGCTCACGTTTGGCCCCAGCAAGATCTGCCCAAGCACAGAGTTCATTTGACTGAAGTATACTTGTCCCAAGAGAGGGTTCAAGGGCAACGTGTGAATCCAGGACAGGTTCACAGCAGGGCCATTGCCCATGGGCACCTGCTCTCCCTGCCGAGTGCCAACATCATGGTCTTCTAAGGAAGAGAGATCCGAGAAAGGCCTCAGCATGTCATCTTGGATGGATGCGCTTCTGCTTCCCATGATCTGGTCTTCTACACAGGGGGACTGCGAGATGGTGGGAAATTAAGCTGAGTGTAAGGATCCCCCCAAACTCCTTCAACAAGACAGCAATAGCATTTAGGCTTAGATACCGCTTCACAGTGCTTTACCTCGCCCTCTAAGCGGTTTACAGAGTCAGCCTACTGCCCCCAACCATCTGGGTCCTCATTTTACCCACCTCAAGGATGGAAGGCTAACTTAACCTTGAGTCGGTCAGGATCAAACTGCCAAACTGCTGGCAGTCAGAATTAGCCTGCAATACTGCATTCTAACCACTGCACCACCAGGATGCAAGTCCTGTTCCCTCGACACAAAAGAGCGGCTCAACATCCCTCCTGGAGGTGAGATAGGCCCCAATCCTGAGGTTTTATCAATTGGCAACATTCGTGAAATTAATTTTTGGATTCTTTATTTTCTATGTCAAGAACAGTCAGTGGGGATGGAGTCCTTTATGATCGTGACCATTCATGCAAACCTTGCTTTGCACACAATAGCCCGGGAGCTATCAGAGGTTTCCTCAACCAGGCTTCCTCCAGAGGTGTCAGACCACGATGCCCATTTGTCTGAGGAAGCACAGGACATGGTTTGGGTCCAATAGACACGTCCAAAGAGAACCAGTATGGGTGAGACAAGGGCAAAAAAGTGCCTGGATTTGTGAGATGAGCAGCAAATAAAATTAATCCATCCATTCATCAAATCAAATCCCGTGGCTAAATCAACTTTTTGGAACATTATTGTCCAGGATCAGGAGGTGTTAATAGGGGAAGCATTATTAACTTAGACTAGACAGAATAGTGAGAGAATCCGAGGAAAGTCTGGCAAGTGGAATCAACTGGAGAAAGAAACACAAATGCTCACACCACCCTTGCAAGTCCCAGGCAGGAAAGGAAATACAAATGAGAGTCCTCTCTGTAGATAAAGGAGAGCTCACCCCAGAGAAGGCCACAGGTTCAGTGTTCGCATATATGTACAATGATGTCAGTGGGTTATGGACAGAATCCAGCCATGTCAGGCAGAACACAGGGATCCTGGCACTCACCTTTGCTGCTCCACCCAGCCCCCTGGCTGACACACTGCAGCTGGCCTGGGAGTCCTTCAAGGGGATGTGAGGGAACCAGATCTTGAGCATCTTTTCCACCTGCAACAGGGTGCCCAGGTATCGCTCCCTGCAGGCCAAGGGGAAATGAAGCCGGACACACATAAACATACGCAATGGAGGCATCCAGGTGGCTCTACATCTACACACGAGGAAAGCTACGGCGCTGTTTTTAAAGGCTCTTCCCTTGCAGAATGTGCAGTCCAGAGGGGGCCCCACCCAAAGAGTTTTCTGACAAGGCAAGTCTCAATAGCACTGCCATGGCACAGCGAGAGATGGTTAAGGCATCTGGCTAAGCGAAGGGGCTTGACCAGCCGTGGCCAGCAAAGGAGACCCTTACCCCATCTGAGGCTTTTGAAGGACGCCGATGATCCGCTGGATCCGATCCATGGCCACGCTCTGCTGGAAGCTGCTTAGACCTGCAAGACGCCAATACAGGAAGCTCAATAAAAGTGGCTGTTAGGATTGGGTGGATTAGCGCGACAGATCTCAAATCATTCCCCCCCACTGCCTACTGCTTAGAATCAGACTGCACGGGTGGAAGGGTGACAGGAAGCCCATAACCTCATCAGTTCTCTGTGACTTGTCCGCATTGATTGTTCATTCCGACACCCACCCCTCTGTGGGAGGGGACTTGAATGGGGTTGGGGGTGCAAAGAAAAGCAAAGCAGACCAAAAACCTCAATAGAGACCCTCCCTTTTGGAAGCTCTGGTTGTAAAGGAGAAGTGACTGATCTCCAAGACAACTCCTGGAGGGCTGTGTAAGAACTCAGTGCTTCAGAACTACAATGGGATGGGTCCCAATCCCCCCCACCCACCCCAAAGCTTCTCTATGAAGGGCCCGTTGTGAGGGGAATATCGGAATCAAAGCGGCCACATCATGCATCTCCATGGCTGCATCCAACAGGGCTCTCCTTCCCTCCCATCAAGGCACCCAGGCAAGGTTAGGGCCTCCTGCTCCTAACCTTGGTCAAAGCAGCCCATTTTCAAACGATTCAGAAGCTCCGACAGGGGGCGGACAAAGCCTTGGAGTTCCCAGCACTGTAAACATGGAGCACAAGAGTGTGAAAAGCTGCACAAGAAGATTTAAAAACAATTCTCTGGGGATGAACAGAAGACTACAATTGATGTTTCTTCCTGCATCTTTTGCATGCTTTGTTATAAAGCAATACAGGCAGAGCCACTGACTATGGGTCAACGGGGGCACTGTGGCCATTAGGCTACCACCCTATCCTCAGCTTGAACCCGAATGGCTGCTCTACTAGCAGAACCGCCACTCTACGCTGCCCCGTCCGAGCCACCTCCAAAGTGTTAAGGTGGGCTGACTGAACAAGCCCTCCTTGTGAGAAGCAAACCAGACAGCTGCGTGGCCTCCACAGTTCTGCCGAGTGAAAACGATCCTTTTCAGCCTGGTGACGATTGCTCACCAAATCCCCAGTGGATTCTCCCCTTTCCCTCAGTGGGCTAACCATCGGGTCTACTTTCACGGAGAGAGCTCTCCCAGTCCCTAGTTAGGCATCATCCCTCCGGGGCGGCCAGTGCACTCACCTTTTGTGCAAAGGCTTGGTCTCCTTCCGTCCAACAGGGAGAGCAGCGCAGGGTCTCTTCCGCTGCCGCTGCCTTCCTCCGCTGCCTCTTTATCCCAGGCGATGATGCCACAGATGCTGTGGGGCACGGAGGGGGCTGCCTGCCTCCAGTGGCGCTGCTCTGACACTTGCAACCACCAGTGCCCTCGGCCCTCTTTCGCTTCACCCTCTGCCCAGGCAGGCCTCCATTTGGACTGACCCAGCGGCTACAGAGTGTCTCCCCTGGACCCTCTGGGCCACGGAGGCAGCCAGAGTCAGGCCGCTTGGGTCCCTGACCAGAGAGATCCGGCAGGAGGAGGAATCCTGAGCCTTGGAGGCAACGGGGTCTCAGCAGCCTCGCCTCCTTCCCATCATCCAGAAGGAAGATTCTGAACTTCCCCTTTGGGGACAGCAGCTGCTCTTCCTCACCCTCCTCCTCTTCGCTGGTGGTGGCACTTTCCACCGAATGGAAAGACTCCCTGGAAGAGAGGCTTCTTGTGTCCGAGTCATCCATGGATTCTCTTGATTGCTAAAAGAGAGGGAGGGGATGTCCATCAGCCTGGCTTTCCTCCGCAGGCACTTAGACAAGGAAGCATTTATGGGTCGCTCTTCCCACAAGACATTCCCACCCACCCCTCCCCTTCTGGAACTGAGAGCCCCCCCCCCCCCGTTCCTTTAAGCAGCAGCGTCACTGAAGGCTGCAGGGGACAGAAGCCCCCCCCCCCCCCCCGGCTCTGCTGAGCCAGCCCTCCAGCAGCAGCCACCGATCTCCAAGAAGCAGACGGGACAGAACCTCCGGAAGGGAGCAGTTTCTGCCCATTGGGTCAGCACCGCAGCCCAGTCAAGCAGCTCCCGAGCCTAGCCGCTTCCAGGCCCTGCAAAGTGCGATACGCCAGAGTGTTCTGCACCCTCCTCCCAGGGGAAAGCCTTTTCCGGTCTCGGGGAAAGGCGCAGCATCTCCATTGGGGGGCTGCTCCAGGTCGCCCGCCCTTCTCCGCTGCCGCCACCCTGAGAACGCCAAACGCCCGAAATCACCCCGCGGGTTTCTGGAAGCCAAGTGTTCTCAGGGCCGGTCCCGATGCCGACTTCACACACGGTGGATGCGATGCCCGTCGGCCCGGTGCTTAACAGCCCCAAAGGGCGCAAGCACCGGAAGCCCTCAGCCCCAGCGGCTGCCCGCTAAACCCGCGGGAGGTGCGAAGCTAGCGAAACCTCGAAGCCAGAGCGAGGCTCCCGAAGCCGCAACGGCCACCGCACCCGAAAGGACTCGGAAACCGCCTCCGCACAGTTCGGAGAGGTCTCTGGCCCTCAACCCACCCACCCCGGCCTCGCAGGAGCTCTCCAGGCAGCCGCCAGCTCCAGAGCCGCCTTGGCCAAGGTCTGGCGCTTCGTTCCGAAGTCCCGAGCTCGCCCTGCCGCCGGCTCCAAAAAGCAAAAGAGCCGAAGCCGGGATTGACTTCCTACCACCTCGCCCAGCCTGCGAACCCGCTCCCAGCTCCGATCCGGGGGAAAAGAAACAGCGCCGGCCGCCACCGGCGCCGATCGCTTCCCAAAGGCAAGGGCGGCGCCACTCTCCAGACCGGACACGATTCGGCCACTCCTCTCTAGCCGAGAATCCTTCGGCCGGAGGGAGCCGCCCCTGTCCCGCCCGCCTCGCTCTCCGAACCCGAAGCCCCGCTGGAAAATCTGGGGGAACGAAAGGACGCGGGGCTCACGCCGCCACTACCCACCGGCTGCTCCGGGCGGCTCCGGCGAAGTGCCGGCCGCCGGGAAGCCGAGCCCAGCTCAGGGGACGCACCACGAGGCCATGTGCGGCGCCGCACGTGCCCGCAGGCCCCGCCCCTCCTGGCCCGCCCCGAAGGCGCCGCGGACCCGGCGCTCCATTGGCTGGCCGCCGCCCAGCGGGGGCTGGGCCGCGCGCCCATTGGCTGGAGGCCCCCTGGCCAGGCGCAGGCGGCGACAGGCGGGTCGCACGGGGCAGCGGCGGGCGGGAGGCGAGTGGGATGCCCCGTGTCTCTCCGGGCGCGTCTCCGCGCACGTGGCAGCGGCGTGCAAAGCGGCCTCCGCCGGACTTTCGTTTCGTGGGACTGTGGGAATGGGACCCGCGGCCCGGCCCACGAGGGAAGGCGGTTCAGAAGCGGGCCGCTACCGGTGCGCGTCGCTGGAGAGGAACAGAGGAGGCAGCGAAGGCGGCGGGGCTGCTGGCAAAACCCACTTCATCCGACTGGGGAGGAACTGCCCAGCGGCTCCATCCCTGCGGGAAGCTCCCCCCCCCCACGTGACCCTCTTGATGGCGCGCGCTTCATACGGAGGAGCGGAGCCCCGTCCCGCCCGTTAGGCAACCCGGAGTCGGTTCTCGTGTTGCTTCGCCTTCGGGGACGTGCAGTCCCGAATCTGCGCCGAACATCCCGTGATCGTCACAAGCGTTAATCGGGATTAGGCGAATTAGTGGAGGTGAAACCGCAGCGGCTTGAATCTTAAGGCGCTTCCATCCCGAGCTTCCCAAAGCGCCAGGGACAGCGCAATCTGCTGGAAACGCCCACAAAGCAACCCCTTCCTCTCCTTCCAATATGTGGAACGTTGGCGCAACGCTCGAGTCTAGGCTGCGTTTGTGTTTCAGTGAGGGTTGCGTCCACGCCTCCACCAATGCGCAAAAGACCCTAGTGCCTCCATCAAAGCCCCTGGAGAACCTGCCTTTAGCCTTGACTAGCAGAGTTTGGGTCCCGTAGCATAATAAGACTGTCCCATCGCTGGGGGCTTGGAGGAGACACCCTGGCACCAACTGGCTTGAGAAATGGTTACCTGCAGGACCGCCTCCTACCACATACTCCCACAGGGAGGGCCTCCTCAAGGTGCCGTCTGCCGGTCAATGTCGGCTGGTGACCCCCAGAGGGAAAGCCTTCTCTATGCCCCCCCCATCTTCGCACCAAGAACAGACTATGCCTCTTCCGCGGGGGGGGGGGGCGCTCAAAACGCATCTTTTTCATCTAGCCGGCCTGGCATAGATTTAATGGTTTAATTTTAATATGACGTTTTTAAACTGTTTTTAATGATTTTTAGCACAGACTTACCAAATTTAATCCTATTTTATCTCGTCTGTATATTATTGTGTTTTTACCTTTTCTGTACACCGCCCTGAGTCCCACCAGGGAGATAGGGCAGTATAAAAATGGGATAAAATAAAATAAAAAAATAAACCAAGGCTCCCTTTCTCCTTCTGCCCCTTCGCCAAAGGGGTCGGCTGCCTCCCTCCCTGCCCTGAGGCAAGGGGAGACCTGCTGCTTTGCCTTCCCTTGCCATGCCTTCCCCACACTGCACAACCTGGCGCAATCAGGCAAACACTGGGTGGGGACCTGGGTCGCCATGACCTGCTCTGTCTCAGGCTGGCAGAAACCCAGCACAGAAGAGGGAGCTGGTGGGGTTAGGGTCAGGGTTAGGGTGGGGGAGGAGTTTCCTGGGTTTGCCTGCCTGCTTCCCTCCAGGCGAGGGCCCCCAATTCTATAGAACCAGAAGGCCATCATGGGAGGTCCGCTGCTTGTCTTTTTGCCAATCTTCTATCAGCAAGATAATAAAAGGTCAGTGGCTGTAAGGACCTTTGGCCCCACTGCTGTGGCTCCACCAATTGGCTGCCTTTCCAGGCACCAGTCGCCCTTGTGGCTCTCCCCAGTTAAGCAACAAAGCCTATTCCATTTGGGGGTGGGGGTGGGATGCTTAACCCTTTCTCTGCCAATCACTTTCCCTTAGAAATTCAGCTCCTTTTCTTTTGTTCTTCGCTGTTTATTATGGATTTAGCAATGCATACACTTCCTACATCAGAAAAATACATCCACAGAACCTCAAGACAGCTATTAACTACCGCAATGCCAACAAGCACATTCACTTAACGTGCCCTATAACCCACCCCAACACCTTCCAGGCAGTCGAGGGTTGGGAAGGGGGAAACATAAAGGTCTTCAGGTCGTGAAGCACCAGACTGGAAATGACTCCTGCCCAAAATAGTTTGTACCCAAGTTCTTGGCAACATTCTGTACACGGCCAGAAGCCACAACTCTGCTGCAATGAGGGGTAGGCTTCCTATAGCAGCAGGAGAGGACTCGGGTCCCCCACCCATGCTTCCCCAGGACCAGACGGGGGCCTCTGGGATGCCACAACCAAGCCATGACGCTCCACACGTCCACGCCGCTTTTTTGGCGCAAGGTGAAATTCGAAAGCGGCAACAGCTGAAGTGTTGCGTGTCCATCCGTGGAAGCTCAGCAACACGCGGCCACTACTTTGTTCCTCCTCCGGACCATCCCCCGGAGCCCCTCTCCCCGTGCCTGCCTGAGAGCTCAGATGAAGAGAACCGCCTGTTGCGCAGGGACTTGGCTGGCACAGGCCTGAAGGGGAGCCAAGCCCTTGCAGCTCCCTCCCCCCTGTCCAAACACATTTGGGACTCTACAGACCGGTGGACGGGCGATTTAAGGAGCCGAGTCCTCAGCCGCCGGCCAGCTGCCTGGCTTGCCCAGAGCCACCTTAAATGGCATTGGCCGCCTTTTGGCCAGTGTCCAATGGGGACCTCCTGACTCCCCTGGAAAGGGGCAAGCAGTGGGGCGCAGATGTGGGAGCAGAAGATCCCATCTTGGCTCAGGACCCGTCCATTTCTTTTGGAGCTTTTCTCCTGTTTCACCTGCTTTCCCCTTTTCTGATATTCCAAGATGTTGCTAGTTCTCTCCCTCTGGCAAGCTCTTTCCCAAGCCCTGGCTGCAAGTGGGGGTAAGTGGCGTTTCTCTTTTTCCTCCCAGCCCTTTGTTTCTTCCTCTCTCTAGGGGGACCCACGGCAATTAGGCAGTTGGGGGGGGGGAAGGGGGGCTTTCTCTGGCAGAGTCTCTGATTGACACAATGCAGCTGCCCCTGGTAACCACTCTGGGCTGCTGAGGCATTTTAATTTTTTTCTTTAAAAAGGCGCTTATTTGTTTCTCTGAAAGCCAAGGGAGCCCCCGTTCTCAGACTAATCCCTTGGATGGAGCGCTGGGGAAGTTTGCAAACAAGCCTACTCTTTTTGCTCTGTGCGGGGAGGAAGGTCCGAAGAGAGCCTGCCCTCCTTTCTCTTCTGTTTGGTTAGGACTCCCAGAAGCTGTAAAACTCACAGTGCCTTTTGGGAATGATCTATCGGCCTTTCACTTGTAAGAATGAATGAAGCTGAAAAAACTCTGGTAAAATGGGAGAGTAAAAATCCTGGAAAAATATTTACAAAGAAGTTGCCCGGGAGCAGCAATAACAGGAACACTCTTTTTGAAAGAAAGTTTCTGAAGAGCCCAAGACAAAGGAAAAGAGTGAGGAAAACAGAGTAATAAGAAAAGGATACAATTTTTAGAGAATACAGCCATTTGTAATAAGAGAAGATTTCAGGTAGGGAATCAGCCCGAGTCTGTCCTGGAAGCTTTGAAGGCTAACCCGGAGGTGCTTTTTCCAAACGGCAATTGGACTTTCTAGAATTGAAGAAGCTTCTTGGATGAGAAGCAAAACGTTTTCATTGGGCGGGGGGGGGGGGGGAACTCTCCAAGAAAATCCAGTTGCTTTTTAGAGAAAGCACAGAGGAGCGAGACTCTTGAAGGCAATTGTGCCAAAGGTTTTTGGGTGGGGAATGCTCTTCGTCAGATCCATCGATCGGCCTCAACTCTCTCGGTCGCTCTACGGCATGATCTGTTTCCCATGGCTCATGGACTCGGCCACTCTGCAGTCTGGGCTGACAGCTCCCAAACTCTATCCGAGGCCACAAACACAACCCCTTCTGGCAGGCCCAGCCGGGTGGAGCTGAAGGGGAGTGGAGGGCAAGGAAATGGCGGCCTGACACCTGCCTCTGCCACAGGGAAGGAGGAAAAACACAGGATGAGGCCTCCTTGGCAGGGGGGGGCAGGAAGCCACGGCCTCAGGCCGGGTCTAAGGGGTGCCAAGACTAAGAGAGGGAGGAGGCCGTGTTAGGCCCCCAGGTCCTCCGAGAGACCAGGGCAGCCTCGGAGGGATCTCAGCTCTGGGACTCTACTCGGATCTGGGGAGGAGGCCAAACACACATCTTCACGCCACCAGCCAGAATAAATTTAGCAGCAGCTCACAAGCCTTCAGGAGGTGGCATGTCTGCTCACGGCCAGCTGCCCTTTTTCAGGGCGGAAGAATTCGGGCTCTTTTCTCCAGTGTATCAACTCAGATTTCCTTCTCTCAAAAAAGAGGAAGAGACTGTCGCCTAGATAAGAAAAGCAGCCCCTCGTTTCAAAGGTCTGGTGGGAAGCTGGTCTTGCAGTGCCCCTTGGCAACGCTTTGAGGCCCCTGGAGATTAGCTGCTCTTTCTTCCAAAGCTCCTTTCTGAAGGGAAGGGCAGAATTCCAGCACGGGGAAGAAGGCAGGTCAGGATATGGCGCCATGCCCGGGGATCGCTCGAGACGGTGCCCGTAGCCTTTAAGAACGGGCCTCCCTCAGACACAGCCATTCCAGGAGGGATGCCCCTATCCCTGATGGGGGCAAGGTCACCTGGCGGTCTGCTACGAAAGCGGGCGTGGGATTCTTCCCTTGCAAAGGACCTAGCGCGGGGTTGCAGCTCACAGGTGGGTCTCGTTGCTACGGGCCCTTTCTGCCAGGACACCTGGGGCTGTCAGCGAAGAGCCTCTTCCTCTGCCCTTTTGCTGCAGGTTCCCACTGGACATACGAAGGTAAGGAGAAACGGCTACAAGCAATGTCTTCCTCTGCTCATCGGAATTGCAAATGCAGCCACAAAGTCGGGAGGGGCTACCCAAACGTGCCTCTTCGCTGACAAAAGCCTCCCACAGTCCTTCAGGTGCTCCAGAAGGGCCCTTCGGAAGTCTCCGGTTGGAAGAAAAGGCACTTCCAGAATAGGGGGAGGAAACGTTTTGTGAGGGGGGGGATTTCTGCACCCCGGATCCATAAGCCTTTTCTCCTTTTCCAGGCTCCGAAGGGCAGACGCACTGGGCAGAGAGGTACCCAGACTGCGGTTGGCAGGCTCAGTCGCCCCTCGATATCCAGACAGATTTGGTCCAATATGATCCCTCCCTGCCCCCCATTGAGCCAGAGGGATACCGAGACCCTGGGAGTGGCTCCTTGACCCTGACCAACAACGGGCACACGGGTGAGAACATTCGCCGGAGCTGCTGCTGTTTATGGTGCAAAGGTCTGGTTGAGAAGACAGTGCTTTTTTTTGTCCTCCCCCCCCCCCTTCCCTTGGGGAATAGTAACTCTAAAAAGAGCACCATAGCGTAGATCTGCTTTATGGCGGTGTTCCTCCTCCCCACTGGCAGCAAGCTGAGGCTCCTTGCTCCTTCCCTCCACAGTGCAGCTCTCCCTCCCCGAGAACCTGCACCTGCACGGCCTGCCCAGCCTCTACTCAGCAGTGCAGCTGCACTTCCACTGGGGCAGCAGCAACAGCCGGGCTGGGGGCTCCGAGCACCTTGTGGATGGCCAGGCCTTCCCAGCAGAGGTAAGCCAGCAGCACTTACGCGCAGGCAGCCCCGGATGGCTCCCTTGCCCCGGGGGCACCAACGCTCCGCCTCCTTTGGCCACGGCTGAGAGCAGAGCCCCAAGGAAAGCCCAGTTCTGCTGGAGGTATCTGGGGACTGCAACACCCGGAATGTCCATTGAGGCTGGCTGGGAACTCTGGGGACTCTCCCATCTGGAAAGCCCCGTGTAAGCAGCCCTCCCCTGTCTTTTCCTCTGAAGTGGCCACTTTTCCGTGCCCATTTTGCATGGACTGGTCTGGGCCTTTCCAATATCTGTGGCCCCCAAAGGACTTGGGACTCTGGCACCGTGGCTCCATGAAACTCCGCTGCCAGCTGTGTCCCCTCCTCCATCACTGAAGGGTTGCGGTTTCTCTTTCCTCCCTAAGGGACTTTGCCCTAACCGATCCCTCTGCCCACGGGCTGCAGGAGGAATGGAGCTGTCTTCCACAGTGGGAAAAGCAAGAGGAAATCCCAACTTCACCACAGTTGGATAGTCACGAAGCTTTTCCCCTCTGCCCTCTAACTCTTTGTCCTCATCCTCAGCTTCATGTGGTCCACTTCAACTCAGAGAAGTATGCCAACCTGAGCGTGGCCAAACACCAACCGGATGGGCTGGCAGTGCTGGGCATCTTCCTGGAGGTGAGCGTCTGCTGGGTGAAGATGGTGCAGTCTAGCATTTCCTTAGCTCCTCCACACTACCCTTCTTGGCCACTTTACACCAGGCATTCCTTAGACAGCCATGTGCCAACCCTACTGCGCCGAAACATACAGATCCCATGTTTATTAACATCCTTCCAAGGGGAGGCCCAGGAAAGTTCTCCATACATACTAGATCACTTAAGCTCTAGGCTCCCCTGCTGACCAAGAGGGATGCAGCCATCCCTGGCCTTCAGGGCGCTTTAACAGAAGGCATACTGCAAAACGCTTCAAAAACCACGACCAGAGGTCGGTGCTCTAAAGGGGGCATGAGTGAGTCCTACGTTGGCAGCCGAGGGCATCTAGATCTCCTATCTAAAGAAGTCTTCCTGATTCCTACCTGATTTGCCCGAAACTCTCGGGCCTCGAAAATTCCCGTGTGACGGTGTCACAGAACCTTCTTTCCTAAATAAAAACTGCCTCCTTGGTAAACCTTGGCCCACAGTGCCAAGCAAACAGAGTGAGGTGGTTTGTTTAGCCGCCTTCTCCTGTCCCTTGAGCCCTGTTCCTTTTCTCTCTCTTCTGCTTTAAAACTTCTCCTCTGCCCCACGTGGCCCCACTTGTTCAGCCACAGGCACTGTGCCGGCCTTTGGTAGCCTGCCAAAGGAAGAGAGCAGAGCCAGTGTTGATCCCCAGAGAGGAGTCAATTCTTCTTTGCCTCTGGCAGGTTGACGGTGGGGGGGAGAATCCTGCCTACAACCACATCTTGGACCGCCTGGACAGCATCCTTTATGCAGGTAACGTGTTTCCCCCAAAATGAGACAGGGTCTTATTTTCTTTTGACAAACCCCCCCCCCCCCGAAATAAGCAAAATTGGCCTTATTTTTGGGGAGGCCTTATTATTTTTGAGGTGCAGGACACGACAAGCGTGATCACCTCATGGCTGCTGTCGTGTTGCAATATTTTCAGGGAGGGCTTATTTTAGCCCTGATTATCTGGGGAGGGCTTAAAGGGGAACAAAAGCTGAAAGGGGAGAGTGGAACTGCTGGTAGAGGCCCTGAAATCCTAGCTGGGCTCCCAAGGAGGATCGAGACGTGTCACTTTGCAGTCAGCTTCTTAAAACACAGGTCCATTTTACAATATCGGTGAAAACAAAGCATTCAGGACCATTAATTTCTTGAGAACAAGTGCTGGGAAATAGATTTCATATTCCCAGCGCTTCTCAGTACTGAGATTCTTCAGAAGCAAGCACTGAAAAGCCCATCAGCCGGGGAGCTGCCCTGCAGAAAGGCCACTGCACCCCCTACCCGTTTCTTGGAGCGGGGGGGGGGCAGATTAGGCAGGCATCCAGCCTTATACAGCCTCAGGGGCGCAACAGAAAGGCTCCCAAAAGCCAGCCCGGGACTCCCCCCCCCCGCCCCTCTTCTGTCATCATTCTGGTTTTCTCTTTCCATCTTCCTACCTCCTAAACTCACTAGAGCAAGAAGTCACCGTTGCTCCGTTCAGTGTGCGAGAGCTGCTCCCGGCGCATCTGGGCCACTACTACCGCTACAGTGGTTCACTGACAACCCCACCTTGCTATCAGAGTGTGCTGTGGACAGTTTTCCGCCAGCCAGCCCGCATCTCTGCCGCTCAGGTAGAGCCTGAAAGATGAAGCCCATCATTAAGTTCAGGCAAAGGGTCTGCATGTTGGGTGGGGGGAGGGGGGAAGGGGCAGGACAGCTGTTGGGAAATGGGTTGTCATTAGTCAATAGAAACGCCTGCAAATTCCTCTGCTTTCTAGAGGAAAGTAGTAACTGGCTTGACTCACATCTTTTCTAGCTGGAGAAGCTGCAGAAATCTCTTTATTCTACAAAAGACGGGAAGACACCCTCCAAATTGCTGGCCAGCAACTTCCGGGTGCCCCAGTCCTTGAACCAACGCCTGGTCTTGGCCTCCTTCCCTGTCGGTGAGCAAAAGCTGCTTTCCTGGGTGTTTATGTGGGCGGACTCACCTGTAAAGATGGGGGAGGCTGCCCTCTGGTGGATACGTTAGGTCCAGCACTAAATCACACCGGTGGGGGGGGGGGGGAGAAGGGTGTGTGTGATGGGTGGGCGGGAAGGAGGCGGCAAGTCTGCCCCCAGAACAGCCTTTTTCTCTCCCTTCCCTTCCAGGCCCATCGGATTACTCTGCAGGTGTGACTTCCCTCCAGCCAGGCGGGGCTTGCACAGCCAGCTAGCCAAGCTGCAGTGGTGGTGGTGGTGGTGGTGGTGGCCTGCCCTGCCCTGGAGGAGGACCACTGGTTAAAGAGCAGGCCCATGGGTGGGGGTGGGGAGGGGTTTCTGTCAGTCAGAACCTCCAATAATCATGCCAAGAAAATGGAAAATGAGCCAGCAAGCCTGACCACCTTTCTGGAGTTCTGGAACATCTCCTACTGTGGTAGTTAAGTGTTTTTTAGCCATCAACTTCCTGGCTCACGCCTAAGTTGGTTCACTGTTCTAGTCCTCAAAGAGGAAGTGTGTTCCGTTTTCAACTCGGGGTTTTATCCATCTCCCCCAGCTCACCCCCTCTTCAACCGTTCTGACCTGGTTCCCTCTTTTCCCTTTCCAGGTGAGGTCATTGCCATAATTGTTGCAGTGCTCTTGGGCTGCCTGGGTGTCTTCCTGGCTGGCTGGATTTTGGCAAAAAGAACTCGGTGAGGAGCAGGTGAATGTGGGACACCAGCCCGGTTCCTGCCTAACTGCATTGCAGTGCCAGAATAAGAGAGGTCCCCCCCCCCACGTGTTTTGTTCTGGAGGGGCAAGTGATTGAAGTGATTCCCTCCCACTCCTCGCCAAGTGGAGGACCGAGAATGTGAAAGCCTAGAGAGAATTTCACTGGAAAGAGAACACCATAGATATTTATTAAACTTCCTCCTGCCCCCATCGTGAGCTTTGTGTTTTTCTACCCTAGTGAACAAGAATGGCAGGGGCAAAGGGCCACTGCAGAAGCCTCCCCACCAGGACAAGCCTCCCTCCTGCAGCCCTGCCTTCTTTTCTGTTCTTTGCGGAAGCCACAAGTACTTAGGCTAGGGGGAGGAAGGGGAAACCAGCGAGATTGTCTGGAGAAGGAACTAGCCCAACCAACACTGGCCTCCCTCTTCTGCCATGCTGCCCAGCTGATTTCCCTACCCAGCGGGGTCAGGAAGAGGCAGCTGGTACCTGGGGAAGAGTTTCTCCTCCATAATGCTGGGGCCCCTAAGAGAATCCGTAGCCCCACCAAGACTCGGTTTAAACACAAAGCTGCTATTGTGTCTCCTGCCAACTTCCATGGTTGCCAAAGGGGAGGAAGCCATGGGAATCCCAAGGCCCAGGTAGAATATCTGGGCCGGTCTCACCCAGTATTCAGAACCCCACTCAACAAAACACAACGGCCACATTCCCACAACCAGCTGGGCTGGCACAAGGACCGGCTTCTCAGGACGCTCGGGTGACAAACCACTAGGCCCTCTTTGAGTCAAGGCAAACGCGCTGGGCAAACCCAGCTTTTGAGCTTGACCAGCCTTTTAATCGGGCAGCAGAAGCAGAAGACACGTGCGTCCAGAAAGGGCCCCACGGTGCGAGAGGCCTTTGTGCCACCCATTGGCAGGGGCCACTTCCCTCCTTGCCCAAGGTGGCCCAGCATGAGAACCGTTACCAGAGAGCTCTTTTTATGAACTGCACCTTGGACCAACTCATAAAAGGACTGAGGGCTCAACATTAAAGAAAGTAGGATTGGGACGTTATAAAAAAAGAATTAGCGCAAGAAAGATCTTTTGTGTTCATATAGACACCGTGGCACCTCCTAGCCAGCAGATGGCGCTCTTGGGCCCCACCAGGTCCAGTGTCTATATAGTCTACAGGATTCCCCAGGGGATGGAGGAAAAGTTCAGGCTGAGAACAAAGGGTTTTTGTGGGCACATGGGAAGCTTAGCCGTAGTAGCCCACAAAACCTCCAGCGGAATCCACTAGGGAACGTAAGGGACTGGGGCTTGCTCAGCTCTCCAGGAGAACCTGGATGTTTGTCTTCCAGACAAGGCAGAAAAAGAAGCAAAGGAAAATAAACGGAGCTGGAGGAAGGAGGGAGGGAGGGAGGGAGGGAGGGAGAGGCGGGGTTTCCAGCCACAAGCCCAGGCACCCAGTTAGTCTTCCTGCATTCCAAGCCATCTTTCGGGCCAAGGAGCCTCCCAGGGACAGGCATGAGCGCCAACCATCAGATCAGCTCGGGAGCCCTGTCCCACGTCCAGTGGTGTGGAAATTGTCCTTGGGGGCTCGTTTAGTTTTATTTATTTATTTATTTATTTATTTATTTAAATTTATATCCCGCCCTTCTCCAAGAAGGACCCAGGGCGGCGCACAGGAAAATTTAAAAACATACAAAATACGATAAATATAATTTAAAAAACTATTAAATAACCTATCCTGCGCTAAAACCAAATTTTAAAAACCCAATTTAAAACTACCTAAAAGTCCCCATGGGAGGTTAGGCTAGGCCGGCTTGTTGAAACAAATATGTCTTAAGACATTGGCGGAAGAGGCGGAGGTCGGTGATGGTACGTAATTCAGGGGGTAGGTCATTCCAAAGGGCTTTATATCCCGCACCTATCTCCTACAAAAGGACCCAGGGCATCTTTCCTAGGAAGCGTCTGAGCACCAGGACCCAATGGGCAGGGACTCAGCCCTCCGAGAGTAGTTGCAGCTCAGTATGCACCATAATGTGTATGCTTCCTGCCTACAAGGAAGGACAGAATAATTAGCCTGCAGGCAAACCCCAGACGAGGGAGGAGGAGGAGCAGGGAGGGGAGGAGTGGGAGGCCCTGGGCGACAGGCAGGGATGCCCCGCTGGGGCTTCAACAGGGGTGCCTCCAGGCCCAAAGGGGTGCCCTGTCCCAGAGGCGGCTGCTGGCGGGGCCCCAAGGGACGCCACGCATTCGGGTGCCTCTAAGGCACCTTTTGCCAGGGGGGAGGGGACAGCAGGAGCCGCGAGGCTTCCGACTCTTCCCTGCCCGCCCAGCTGACGCCAAGTCCCGTCTGTCAGCGCAGGAGAGGGTGGCCATCCTGGGCCAGGAGCCAGAGGCAAAAGCCGCCCAACTTCTGTGAAGGTTTCTGGTTTGCGGAGGAAGAGCCACGCTGCAAGGATGTCAGAAGGAAGCCAGCGGCCGCAGATGAATTAGGCTCCTTCCTCTCGTCTCCGTAGAGCAGGTGGAGGGTGGACCCTTTCTTTAAAAAGCAGAACACGCCAGCCAAACATTTTCCATGTGGTTTAATCTTTCTAAAACACGGAGGAGGGCAGCAATCGCCCCAAGAGCAGCCATGGATGGGCAACGCCCCTTCCTGTCTCTTGAAATCTCATGCCTGGGCAGTCAAAGAGATAAGTCCGGCTTCTCGGGCAAAACCCAGACGTCTCCCACCCCGTGCCCCACCAGACCCCTCAGTGGGCCCAGCCCACCTGCCTTACAATAGGAGCCTGTTGGGTTGATGGCCTACCTGCCTCTCCTTACTTAGAAACAGAGGAGACAGAAAATATACCCAGACTGACAGTTGGACAGAGGCCAATATGCCATTAATACTCAAAGGAGGTCAGGATGCAGCACTGCTGAATAGTGATTGTAATTTATTAAGGATGGTTTTGGCCAAGAAATCCTGAAAAGGGTTGCAGAAAATGGTCTTTCTGGATTTTATTCACAAAGATCAACCTAGGTTTTTTACCAAAAGATAAAAGGGCTCCCACTGTGCATTTGCCCAGGATTTGATAATTCTGGAAAATCCCTTGGAAGCAATAGAAATGTTAATGGAAAAATTAAAGGATGTTGGCGCTTAGCTGGATTCAAAATTAATATTGAAAACATGTTAACGAAAACGTAAGGATGGAAGAGCAAAAGAATTTGTTGAAAAAATGGTTAAAGATTGAGACAAAAAGGAAAGTTGAGAAAAAGTATGAATAGTAATGAGCATTACTATGACTAATACGGATTCTACCTTGCTATAGAAATTTAGAGTTCGGGACAAAGGTCAATGTGAATGACATCACACTTTAATTCTCCGTATCAAATGATTGACACTGAGTCTGCAGGAGGGCAGCGAATGAAGCCCCTGCATTTTCACAAGTCAAATTGTAATAATATGGCATGTAATTATAATTGTCTCTAAACCATGAGAGAAAGCGACCGACCACGCTTGCCTATACCTTCAGTCCAATAACAATTAATGACCGCCAGTGGATTCTTCGTCACTGACCATTTCCATAAGACGTGATAAGAGTCCCCAATACCGATGCTTTGAGTACACCATGTATCTTTAGAAAAGAACATCTGTAGCTTGAACTGTGGGGTCCTTGGTGCTCTCTGGGCTTGGTTGTTTCACTAAGCACAGACATTTCACTACCCAACTAGCTAACATCATCAGTGCTAGGTAATGATACGCAGATTACTAGCACTGATATTACCTTGCTATAATTAAATGCCTGTGAGAGAACAATGGATTTCAGACCTCGAAGGACCACTCACGTATCTTTTTAAAAGGCAGATCAGGATTTCGGCTGTTGAGACACTGGCCGTGTAGGATGAAAATAGGCCTTAAGTCTTACAGTGAACACGTATAGAGAACGCTGTACCTGCCTTACACACAAGACGAAAACTCAAACCTCCCCAAACTGCAGACACGGAGGCAAAGAATACTCTGCTGTTCTTGCACATTCCCACCATTACCTTGATTGTGAAAACAGTGGTTTCTTTTCAGCCTCTAGTCTGCGCATGTATAGGCACATGGAAAGCAACCTGAAAGATGGGGTCAGAACCACGAGGGGGGCTCTATAGCAGGCAGGGGACCTTTTCTTAAGGAAAGGGCGCGAGTGGAGAAAAAAACTTCAGAGCCTCGTTATCCGCAGGGGACAAGAGGGCTCCGACCCCCGCTTGATCGGCAGGCCCGCCCACCGACCCGCGTTGCTTCCAGAGCGCCTCGGGCGCGCACAAAAGGAGACAGCGGCGGGCGAGAGGGGAGGGAAGGGGGGGGGGGGCGCGGCCACTCGTCGAGCCGCGGGGGCTCCTCCCGTCCGGCCAATGGGCTCCCTGGGGCGGGGAGCGCCGTCGCGAGCCACGCCGGGAGAGGCGGGGCATCTGCTAGGGGGCCCCATGCGCCGTGTCATGGAGGCTCAGTGTGCGAGCGGCCATTGAAGGGAAAGGAGCTGCGTGTTTCGCAACAGGAGGAGGGATCGGGGTGGCACAGGAGCCCGGAGTTCTCAACTCCGCTCGCACCGCCTCCGGGGCCCTTTGCTGAGCAGCCGCGAGGGGGGACTCTCCCTTTATTTTGTTCTTCTTCTTCTCCCTCTCCTCCTCCTCCTCCTCCTCGCCACGCATCCCCACGCCTGCCTGTCGGGTTCTCCTTAGGTAGTTTGCGCCCCTCCCTCCTCGCTCTCCACTTTGGAGAGGCTTTCCAGATGGAGATGAAAAAGCTGGAAATGAAGAAGCGCGTTAACCTGGAGTTGAGGAACCGCGCGCCCGAGAAGGTGAGGACAAACCCTTGGGACGCAGGAAATCGAAGATTGGTAAAGATTCCCAGGATTTCCCTCCTCGCGCCTCGATCGTGCCAAAAGTGCGCGGCGATCGATGCGCTCGGCGGCGGCGGCGGCGGCGGAGGGCGCGTGGGGGGGGGGAAATAGCAGCAGAGCGGCCGCCGGACCCGTCTCCTTCGCCCAGTCCTTTCAAGGGCTCTTATCCGGGGCCTCCCAGAGATGGGCTTTTCTCTGCGAGGCCTTTTCTCACTTTCTCTCCTGCTTCCACCTTTTCCCCGAGCGGTCCCGGCGCGGCATAAATCACAGGACGCGAGGCTGCTCCTGCCTCCCGTACCCTAAAGGGGCTTGTTGGAAGCCCGATGCAAGAGGCGAGCTGGTTAACTCTTCCGCTCCCAATGCCGCCTCGGCTCGGGCAGTCCCCGCCGTGCAATCTCTCCCCGCCCCAAACCAGTTAATTAAAAATAAGCGGCGGCTCCAGATGAAGGAGAACCGAGCAGAAGAAGGGAGGTTCCCAAGTTAAAACTTTCCCCCCTTCCCCTCCCCCCTCCTTTTGCAGTCAACGGCTCTTTCGTCAAATGTAGGTTAGGCAGCCTCCACGGTGAAAGGGCGGCGGGGAGCTTCTCCCGCTGCCCTCTTCCTATTCAGCAAATTGCCCGTCGTCTCCCCCCCCCCCCCACCGCCCCTTCTCATGCAGAAAAAAGGCAGATAGTCCATAAGGGTGGAAACCCTGGACTCTGCCGCCGGTCCTTGTAGCGAATGTACTTTCCACAAATGCTGGTAAACAACCCTGGCTGCAGCTGAATCCATCTTAGTCTCTTCTACGCAGATGAATTAGGCTCCTTCCTCTCGTCCGTAGAGCGGGTGGAGGGTGGACCCTTTCTTTAAAAAGCAGAACACGCCAGCCAAACATTTTCCATGTGGTTTAATCTTTCTAAAACACGGAGGAGGGCAGCAATCGCCCCAAGAGCAGCCATGGATGGGCAACGCCCCTCCCTGTCTCTTGAAATCTCATGCCTGGGCAGTCAAAGAGATAAGGCCAGTGGAGAGAGGACGATAAGCTACGCCTGCCCGCCTGGGGCTTCTGTGCCTTGGGTCTCTGGAGTCTTCATAAAGGCAAGAGTGCCGCCCACCTCTTGCCCTAGGATGGGATGGTACGCTGGCCCCAGGGAAGCCGCTGGCCCCAGACAGAGGGAGCTTTAATCCAGCCCGTCCCAAGAACACAAGAGGGAGAAAGGTGGGGGGAGCCAAAAAACAACCCACCAGAGAGGAGGAGGAGGAAACGCCAGGGGTGCTCCCTCCACCATAGTTCCCTTGCAGGAGGAGAGGCTGCCCCCAAAGCAGCTGGGTGGTTGGCAGAGGACCCCAGGGTCTTGGACAGGCCCATTGGGGCTCCCAGGATTGCTCTGCCTCCCCTCCCCCCCCCCATGTGGTATCGAATGGAGATTTCTTTGAGCTTGAGGTTCTGAGGAAGATGGCCACAGGTTCCCTGTGTGAACAGCTGTGCTCCAGCATTGGCTTTGTGCTGGAGGAAGAGAGGAGGGAGCCGAGGGATCCTCTTGCCCTTTTCCCCTGTCCCTCCCTCCTGGGGAAGATCCACGGCTGAGGTTCCCTGCGTGTTCTCTGCTGCCCCTGCCCTTGTTCAGAAGGCGCAGAAGGTGACGAATGCCCATAATGCACAGCCCCTTCCTTAGTACATTCCCGAAAATAAATGTGAAAAGTTCTTTACTCACCCAAATCATACAATTTTCGATAGAAGAAATGGGTGCTTCTTGTAGGACCTAGTAAAAACAAAAGATACCACTGTTGTGAAAACCTTGGCAAGTCTCATTTGAAAGAGAATGCCTCTACAAAGCATGTGCCATGAGCAGTGCTTAGGCTGGGACCCTGCCCCTGCGGGAGTCCCCCTGCCCAAAGCAACACGAGGAAATGCTGTAACTTTCATTGTGTAGCATAGGGTGCAACAGTATCAGAGTGTTTTCTCTTTGGAATAAAAAGTTTCTAGTTATTATTACTAAGAACGTTGCTACTGTATCTGTCAAAGTCGGAAGGCCTTTTTTAAAGGTCTTTGCTATGTTTGAGTATGATCTGTCTCAATATTTTTCAAAAAAGTTTGCATTTTTATTACATGTGATTATCATGTGTGCCCAAAATGAATCTAAATGACCATCTCTTTAGTCATAAAGTTTGCGAGAGAAAGTTGGAAAATACTTCTAATGTGGCATTTCCCACCCACCTACCCCTGCGCCACAGACTGGGGATTTCCTCCAGCTGAAGGGTGAATGTGATGCTCTTTCAGGTGGCTGAGCTGGTGCTGGACAACTGCCGGTCCAGCAATGGTGAAATCGAAGGCCTGAATGACTCATTTAAAGAACTGGAGTTTCTCAGCATGGCCAACACAGAGTTGACCTCTTTGGCCAAACTCCCCACGCTGACAAAGCTTCGACGGGTGAGTGTTCGGTTATGGCAGGTGATCTTCAGTGGCATGGGGCAGCTATACGAGCTTTAATGCCCACGCAGGCTTTTGCGTATGAATCTCGTCAATAGTAACTAGTAATATATGTCGCCTAACTATTATGCCCACTCTATCATGAAAACATACATTTGCCTAGGTAACTTTTTATGAGAGAACATGTAGATTTTAAAGTCAACTCCACTGACTGACATGTTTATGCTGTAGCTGGAACTGAGTGACAATCTAATTTCCGGCGGTCTAGAAGTCCTGGCAGAGAGATGTCCAAATCTTACATATCTAAATTTGAGCGGCAATAAAATCAAGGATCTCAGCACTGTTGAAACTCTTGTAAGTATAGAATTGGATGGGATGGGATTGGGGGGGGGGGGATTTAAAGAGATCTTAAGATGTAGTTGGCCGTCACTACATAGCGGTCACTGAATCAAAGCCAACGTATTTAAGATGATAAAGAGCCTTGGAAAAATGGAATATCATTGTTTGAATAATTGGTGTCATAACTGCTGCTATAGAGTATATGATTGTGACTAAATACAAATGCAGTCCAAACAGCGTAAAAGAGCTTTACGGGAGTCTTTTCTAAGATGGGGCCCTCCTGATGTATTGGATTACAAATTGCACCCTCTTCGGCAAGGCAGTCCGACCGTTTTGCTCTAAACTGAACCCTGGCAGTTCCCAATAAAAAAAGGAACCAGCAACAACTCTGCAGGCAGTTGCACATACCGTATTTTCCTTTAACATTTCGTTTTATAACAGAGAGATTTCCTTGTTCTCTAGCTGCTGTTTCTGCCTAATACTTGGAAGTTAGAATCAGGTTTGGGTTCCACGCTGATGCGAATGCTGCGAATGCTTCTCAGGCAGAATTACTCAACCTGGTCACTGACCAAGAAGCTGTTTTTCATTCTATCGTAGAGTTGGACCAAAGTAGAAAACTATAAAGGGCAGTTTCAGGTCTCTTATTGTCTTCGTCCAAAACCCCATTGATAAATGTACATAGGATAGTAACTTGATTTAGCAACTTAATAAATAACATCTCTGTGTTTTTCCTAATTTTTAGCAAAATCTGAAGAATCTGAAAAGCCTTGATCTGTTTAACTGCGAGATCACAAATCTGGAAGATTACAGAGAAAATGTGTTTGAACTTCTCCACCAAATAACGTATCTAGATGGGTTTGATCAGGATGATAACGAGGCTCCTGATTCAGAAGAGGAAGACGATGATGGTAATTGTTCACTTGAATATTTACTATGAATATTTACTAGGAAATACATACCTGAAATATGAAAATCGATCAGAGGTCAAATTATAAATGTTCTGCATGCTAATAAGCTAATGTTTTTCCTTATAACGGGAAAATGAACCTTGCAGTTGGCAAAATTACATTTCCTATAAGGATACATGTTTTAGAAATAGTTTGTTGTATAGTTGCAGGTCTTTCCAGCAGTTTAGTTACACCCCTCTGTGACCTGCAACCTTTCAGAGGCAAGAGGGTACCTGAGCATTTATTTCCGCCATCTCCCACATTAGTTGAGAAGTGGGTTTTTCCACCGTACGCTGAATCTGAACCCCTGGATCGACCCTTCAGTTCTAAACCAGAGGTGAAGGATGGATGGGTACAGCATGCATTTATTCACTTTTCCTTCAGATGGGGATGAAGATGAGGATGAAGACGAGGACAAAGCTGGTCCCCCAGGAGAATATGAGGAAAACGATGAAGATGACGAAGCTTCAGACTTGGGGGAGGGGGAAGAGGAAGAGGAAGAAGAGGAAGTGGGTCTTTCCTATTTGATGAAAGAAGAGATTCAGGTTATACCTTACTGTTCGTTTGCAAAGCATTTAATCTTATTAACTTGGCTTCATATTTTAAAGCCCTTGTCAGTTTAGTTTTCTCCTGCCATAGCATAAGTGGATATTCATTGTATTCAAGCTTTTGGGGGGGGGGGGGGGGTCAAATATGCCATCTTCCTTAATGTGCTATTTTATTTTCCTTAGTTTGTATTTTACACTTTTTTATTCATTTATATCTACCAGGCTTCATCTTTCACTATATTTCTCAGGAGAATTATCAGGGTTTTTTTTTAAACTGCACCTTAGAAACTGCTTTTTAAATAATCTAAGTTGGTATTTCAGTTGAAAGATTACTAATTTACCAAAAGCAGGATCTGGGCCTGGATTACAGTGGTAATATATATTTTAGGCAAAAAAAAATGTGACTTTTATAATTTATTAGGTGTAATATAGCTCACCTTCCAGCTTAGTATTTGCTTGGCAATCAGCTAAGAAGTGTATAAGTTGAAATCTAAAACCTCCAGTTATCAGGAAGGGTGGCATGGCTTTTATATTACCGCAATTACAACTGTTGCTTTAAGGGGCTGTTTATCTGTAGTTTTGGTTTTCATTCTATTTATATGGGAATTGTTTACTTATTTACTTTCATAGGTTTAGCTAAATGGACTTTAGTAATTCTGAATTTCTGAAATTCTTAACTTGTTTCTCTAAAGGATGAAGAGGATGATGATGATTATGTAGAGGAGCGAGACAATGAGGAAGAAGGTAAGCTTCATATTCAGCCTGCATTGGCTTTTTAAGTTTGACTATCCTGGATTCAAAAGTTGCCTTCTCTCAGAACAAAAAGAACGTTTATAAATTTTGTTAGCTTGAATGAAATTAGTTTTTTCATTTAACTCATAATAAATTCCTGGGGTTTTTTAGCTTCTAAATTAGTTTAATACTACTTAAATTTAAGTTTTAGAGTTATAAATTGATTGATTTTATTTCTGCTTAGAAGATTCATTGATATTTTAAATGTGTGAGTTACCATTACATGTAATTGTTCAGAAGTGATGAAAATAAGTGTACAATAGTGTGCAGGAGTCACTGCCCCTTAATTTTCCTTTGGACATGTGTAAAAATTCTTTCCCACAGACGCCGTTGTCCGAGGGGAGAAGAGAAAACGTGCAGCTGAAGACGAAGGAGATGACGACGATGATTAAGTCGCAGAAAATACAAATAGGACCTGATTCATTTTTGTTGGAATTATGCAATAGTGATATGCAGATTTGTAAGGCTCCATGTATGATAGGTCTCTACAAAAGATATTAATGTGTTTAACTTTTTATAGGAAGTGTTTTACTATGTTTGCCCTTTTTATCATTCCAACTAAGACATAATAATCCATTATTGATCATATTTCCATCCGTTTTACTCACTGAAGCAGTTGTCCCTATTTCCTGCCTAGAAACTTTATTCCTCCCATTTTCCCACCTTCTGTTTCCTCATTATGAGCATGCTGTTAACCCTAGCCAGTTATTTCAGATGGATTGAACAGAGTTAATTAAACTTTTAAGTAAGCATGCTCATGTCAAATATACAGGAGTAAGATAACCAACTCTTCACTGGAAAGGAGCATGTCGCAACTGAAATGGGTGATCTGGAACTCGCATTTTACCTATCATTTCATTTTAAAAGGATATCTGAATGATGCACTGAATTCCTAGTTCATTTCTGTGTGATTAGTCTCTCCCCCCCCCCCCCCCCTCTCTCTCTCTCACACACACACACACACACAAAAGACGTTTCTGGTAGATAATTTTGAGCAAGACTGGAATATAGTTCTCTCAAATTCTATAACAAAATGTAAACTGGAAATAATTATAGTTCAATCAAGATTATAACTTCTTCATGACCCCTATGACCATTCCTCTCATACATGCACATTTCAGAACTCTTTTGTTGTTCTGGTTAAAATTGAATAGAGTCATTCTTCAGTACTAAACTTAAACCAATAGAAGTTATTCTGCATTTTCTTTCTTGCTATATTGCTTTCTTTCAAGCAATATTGGCATGTAGATATACAAGTGGGTTTAGAGCCAAGCTCCTGAAAACCACAAAAGTTGCTTATGTTGCTAAACTGGGAAGACATTTAGGAAGGCAGTATGGCCACCAAAGCCAACAGAGGGGAGAAAGGCTTTACACCTTGAGTCCTTGAAAGAAATATACAAAATTGCAAATGATTTGGAGTTCCTCTCTGGGATAGGTTTAGTTCGTAAAAATATGGGTTCGCATTGAGGAAAGTTATTTAGCCAGGATCCTCGATTTCACCATTAAAAAATACAGAAATGCATTTACTAAATGTGACCAGCAAGGGAATGTTTTCTGTGGAAGATTGACTGGTTATGTTCTTATTCCCTTTTGTGCAGGTTATTTTGACAAGGAAAGCATAGAAAAAAATGGATTCAGGGCTTTTTTTCTGGTTCTCTGCTTCTGACAGACAGATGAACTTGTATTATTAAATAAATATTTTGCTCAAATACATATATGCATTCAAATTACACGATTTATTATCTGTCAGATTTTAGAGAAACTGTTTTAGATAATTTCTGCATAGATGCTTAAGTTGTATTGCATTTGCCTGCAATATATTTACAAACACAGTCTAACACGTTGCACTCTTTAGTTTCAGGAACTGGCTTTCATAAACTTTAATAAAATTAAACATTCTCCTCCTCCTCCCCCTCGGACAATGAACAGGGCGACGCGGCCCAGCTCTACTTTTAAGGCATCAGAGGAGAAAGCGAAAGGCAACTTCGTAGGGATTAGGGTTTGGGAAGGGCCTTGAAGGCCGTTGAACAGCGGCCCCAATTTCGTCTCTCTGTAAGAAACGGTATTTTACGGTAAGCGCCATAAAAGCTTTGGGGTTCAAAGCCTCGTTCCTGCCTCCTAATCGCGGCCTCGTCTTACTCCTTTCATAGATTCTCTCTTCCTAAAGGGCGGCAGCCTCCCCCGAATCGAACTCTCTCTTTTTCGCTAAAGGGATTCGACTCGCGGGCCGGCCTGCCTTCATCCTCCCGCCAACCAAGCGGGGGAACCGGCCTCGGCCGCCTGGCACCTTGGACGACGCGAAGGCCGATTTGGCGGGAAAAGTGGGGGGAGGGGGGGGGCGACCGCGGGAAGAAGGGCCGACCCAAAATGGGGCCGCAGAAGCTCCTCCCCTCAGCGCCCCGGAAGCAGGGCTGGCTCGGGCGGAAAAGCCTCCTGGCCGGCGCGGCGGATTGGCCGGCCGTTGTCGCAGTCTCCCATCGGCCCCGCCCCCGGCCCAATCCCGACGGGGGACGAGAAGAGCGGGTGGGCGTCGCCCCGCCCCCTCCACACCGCCGGGGAAGGTGAAGGTCGGCCTGGCAGCTTCGTGCCCGCTGCCGGGAGTTCGGGCCAGGGGGCCACGCGCCAGCCCTTTCCTCTCCACATCCCACACCCCCCGCACTTCTCCTTTGCGGGCCGGAGCCTCGGCCTCTTAAAGGGGTCGCGAGACGAGCGCGTGGGGCCACGCGCCGCCGCCAGGGGGCAGCAGGCGGCCAGAGCTGCCGTCACCCCACCCCCCCCACTTCACACCCCCCCCCCCACGGAGGCCGGCAGCTGCGCGCAGGGCCTGCAAAGCGGGGGAGGGGGCGTTGCTCGAGCGGCCCCCTCGCAGAAGGGACCGGATGTGGCGCCCCTCGAGGATCGGCGCCTCCCCCAGCAACGAGGGGAGGGGGGGGGGAGCAGGCGGAGGGAAGGGACGTTGGAGGCCAGGAGGAGCCACGCCACGCGCCTCCTTCGCCCGCCCGCCCAGGCGCTTCCCTCAGCGGGCGAATCGGGCGCCGGCCTGCTTCTCCCTAACAACAACACCACCCCCCACACACACACCCCGGAAAGCAGGGGCGCCGAGTGCAAAATGGGAATCCGTCAGGCAGGCTGGGAGGCACGAAGGGACCGCGGGGCCCTTGGCAGAGAAGCGCCTGCAACCCCCGCTCCCTGGAGAGCGAGCTGACTTGATACTGACTGCCCGGTCGACCACCGAGGAGGCTTCGTCCCACCTGGGAGTTCAGGCCCTCCTGGGATCACAGCATTAGATCGTGATTGAAGTAGAATTTTTTAAAAAAAACCTAAGAGCCAAAGAGGCCCAAGAGCTTCCTTCGGTTCCCCGGTGATCTTCTGTACGAAACAGGCACGGGATTTGGGGGGGGGGGTTCCCTTAAAATAGGACAAACACTTCCGGTCTCTAGGATTGAACCAAACTGAGTCGATTTTATGACTAAGAGCCAAGTTCTTCAGGCTGCTTGTGTAATTGCGTAGGCACAACACCAAAATTGGATGTAGCGCCAATATGCTCCTTGTTTGTCCTCTTCCTAGGTCTGGTGGCATATTGGAACACCCATCACAGCTAATCCAGATTGATAATACAATATCCAGTTATCCAGCTGAGCCTTCAGAAGCTGCTGTTGCTTGCTACCTTTATCCCCCAGTCAAAATGTACACCTTCGATTTTGTATAAACTACACCTGAATATGTAAGCGGATAGTCTAGGAGTTGCTATAGTAATAAAACTAGGAAATGCAACAAAACAAAGAAATTCTGCTTTCTTTGCTATATATTTATATCATATTTTCAAATTCAATCTCTTTTACCCTCCTGCTTTTGAGAGCTCTTGGGGCAAATTTACAGTCCGATTTCAAAGGAGCTTTAGAAAGTGGGAGCCCTTCATTAGTAGTACTGACCTTGGACAAAGGGTCCCTGAGGCTGGCATCAGTTTGGTTTCTTGGCCGTCATTTTCATCTCCTCACATTCCAGACTTCATGCTGAGTAAAGGGCATCCGGTGCCTGTTGCCTCCACCCTGCCCTGGTGGGATGTCTCTGCTGCCTTCCCACACATTCCCCGGGAGAGAGCAGGGCAGGCAGGGAGGGCCGCACACACACCTGCAGTTTGTGAACCCTGAGGCCACTAAAGAGAGCCTAGAAAAGGTTGAGTAAATAAACACTTCCCGATGCCTTATTTTATTGCTCCATAAGTGGTGCTCAATTACGCTTATCTCCACTGAGAAAAGTTAAGGGGAAAACCTTGTTCTCGTTTGCTTTAGTGACCACGTTTGTCCATCCAAGCCATATACATTTGTCACTAGTAAAGGGCTAAGTTTCAAAGAAAGGATGTCTTCTCTACATCCCAGTGCTGACTCCCCCCCACCCCACCCCCAAAATAGCCCTATTTTGTAATTTCCAGGTAAACCCAGATAGGATGGCAGCCTATCACTGGATTGTAGCAAAAAATATAAAAGGTGCTGTGTCAGTGTCTCCCCCTTTGCCCCTGGAGAGAAACAGGTACACAACTCTTGAATGCAACATTAATTTAAACCCTGTTAGTTTGCTGAAGTGCCATTTCAATGATGAAGAGCCCAGGAAAACCTCCCCATCAGAATTTTCATTTTATCACCCAGTGTGTGAATTCTTTGCCAGTAAGTTGAATTCTTCCCATATTCAAATTTTGTATCCTTCCCAAAAAGTATCCTTTGTATCCTTTCTGCCTTAGAAAGGAAATGTAGAGTGGTTGGATTAAAAACAAAAAAAATAGTAACATTGTACTGGGTTGTGCAGAACATACACAATCAGGCATTCTGCAAATGCCAGGTCAAAACAATAAATCAGTTCATACATGCTGTGAAGTTTTTATCAAGCTATATCCAGGAAGCAATTTAGTATCTTGAAACGTGGGGGAAACAACCTTCCAAAGCATGGCCGAACGCTAATAAACTGAAAGGAGCAAAACCGTTTCACAAGCAATATCAATGGCAGAATTACCGCCTAGATTGAGCAAAAGACTGATATGTGTACAGCAAGGAAGGGTAGGGAAGCATTGGGCTTGTTTATTAAATTTATACCCCGCCCTTCTCCAAACGAATTGGGGATTTCTTACGGATACATGGGGGGACCCAATAATATTAGTAACAGAAAATATGCAGTTGTCTCTTGGTTGTGTTTTTTTCACTTGCAGAGTAGAAAAAAGTGCGATGCTACCAAGGAATGGAAATTCTACACTAATCTGCTAATCAGGGAAAAAGAAAAATGCTCTAATTAAGCTTATCAATCTTCAGGGGAAGCCCCAGGACATTTTGTGTAATATCAGTGAATAGAGAAATAGGGCACAACAACTACAATATGTGGTTAGTTAAAGACACAACCAAAAAATCGGGGAGGGGTTCAAATCATTTTGAGGTAACTGGCAAAAACAGAAGAGGCCGAGCCGTTTGCCCTCTCCCCTTGGGAGCCTTGATGCTCACCCACTGGGCTCTTTCGCCCGACATCAGGACTATTTTCACTTGAGATGTTAAGGACCATCGGTGGGAGATGTTCCAACTGAGTTGAAAAGGAAGCCAGGAAAGAGGAGAGAGGAGGCCCCAGAGGAGGGGGTGGGGTGGGGGGAGCTGATCCCAACCAGTGAAGGGCCGAGGGACTGGTTCTCCCATGGGCGTTTCCAGTGCCCTCAGGCATCATGGCCAATATGTGCCACCCCTCCCCCAAGGCCACAAGACGGATGAACAGTTTTGTTTCCTCCCCCCTCTTGAAGGGGGCGGGGGGGGGGGGAGTGTTTTTGGCCAGAATGAGCCAGCCAGCAGGAAGACTCCGAGGGAGGCCCAGGTGCTGCAGCAAAGCTGCCAGAGGAGATGGGCTACACACAGCCGCCTGTTGAAAGCCATCTGGCAACCTCCAATTATCTAGGGAGCAACATGCAGCCCCCTCCCCCGTGCTGGTTTCAGACATCAAAGCTGGCAAGGGGAGGGGGTGGAGTGAAGGGACCGCTTGAGCCCAGCCTGGCCTTCGCTTGCTTCTCCTTGGAAGAGGCCTAGCACTCCTGAGTCAAAGAGAAGAGGGCACCCAGAAAGGGAGGAAGGCGGGCTGACCCCTTGAACTGCTCTTGCTCCAACAGCAGCAGGCCCAAGTGAGGGAAAAGTGAGCGGTGTGTGTGCCTGAAATAGCTGGACGTTCCTCCTGGCGGCTGCAGTCCTGGCTTCCACCCCCAGCAGCCGGCTGGACTCTCTTTGGGTCTCTGGGAAGATGGTCGGGCTGATCAGGTGGCTGGAGGGGTTGCGCTGGGGGGGGGGTGTCCTCGCTTCCACCTTCCCTTATATGGCTTGAAGCTTGCTGAAGGTGGCTATTGGCTGCTCACTGTATGCCCTTGGAAAGGAAGACCCTTCAAAGGGGGGAAAGCAACAGAGAGGAGGAGAGGGAGAAGCCATGCAGCAGAGGCTCCCAGGCCCAGATGGGCAGGAAACCTGAGCAGAGGATGTTCCACGAGGCGCCCATTTTCTGCCCACCAGCTGCCTCTGCTTTCCATTGCATCACAGTCCTGCCTTCTGCCTCGGAAGGCCTCGGAAGGGAAGGGCGGGTGCAGGCGGCACTAACAGAGGCCGCGGGTGCCCACACCAACATCAGTACACCAATCCGTGGGATCCAGCAGCGCCTCCTTTTCCAGGCCTTTCCCCTCAACCTCTATGAAAATGAAGGCCAGGATGGGCTCTTGGGGCCCCACGGCGTTCAGGCATATTTTCCCTTCTTAAAATAGGCTCTCGCTCTTGTGGGGTTACTTTGGTGCGGACAAGGCTCCGGGTGTGCAAACCCTGCCCTTCGTGGGGTGTCCTTCAAGACAGACGGTGGCGAAGGCTATTCGGTCAATCCCTGATGCGGTTGGCTTCCTGCACGAAGGGATTCCCCCTTCAGAAGGGGTCTCCAGCATTGCGCAGCTATTGAACCCACAAGGGCCACTCCAGCGGGCCCCATGCCCCCGGTCAAAGGCAGCTCTGTGACTGGACAAACTTAGGTTGGCACTTAGCAACTCAGGAATCTATGGGGACTGAACTGATCACCAAAATCAGAAATTAGCAGCTTTTCTTTATGACCGCGCCCCTTTGGACAGAAAAGCCCAGGCTGAAAGCCACTTTTTATTTAAAATACACACGCATTCATAGATTTTATCAGAACATCTCCACCAGATCAGGTGGATTTCTCCACTACAAAAATCGACAATCCTTACCATCCCCTGCCCTACGCCTCCGAAAGCAATCCACTGCCTGTCTTCTGAAGGAGAGAAATTAAGAAGCGAAACAGATCTGCTAATGTTCAGCTTAATTCTGTGCACTTATTTGTGCTGCTGTCCAAACAAACAGGCCCCACAGGACACACACACACACACACACCCTTCCCTGAGAATGTAAACTAGCTGTTAACGTGAAGCTGACAAGACATCTAAAAATACACTGTTTAAAAACGTTCAGTGGTTTTATTTTCATCTTTAGCACAGCCTTAAATATCAAACCAGGTAAACTAGAACAGCAGCAAGCTGGAGCAACATGCTGCCCAGACGGCAGGCGGGACTTTTTAAAAAAAGGATTTCACATTAAACGTCAGTGCAGACTTAGGCTTCCTTGGGGACGAGGCAGGCGCTGAGAAGAGCAGAGAAGAAAGAGACCCCAGAAACCAAGCCGGAACCTAAATGCAAATATGTCACAAGGGTCAACTCAGGAAACCAAGGGAAGTTTCGACTCTCAGGTGAGCAAAAGAAAGAAAGAAAAACCCCACGTGGGAAGAGAGGCTTATGCAACTTCACGGATAGCCAAGAGAACAACCTTGCTAAGAGTAACAGGCCGGGAGGTTATTCGACAAAACTAAGGAACGGCCTTTCCATGCAGGGCACGATTCGCTCAGGGCACTCACTGACTGGCGGAAGGTTCAGTCGCAGCCACTAGGCGGGTGGCATTAAGAAAGGAGCTGGACAAAGGCAGGGCGGCATCTGACAGCAGCAGCAGCAGCAGCAGCAGCCAAGAATGGAGCTTCCCTGTGCCACAGCAGAAGAGCTGCGGGGAAGAGACTCGGACCAGAAGGGCCATGCTTGGAGCCAGCACAAGGGACCAGCCTGGCAGAGGCCGAGCCAAGGGATGAACCTCCAGCCATGGGGTCCTGGGCGGGGGGGGGGGGGGGAGAGAGGAGGCATCTCTTAGCCAAACCGACGCTCCTGCTCTGCTTAAGAAACCCTGAAACCGGCCCTTGGTTTTACACACTGATGACCACCCAAAGGTCCGGAAGCCAAAGAAAGGAAGCTCTCTGCCCACTGTGTCCATTCATGTCCCCACTGCTTCTGTGGCCCTATAACAGAGGAAGCTCCCCACAGACGCAGAGAGGAGACCAAGAACTTCCCGGAAGAAAAGCCTTTCACAGGTTTTAATAGGCTTCCACATGCAAGCTATGGTGCCCAGGAGAAGAGAGAGGGAGACAGGGAGACAGAGGGACAGAGGAGAACAGAAAACGATTTCATTAAGCAGTTTGCATAGTTTTCTTTAAAAAATATATTCGCTTCTTAGCGTCCACAGAATTTCTGAAACAAAGAAAGAAGGGAGGGGAGAGGAAGTAGGTGATCCTAAAGCTTTTTCTCTTGCCTCTGTGCTCTCTGTCTGCCTGCCTCAGTAGAAATACATTAGCAAATGCCAGGGCACTGATAGACATCACAGAATTTCACAGTTCTGGGGGTGGAAGCAACATTTAACTCTTTGCCCCAATCCAAGAGTGCAGGCAGTTTTGGGCAGGTTGCACGGGTGGGCTTTTGCACACGGGTTGCATATTGGGGTGCTGCACATGCATTGCTGACTTTTGCAGGACACGTATAGTTGTTGCGTCCACCCACGGCCACGTAGATGGCTCTACTGTGCCAGCCTTCTCCCCCTTAGGGAGCACAAGCGGCTCCCCCAACTCCCTTGCCTCCTCTCACCCCCACTCAAGGCTTCAAGGGCGGCAGTCAGTTGCTCCCGAGCTGTGACCTCGCCTGTGGGAGAGCTGCGGGACTGACTCGTTGGGCCTCTGTCCTGGACCCAGAAGCGCATGCCAACACCCAGCCAATAATCTCCAAAGGACACCCTGCATAGAGACTCCTCCAAAAGTGCAATAACAATTAGCTTGGACCCTTTGTAGGGAGGAGGAATAAAACGCAGCTGGAATCTAAAACTTGTTTCCTCACTTATGGTCACAAAACAAATCCCCAAGAAAAATGAAGCGAAAGTAAATTACTTACAAAAAGCAACATAATCAAGGTGTATCAAGGTAGGGCTGCCATAATCCAGAGCAGCACAAGATGGCAGCAAGTAGCTAATTTCCCATCTCTCTCTCTCTGCTGCCATCTGGCGATTTCCAGATATATGCACTTCAGATTGGTCTTCCCCAGAAATAAAGCTTGGGGCTTTGAGAATCGATGCCCAAAACCTATTCGAGCCTAGCCCTGAATTCTCTGAAACGGTGTGAGAGGGTGCAGCAAAGGAAAGAGAGTGTCACTCCGTACTGAGGGTTAGCTAATCTACCTGTGGGAGGAAAAACCCCTCAGGAGGAGAGAGGAAGCCAAACCTTTTAAAAAGTCAGGGGAAAAACGAACCAAACTCTGCTTCTAGAGTAAACCCTGTCCTGGCTAAAACAGCAAATCAAAATTGTGGAAAAAGGCTTTCAGGCACGCAGGATAAAGGGAACTGGAGCATCTCCCGCACTCTCCCTCTTTCCAGAGCCCCAGGCCCCCACTGGATCCAACCTCCTTGCTCAGAGCAATGACAGCTGTCGCCAAGGGGGAGCTGCAAGGGAGTCAGGCCTGCTCTCACCTGGCGCATCAGAAGGGGAGCTCCTACCCTTGAGCGGGGAGCGCTCAGTGCACAGCCTCACCTGGTTACAAGCAGCAGATCACCTGCCCTGGAAATTCAAAAATGATGAAGCGGGCCAACCCTATCAATCCGAAGGGAATGAAATATGCCAAGTGCTCTTCAACACAAATATACATCAACAACTGTGGTGTCCGTATGCAGTCTCCCCCCCCCCCCCCCCAAAAAAGAGGAAACCTACAGGCAGCCCTTGCCGTGATTTACTTTGGAAGAATGGAAAAACACTCTAAAATAAATATTGCTATAATATCACCTTCATCTCTAACACGCCAAAAACATTATCCCACAAGCGGCAGCGAAGAACAGCTGCTGGCACCCGTGTGAAATACTGCCTTACAGAGACGTGTTAAACTCCTTCCAACGTCCTCATTAGCGCTTCTTCTTTTATCGCTATCACTTTTATACATTTGCACGCTATGTTGCCCGACGAATAACATTTCACTCTTTTATCGCTTCTGAGCTTAAAGCCTGAACTATGTATTTGTAACGTCTGAATGGACTGTTGTTCTTGAGCTCTTTAAGCCACTTGGATTTGCTTGGCTGAAGCAGCATAAAAGCAGACGCAGTCAATCAATCAATTCTAAGCAAAAGTTCCTGATAGGGAACTCACCACCCGGCGCTTCAGTTCCTCTTCCCTCCAGAAAAATGCCCACATGCGTTAGTGAGCCCTTCAAATTGGTTTGTACACAGGAATGGTTTTACTTCCAGGAAAAAACGCTGTAAGGATTACTTTCCTGGGTTCTGTGATGGTGGTCTCAGCCCTTTCCAGGGAAAAGAGAAGCTTCTCTTCAGTGGGGCGAATTGTTTATTTCCATGTTTCTCTATTGCCGTAAACCTCACCAGCTGACAAGTTTCTTGTCCCTTTTTCATTTTATTGAGCTAATCTTGACTTTGTACACCTGCCTTTCACTTACTTGTTACAGAATCAGGACGTGTATGTGGCTCCTCCCTAAGAAAACTCGAGGTGGGTGGGTGTAAAATGAACACAAAGGTAACTTCCACCCTAAAAGGCCGTCATAAGTTTGGAAAAAGAAGAGAAGGGCAAGTAAATTTCTCCCTTTCCCTTAAAAAAGGGCAAGAAGGGCACCTGAGGCCAATTGGAAAGTGCCGTGTGGGGCATCCGTTTCCAATGCTCTCTCTCTCTCTCTCTCTCTCTCTCTCTCTCGGGGGCTGATTCTGGAAGACTCCCGTGGGCCCCACTTTCTCTTCAGCCTGAGCAGAAAACGCCGCCCGTGGAAACATCAAGAACGGGGGGGGGGGGGGGGGGCTCTTCTTCGCCAGTTCCACCAGTGGGGGAGCCAAGGAGTTCTGCTGAGCAGAGCGGGAGCCCTCTGCCAGGACATGAAGGGACCTGAGTTGCAACCTGTGCCGAGTCTTCCCTTCCCGACTCTCGGCTGAGCCAGCACCAGGAGGCCACAGGCCGTGGAGAGGCCATCACAAGGGGACCTTCTGCCGTCTTAAGCAGTGAGCCACGGCCACGGAACAGGGAGTGGGAGTGACCCTCTCCCGGGGAAGCGCTTTCTACCATGAGATCTTGCCGGCTGGAGAACTCCTATGGAGCTCAACCCTCCTCCCGGGGGTTCCTCTGAAGACAGGGAGGGCAGGAGGCAGGAGGGCACCGACGGCTCTGACCGTCAGCAGAAAGCCCTTTCAACCACCAGGAAATCCTCCACAGGTGGACAGTTTTGCAAGTAAACGGAGAGCGATGGCCACATTCAGCTTCCTCTGGAGCTCCTCCTGCCCAACACAGTGTCCGCTGGGCTTCAGTGTCAGGGATGGAAAAAGGAAACGAAAGAGGACTGGGTTGACTGGGCGATGGTGGACTATCCAGAGCACTGCTCCTGTCACCAAAACGGGGATGAGACTCAACTCGAGGGGAGCAGAGCACGTGGGGCCAGTCCTGAGCTGAAGGAACCAAGGACTTCTGCCAAAGGAGCCATGGCTGGGCATGGGTGGCCATGGAATGCTTCCGGCTACTCTTCGCCTACTGCACTGAAGGGATCAGATGAGGCCCCTGAAGATGACTTGGCCTCACACATTCTGCCGACAAGCAAAACCCCACCATGCTTGCCACGCTCTCTAAGCACGGAGTGCCTGTTGCTGTTCCTGAGCTACGTCCGAAGGCCAGAAGGAGGGCTGAGGAAAGCGATGGGGGGGGGGAGGCAAAGTCACACGGAATAAGGACGTGGAACGATGTTATGAGGTACCTAAAGCCCAAGGACCAGAACCGCCTGGGATCAAGGGCAGAAGCTGCTTCCCCGGTTCCAGTCAAGGACCTCGGTCTGGAGCTCAGCAAAACCGGGTCACCCATTCTTTGGTCCTGGGGGCTTCTGGGACTGCATCGAGTTTGGAAAATAGTCTCCTGCATAATTTCAGTTGCACCGGAATCTGGACTTGGACCCAAGCAGGGAAATGGCCCCTCCGAATGGCAGAGCGGCCATAGAGGACCCAGGGGGACACAGGAGGGGCCCTGCCGAGGAGGCCACACACACACACACACACACACACACCGGCCCCTGAGGTGCAACCCACCTCTCCTGGCGTTTGGGAGGGTGGTGACCCGAGGAAAGCAGAGATCTTTCTTGGAAAGGGGTTCACTGAGAAAACCATGGGGCCGAAAGAGAACCAGGCTGCTTCTGAAAAACTACCTTCCAAGAGGCTGCTGCCTTCTGGGGGCTGCAGAGGCGAAGGATATGTTGAAGTTGGAGGAGAGGAACGGGGGACAGGTGTAACCGTGGGGGGGAAAAGCTGAGTTGGTGAGGAGTAAGGATCGAGGAAGCATGAAATGCTGCCAATCCCAACAGCACACCCGCTGCCCAACCCCTGCGCCCTCCTAGCTGCCCCGTGCCCTCTTCTCCCTAGAGATCGCCCCACCGCTTGCCTTCACATCAGGCTCCTCCTGTACTGAGGCGGCAGCAGCAGGCTCTGTGGGGGAGCAGGCCTGGAGAGCCGCAGCTGTTGATAGAGGGTCCTCAGTTCTCTCACCTCTCGCAGCACTTTCTGGGCTTGGCTCCAGCTGGAGGAGGCCTCGCCCAGCAGCCTCTGGATCTCCTGCAAGGTGGCCGCCGAGTCCTGCTTGGGTGAGGAGGGGGCACAGGCAGGGGCAGCAGCCGAGGCAGAGCCGAGCTCCTGCGCCTTCCGCCCCTCGCCCCCGTAGCCCCTGGCTTCCACCAGCAGGCCCTGCGTCTTCTCCAGCTGCAGCGCCACCAGCGCCTGTATCCTGGCCAGCTGCTCCGGCTCAGGGGAAGCCGCTCGGTCCTTGAGGCCGGTCCTGAGCGCTGACTGGCCAGCTGAGGGGGAGTCCCAGCAGGAGAGGATTTCCTCCATAGAGGCACATTTGTTCTTCTCCAGGCGAGAGAGCTTCTTCGGGACCTGAGGGGTGTACGTGGTCCCTTTGCCAAGGGCCTCCCTGTGGGCGGAGAACTTCTCCCCAGACAGGTTCTTCCTCCGTGGGAGGCTGCTTGTCTTCTCCGAGTCCTTGACGTCCTCTGAATCTGAGCGCCTTCGGCCAGGGGAGAAACGGGTGACCGGTTTGTCCAGGTCCACCCGGAAACTCTTCTCACAGGGGTGGGGGTTTTCTGGGGAGGCCTCCTCCTCCTGGATCAGGTCCAGGGTCAGCATCCCGTCAGAGGTTGAGGTAGATGCCTGCAGAGGCAGGGGAAAGGCAGGGGAAACGGGGGCGAGGGGAGGGGGGGAGCTTGTGTGAAAAAACCGACTCTCCAGGAAGGGTGGAAAGAATCAGCTGAGTTGGAACGGCGGAGATCGAGTGGGCAGAAGCGGCTGTAGCTTCCTGGCACCGTCCGGCCTTTGGGGACTCCAAGGGAGTCGTGATGAGGAAATGCAGACCCCTGAACCCCTTCGCCTCTCCTCTCTCGGGGAGCAGCCGCACTTGCCACGATCGGAAGGGGAAGCAGCAGCCGCAGCTCGGCTGGCTGAAGGGGAGTCGGCCCCCTTCCTCCTCCTGCACTTACCACGGCCATCAAGTGGCCTCTGGTTGGAGGCCGCCTGGAGTGCTGGATCTTTGCTCTGTTCCGAGTGGGATGGGCGAGAAAGCTCTCCTCCTCCACCGTCACCTGGAAAGCAGGAGGGACCCCCGTCAACCAGCACCGTGCCAGGCATGCAACACGCCCAGGGGGGACTAACTGGAGTTGATAAATGGTGATGTGAATGGTTTCCCCCACCCCTCCACCCGTCTCTACACCCAACAGTTCGGTGCAGATCTCTGGCCTATTCCTCCCAATCGGCCAGCGTTTCTATGGGGACGGGGGGGGGGGGGGGGGGAAAGCCCCAGGCCCAAGGAAAGATCATTTCATGGGGTAATTTGCAAGGTCTTTATGTGGCAAGAGGAAGAATTAAAAGTATCCCGGAATAAAAGGCAGAATCTGCATCTCCCCCATCTACTTTCTCCTCTTTTCAGCCAGAGGGCTTCTGCCTGTCTACCCCCCTCCCCCCAATCCCTCCTCCCTCTTTGGCTCTGGGGGTGTAAAGGAGGCGTTCCCAAGGCAGCACACAGGTCTGCTTTTGTCTCTTTCATTTGAAGCCACCAGGCCTTGAACAACCCTTAAAACCATCTCTCTCACCTGACGGAATCCACTCCCCCGCCTGTTCTTCTGCCCCTCCTCTAGAGACCCCCCAGGTGCTCCTGGGGACCCCTTGTCTACATTTAAACAAAAAGAACCTCCCCCTTTATTTTCTCTGCCCCCAATTTTACTTCAGATGAAACACCATTCGGCCATTCACAGATCCGAAGGGGGCCTCCACACGCGGCACCAGCACCCCCTCCCTCTAAAGGACCCCTCCCCCCTTGCGCCTTTCTTCTCCCTCTTCTCGGACGATGGCCAGGATTAAGAGAAAGGGGAAATCTCTGCCACTCTCCCTCTTTCCTTTCCTTTCCTTCCCCCCCTGTGCAGGAGAGACAGAGAGATCCAGAATGAACTAAAGAGAGACCGAGCTGCTTGGTCATCTGCAAGCAGGAAGGTCGACTCAGGACTTCTGGCACTTTCCACCTGGACACCTGAGAAGGGAGACCCCACCGCCAGGCCCCCTTTCAAGAAATGAGACCCTTTGCACCACAGGTGGGCTGCTACCGGTCCGCACTGGTTCAGGCGAACCGGTAGCCGTATTTTGGCCTTGGTCATCCGAATCGGCAGCAAACCAGGCTGGCCATGCTCCCGAACCGGTTCCCCGGTTGCCGATGTTGGCATGTTTTTAGTAATATTTCCATGTTCTGTGCATGCGCAGAACCAATTTGAAGTCAACTGCGCACGGGCGGGCAAAGCGAACCGGCAGCAATCCACCCCTGCTCTCCTCACTGTCTGGGCCCCCTAAAGACCTGAGCTGTGGGGTGGAGAAGAGCCAGGCTGGATGAGCCGCACCTGCCACCAACCACCCCCACCGCTGCAAGCGGACGAAAGGGGTGGGGCTCTTCCAGAGCTTGGGGCTCCTCCTCTCCTGCCCCAGAGGGGGACTTTGGACAGGCTGCTCACCTCGTCCAAGATGCGGTTTTTGGCCCGGATTATGGCAGAGTTGAGCACATTGATCCAAGACTCCTTTTCTTCGGGGCTCACGGCCAGGAAGACGAGATTGGGTGCCTGAGAGAGATGGAGGCGTCATCGGCAGCCAACGAGGGGCTTCCCCGCCCTTCATAAACCCGGTCCAAGATAACATCCGGCAGCAGTCGCCGCTTTGGGCTGAAAGAGGGAACCACGGCCTCCTCCACGGCTGTCTTACAATAGCCTGCAACCGCTCATCCCAGCCATCCCCAGGGGCAACGGGAGCCCGCCAGGCCCAAGGAACCTGCCCCTTTTTACAAGATGGGCGGCCACATCAAGACAATGCAGACATAAATAAAGCAAAATAGATCTGGGGCACCGGAGGGGAAGGCCGCCCTAAGCAAGGACCTGGTGGCCTGCAAGACCCAGTGGAAAGGAGCGGGCTGCCGTGTCCTCTTCCTCCTCAGAAGACCAGGGGGTGGAGAGGATGGAAACCCTCAGCCACCGACGGTTGAAGGGGTGAGAGGGGGGCTGCCCTGTTCCAGGGGGGTGGGGAAGCCAGGAGGGACAGGAGAAAACCGCAGGTCAATGGTTGGGTAGTGGGTAGATGCAATGGTTGGGTAGATGCAGGGGAGCCAGCTGCCTGCAGGTCCTGGGTGGGCAGGGAGTCACGGCCCCTGGGCTGCATCGCTTCACAAGCCTCCGTGCGAAGCTGCCATGAACATGCAGGATATCGCTCTGACCCCTCTGTAGTCAGAGGAAAGACTGTCCAGATTCCTGCTGACGGCCCAGGAAGCGGAGGAAGCAGCCAGGCGGCCTCCGTCTGAAGGGCAGGCACAATGGTGGAAGGGAGAGAGGAACCCGGACAGGTTGCCCTTTCAGCCCTCAGGGTTCAGGCTCACCTGCAGCTGTCTCTCTCCCTGAAGAAGAAGAGGAAGCGGCTGCCACCGGGCACAGCCAGCAGCTCCGCCTCCAGGGCTTGGAAGGACAAAGGGAGGCTTCCCACGATGGCCACCCACCTATCCCCAACCGAAGGCAGGACCCCAGGTGCCTCAAGCAGGGGCCTGAATGCGCAGCCAGGAGGCAGGGAGGGAGGGAGGGAGGGAGGGGCGGGGGTGGGCGCTTACTGTGTTGCCAGGCTCCCTGGAGTGGGCGAGGGAGAACTTGCTATAGTTTTTTTTGCTTCTGCTTTTGGACTTCCTGAGCTCCTCACACTTCTCGTAATCATTCAAGTCAAACACCTCCTGGATGTTTTTCTCATCTCGGAGCTGCGGACAAACAGATCACAGGTTTACAAGGGCAGAGACCGCCACAGTGGTCGCAATGAAGGATCCTTTGCACTCATTCACCACATCAAAAACACATGGGAGAATTCTAGTTCCCAACACAGGCGTGAAAACGAACGGTTGAGTTTGGACAGACCCTCCATAGCCCCAGGACACCCAGAGACCTTTTTTGGGGGGGCTGGGACAAGGGAGCAGACACCACCTTCTTAGCAACACATCCTACAGAGTTGCTGGGGGGGGGGGCGGGGGGGGAGAGTTGGGAGGAACGTCATTTCTCAGAAGACTAATTAACCTAGGAAGGATAAATGGACAGGAAATCTGAGCTGCCTGCCTAGTAAGGTTTAATGGGGTTCGAGCTGGTGTCAAGTTTGCATGAACTAAAAGTTTAAAGGAGAACAGTTTTAAGGCAGGAGGGCTGCATGACAGAGGAGCTCCACTGTGCTGGCAGGGGCCCCGACGCCTCCTGGGCAAGGATGAAGGAGAGGCACTTCTTCCGGGAATGATTATAATTAGTTCTGAGCATTTTTCCCTTTTGTTTTTCAGAGTGAAAGTAAAAGTTAAAATTTCCACTCTGCCTCCACAGCCCTGTAGAGCCCTGCACCCGCCAGGGGGATGAGGGGGGCCACCCCAGGCTGCCCAGAGACCGGCGGGAGCTCAGCCACCTCCTCCTCCCCCCACTTAGCCCCCTTCCAGCTGATCGTTGCTATCCGATGACTTGCAACCGGAGCTCGTCCCCTGCCTGCATGGCTAATGCCGCCTTCCTTTCCCTACCAGTCAAGCCCTTGTTCGGGTTCAGGGTGATCCAATGCTGGAGTGCCTCTTTTGTGAAATCTAAGCAATTCCTTTGGCCTCGGCCCCAGCCCAGGAGGACTTGAGGCACAATTATGAGTGTACTGAGCAACAGGTAACAAATTATGTAAGTGAATGACCTTAGCTCATCCCTTCTGCCTCCCTTCAACACGGGAGGAGGTGGGGAGGGGTGGGCGGCAGAGGCCTGTCCATTCCTTTAAATGTGTGAAGTGGAACAAACGGGAAGTGAGGAAAAAAGCAGCTAATTTCTGGACCTGGGTAAATCCGATGCTGGGAAGGACAGATCTGAAGAGAAGTAGGAAAGCTGAGGAAAGCATCTCGTTCAGCCCTGATTTCCTCCTCATCCAGAATTAGGATCAACGTGAAACTTCCAAGCAATGTTTGAGCACCAAAAGTTTGTATTAGAAAGTGAGTATTGCAAAGAACAAATGGCAACACAAACCTAACACCAGAGAACAAATTTTTAAGCTACGGATATTCACACCTCCAGGCAGAGACACTCATTTTAATAAGAGCCAGTGGAAAAATCATTTGCATGTAACATGTACTTTGCCCCAAAGCCACCAGACAGAGGAATCCTAGAAACGAACGTGCAAAATTCACCCCAGGTTTTCCAAAGGCCAGGAAAGGGTCCCTTTGGGTCGACTGCCAGGGGAACCTCCTAAACCTTTGAGGGAGGAAGAGGAGGAGAGACACCGGGCGGCTCCTCTGGCCTTGCTCAAACATCTCGCTCAGGTTCATTTCAGGACGGCCTGCGGAGGGAATCTGGGATTCTTGGCCAAAGCCCAGCCGAGTCTCCAACCTGCAAAGGCTCGGCTGCTTCCCTGAGGGGCTACGGGACCCTGACCCTGCTTGCAGCAGCCAGTGTCCAAACCCTACATGGCTTCTGTGTGCTGGGGCAAGGGTTGCCTCCCAGACAGGACTCCACGGGGGAGCTCAATCCAAGCCCTTCCTCCTGTCTGTGGGACTGCCTCCACCAACCGCCCCTTAGACCGCCTGGGCCTCCTGGGGCTGAGGGGACGCCAAAAGGTGCCTTCCAGGGAGGGCAGTCCGTTGCTGGGACGGCCATCCCACCCTCCCTCTCCCCCACCCCCACCCCCACCTCACGATGGGCCCCAAGACCCGAAGCCCAGGGGTGAAATCCTGGCAGGTTCTGGCCAGGTGAGGGTCAAAGGAGCACTTCGCCCCTTGAATTTGCCCTCCAGCTTTGGGAGGCAACGAAAAGGCAGCCCCTCCCGCAAGGGTGGGGGGGGTGGGGGAGGGAGGGAGGAAAGGCTGGGCTAAAGAAGCCGGAGGGGAGCAACCTCTTACCAACCTCCTTCTCCGAGATGTAAAGTTGGTCACCCTTCAGCACCACAAACCGATTTTTCCAAATCTCCCGAAAAATGCCTTTCCCACAGAACTTTCGGACCCAGCCCACCTTCTCAGGCTGCAGCGGTTGCTGGCTCCCCTCCTGGAACCCCTGCAGTCCAAAACGAAAGGGAGCCAAGGAGGGGGGGGGGTGGGCGAGAGGGGGGGCGAGCGGGAGAAGGGAAAGGCAGGAGGGAAGCGGTTAAGAGGAGGAGGGGGGGGGGTCTCCGGCCTGACCCCTGGCCCAGGAAGCTCCCCATCGCTGGCCCTGCCCCAAGGGCCCCCAAGGCACCTGGGACGGCTGGCAACGGCACACGCAGAGCAGCCTGGCAAAGCCCCTCGGTTTAAAAAACCCCAAAACACGACCGCGATGGCAAAGGAGACGAAACGATGTCAGGCGAATAAATGAATAGAACCCAAGCGACGATGCTGCCGCTGCCACCCCCGGCTTGATAGGAGGAAGAAGGCTGGGATCCATCTGCTCTTGGCCCCGTCAGCCTTTCATCGTGTCTCTCAGAACCCCAATTCCACCCTCTCTACGTTCCTGATCCCGCTCTCTTCATCCAGGGAAGGGGAAAGGAAATCAAGCACAGAGGGACACGTTTCTCAGCTTCCATAATGGAGACCCTCCGTTTGGGGATGGCATCGCTTGAAAGGCCGGAGGATGGGAAAGCCAAGGCAAGCGGATTCTGGGGTGGGGGGGAACGGAGGGAGGGCAGGAAAGTTGGAACAAGACTGGCTCACCTCGAGCCCCCCCCCCCACCGCCCACAGACCCAGCAGAGAAAGTGGACAATAACAACGCCAGGAAAAGCCCCCCCCCCGGGGGAGGGGGATGGAGGGAAAGGGGGGGGCAGCTACCCAGAAAGCAGAAGAGACTCACCCGTTTAGCCGAGTTGGTTTTTTTCATCATTCCTCAACGCAGCTGTCCAGAAGAGGGAGAGGGAAGGGGGAGAGAGGGGAGGTTGGGAAGGGGGGAGAGAACTGGGGGCCTGTGCAGTTATTGGGGAGGGGGAGAAAGATACGCCTCTCTCCTCCTCAAGGGAAGCGCAAGGGAGCTCCCACGACCTGGAGGCAGAACCTAGCCCTGCGATGCCCACACATCTCTGCAGGCAGAGGGACCCCCAGAAGCCCCCTCCCCCCCCTCCTTTCTCTCGCCTGGGCATGGACGGAAAGGCTCCTCCTGGGCTCCACAGCGCCACCTATAGCCAGACCAGCCGTGACGTTTCCACCAGGAAAGAGGCGAAGGAAGGTGGGAGGGAGGGGAGGGGGGGGGGAAGAGAGACCCTTTCTTCTTTGTTTGAGTCAGTCGGCTGGGAAGCGAGGAGAGGTCGGCAGGGAGCCGGAGAGGCCCAGGGAGCGGGGTGGGGAGTGGGGGGACTCAACGGGGGGAGGCAAAGCAGCACGCAGGGGAAACGGAGACCCTCTTTGGCACAGTCCTTCCAGAGAGGAGCTCACGCTCACCCAGCGACCCGGCACGACCCTGAGAGAAGACCCAGGGGGTCCTGCCGGGAGAAGTACCTCCATTTGGTGACCTTGCTCAGGAGCAGAAACGGCACCCCGGCTGCAGCATCCAACCAAGGTCTGCAGCAGGCAACAGGACCGACGAAGGGAGAAGGGAGAAGGAAGCAGCGTAGAGGGGACGCTGGGACTCCAGCAGGCCTGGGGGAAGATGGCAGCCCGCTGCTCCCAACGTGGTGCCAAAGACGCCGTGAGCCACAGGGCTTCAGGAGTGGAGCGCTGGGGGGGGGGGGGGGAAGCAAGAGAAGCTCCTGCACGCAGGGCTGGCCCTTTGCCTGACTCACAGGGGCCGGGCGCAGGTCAGCTTGACAGGCAGAGGTTCACCCCTTTCTAGAGCTGCCCCCCCCCCCCGTGCATGCACCCACCGTAGTCAAGACCTGCGCCCCCCTCCCCCGCTCTCCAAGCAAGGCCTGTAGGTCCCACTCCCCACTTTAGCAGGACTCGCTTTGTTCCACCTCTGCCGCTAACTTCCCATACGCCAGCCTTTCCCACCATGGCCGGCTTATTTTAGCCATCCATTGGTCTATCTTGCCTGCCGATGCGCAGGCCGACGGCCCCTGGAGCCTGCTGACCTCCGCTGGCCGGATGCAGCTTTGGGGAAGGAGGGTCACCCGCAGCCGACCCTCCTGCTTAGCAGCTGATCTCCGGCTAAGAGTGGCAGGCGCTGTCGCGAGAGGCAGGCCCACAGAGCCAGCCTGGCGTGGGGGTTAAAGCATCGGGCTAGAAACTGGAGGCCCCGAGTTCCAGTCTCACTGTAGGTAAGACGCCAGCTGGCTGTCTCTGGGCCGGTCACTCTCTCTGTCCCAGGAAGGGGGCAATGGCAAACCGCTTCTAAACTCTTGCAGGGAGAAAACGTCCGGGATGTTTCCAGCAGCTGCCGGGCGTGAAGGCTTGTTTTCATACATGACTTCCTGCCTTGAGCAGCACTGGCACTAAAGCCACAGCCACAGCAAGGGAGGTGTGTGGCAGCAGCTCACACCCAACAACAGGTGGGGGGAAACATGGGGTGGGGGTGGGGGAACCCCAATTGGCTTACGCCCAGTTACATCAAGGGTGCTGAGGCCAGAGGAAGGGCGGTCTGATTCGAGGTCTCATGCGGAGCAGGATGGCAACCGTCTTCACTTGCTTTCAGGGAAGCCTTGGAGCGTGGGGGAAGCCCCCGGAGAGCCCGTGGTTGGGGACCTGCTAGGCGTCCGTGAGCCATTTACTGCCCTGGCGTAGGCACAGCAGCCGCCCTGGGGCCTCCTCTGCTGCCAGGGCTTGAGCCCCCGAGCCCCCGGGAGGTGGGTAGGGTGACAACCGCAGGGGTTGGCATCCGCCCTGGCATCAGCTCCCCTGGGCAGGGGCTCCGTGGCGGAAGTCCTTCTCGCCAGCCGTAGATATGGGGGAGGAAGGAGACGCAGAGCGGAATTGCCTGCAGACGGAAGGAAAGTCCTAGGGCTGCATATTAGGACCCCCAATCGTTAAACAGGCAAAGCCTTCAGGGAACCGAGACCTGAGCAGGCAGAAAGCGCCCCACGACCTGTATCCCCTCCCGCTCCCCCAGCCTTGGTCCCTGGGCTGGGACCCCCACGCCCCTTCCCGCCCGCTCCCCTGGACGTTCCAGCCCCAGGCGAGCAGAAGGGCCAACGCCCTCCCATGGGCAGCCTGAAGCACCGGGCCGACCCAGGGCCAGATCCTGGAATGCTTCAAAACCCTCCAGTGAACTCTGCAAGGCTTCTCATCACACACACACCCCACACACACACCCCACACACAATGTAGAGCAAGGAAACCAGAAACCCCCCAACTGGAGCAAGTCTGAAATACAAACAAGTGTGTAGAAAATTCAGCCCTGCATTTGAGAGGGTGCCCAGGATATTCCAAGCTCTCTGGCCGTCCACAGCAGGATCCACTGGGCTCCCCCCCCCCCCCGGATATCTTCAGGAGGCCTCCAGGTTGTCTTCCACAAGCCACCCCGTTCTCTGGCCAGAGACATTCACTCATTCTAAATAAGAAACCTAGGTGGCCTCTGGCAGTGCCCTTTTATTGGGGTTCACACAGGGGACTCAGAGGCTGACCTGGAAGCCTCCAGCCAAGCTGAGAACTGGCCATGAAAGCGAGATGACAGAGAGAGAGAATGGAGGGAGGCAGGGAGGGAGAAGGGGGGGGGGGGAGACAGAGAGAGAGAGAGAGAGACAGAGAGACTCCATCCCATCTGTGCTGTCTGGCTGTAACAGGTGAAGGGAGACCTCAAGGTGATTTCCTGCAGCATTTATCCAGGAGACCAAGCACGGAGCTCAGCAAGCTCTGAATCAGGCCAGACAGATTTCCGTCTGAGACAGCTAGGGAGGAGCCAATGGCGGGGCTGCCTCAGTTCAGCCGCCTGGCTGCTGCCTGGGCCATCCCCTGCGAACTCTCTGCGCCCCGTCCTCGGAAGCCAGCAGTGGAGACTTCTTCCAGGAAACTGGGGAAGAGAGAAAGACACCAAGGGAGGATGGAAAGAAACCGGCCGGCTCCAAAGGCCAAATGGGCAGAATCTGGCCCGGGCTCTGCCTGTTGTTGCCGTTCTTCCATCTCCTGATCAGGACTAATCCCACCTATTTATTAAGCCAGTTTTAACGCCAAGGGCAAGTGGGAAGAAAGCGGGGTGGAGGGCACTTTCGCATCGAGGCTTTGAAAGCATCCCCGCCTCGACACCGCTGAAGCCGGGAAGCAAGCCAGGAAAGGGAGCGCAGACACGGCGCCTCCTCCAAGCCCCTTCCCCTCGCCTGGAGACTCTGAGTGGGGCAGAGCAGGCCAAGGCAAAGGGATGAGGATAACCACCCCTGAGTTCCAGAGGACGATGAGAAGAAACCTTCAGAGTTGACGTCTGAGGCCACTTTGCAAAAAGAAGGTCAGAAATGTCTCAGGTCCGTTAAGCTCCTGCCAGAGATTGCTGCTGAAAGGGGGTCGGCCTCTCAGCCTGAGGGATCTTGGCTAGAAGCTTGGGGGGGGGGGGGACGGGCATCAGCCTCAGGGGGGGTGGGGGGGGAGGAGATGGCGAGGGCAAACGGCTTCCAGAAACAGTGCCAGAGAAACGGATCCATCCAGGCACTTCCTAGGAGCCTGACCCGGAAGCACACGCACGCACGCACGCTTAGCATTTCCCATAGTGTTGGTCAGATCTATTTCTCCCCTTGATTTCACCTTCGGAGCGTCAGCCACGCGAGATGGTTGAACTGAGAGAGGATTTCTCAGGTCTCCCCATTCCAACCACAGCTGCTTTTTCACCCAACAAACAATGAAAACCGGGTCTTTTTGTGCAGGAATGGGTGTGTGTGGGGGGGGGGGGGATATCCAAATAGGCACCTTTTCCTCTTTCACCCACCAACCCCACCAACTTTCCTGCCTAAAACCCCGGAGAGCGATGGGAGGCAAGGCAGGCGTCCGTCTGACCGTCCGTCATGGAGGTGGCCTCCCTGCCTGCCAGCCAGCTCTCCAGCTAGAGGCATTCTTGGAGCATCCCCCATGGATTTAATTCATCTTTCTTGCATGTCAGCCATTCCTGGGAATCCAAATATTGTTGGCATAAGCTCCAGGGGAGAGAGAGGGGGAGATGCTCCTGACCTTTCCCTCTGCTGAACGGGGGAAGGGCTCCTGCTTGCCTGACCACCCCCCCCTCTCCAGGACAAAGCCAGGAGGTCCCTTTGCTCCCCCCACTCCTCAGGAAGCCCCCCCTGGAAGCCCCGTCACCAGGGGGCGAAGGCTAAACTCTGAGAGCAGCAGAGCCAGCCACTCTGCCCACCCACGGCTGACCTCGGCTGCTTTTCACCAACCTCTACCACTAGGAACGAGCTCACCCACTTTCAGCTGGCTGGTTGTGCCCCAGTGCAATTTTTCACACCCAAATCAGAGCTGCGATTCAAAAGCACACCCAAGCCGAAAAGCTGCCTGCTGACTTCTGAGCCTTTTCTCCGTCAAGAGAGATGCTTCTGGGCTCACTGCAGGGGTTGGTTATAGCAGTAGGGAGGTGAACTTCTCCCACACCTATGGAGCCACAGGCGACAGGTCACCTAACTGTATTTGCAAGCTTATAGGCGTACCCAACTGGGAACTGAAGAAGCTGGGAGCCCCCTCTTTTAAAAATGTGGGGTGTTTCTGCAGAAAGGGATAAATATCCTGGGAGCAATAAAACCCATTCTGTTGTGGAGGGGTACCTGATGGAGCTCTCAAGCCCCCTCCCCCCTCCGAAACAGGGGCCAAAACTGCAGGCCCTTCCCTCTTCCGGGAGCTGCCCTTCCCCCAAAGGCTTCAAAGCTTCAATACAAGTGTGTGTGGGGGGGGTTATGAGGCCACTTCTCCTCCGTGCCACCGCCACACACCCCCCGCCCCCCCAATGGAGGAGGAAGAGCTATGGAGGGCTGCCTACTGGGCCTCCTACCTGTCCAACAAACACCCTGGGAAAAGGCTGCCTCTGTCTCTCCATGGAGGACTCAGCTACAAACCCCACCCTTCCACAGGGCTTGGCACGATGCCCTTAGAGGTCACAGGTGGGGAAAGTCAGGTGACACCCAGCAGCTCCTCCTCCCAGAACGGGCTCCGTGCAGGTGAGTCTGGAGCAGAATTGTTGAGCTCTGTAAAGCCCTTGCGAAACACACACGCACGCACACGCACCCTCCCCGGGGTAGATTTATTCCGGGGCAGTGAAAAGAGGCCTTGGCCAGCATTCCCTTCTGAAGGGAAAGGGGGAAAGGCAGGTGGTTGAAGAGGACGCCAACGGCTCTGCCCCACCTTCCCCTCACCTCCTTGTGCTGTGCACCGTCGTCCCACCCAGCACGATCCGGACACCAGGGGTGGCGCGATTCAGGCTGTAAACAGTCAGGGCCTCCTCGTACGTCGCCCCACCGATGATGAAGACGATAACATCTTGTGGCCTGGAACGAAGACGGACAAAGAGCTGGGAAAAGGTCAGGAAAGGGGCCAAGAGGCTGCCCTCTTAGCTGATCCCATCAACTCCTCTGCAAGAGGGCCCCCCCTACCCCACCCCCCCAGCCGGTTCTCGTTCCGGAAGCTTCTCTTGCAGCTGCCCTTACGTCTTCCCGCCCTCTGACCAGGCAAGGCCCGGTGGGCAAAGCCGTCTCCGCAGAGGCTTGCCTGGCAGCGACCAACACCGGTGGTCAATGCTGCGCCTTTACAGCCAATTCAAGCTTTGCTTCCAATGCCTGCAGTCCCAAGCAAAGCTGTATCTTGTAAACTTAATATTATAAAATGATACAATTCTAATTTGGTCAGCCGCTTTAACGACTCCATTGTGGTCTAATAACTATGGGAATGAGTTTTGCCAGTTTAATCCATAACCTTGATATTTCCATTGTCAAAAACCAATACTTTACAACCTTTTCCACTTTCTTTTGAGCTCCTCCTGTGGAATATAGAATTACCCACATCAATAAGTAAGATTTATTTTTCTCCAACTCCTACAATGACTGGCATCCTGTGCTGCAGATGTTGGTTTGCCTGAATTTGGAAACCCCAAGCATGTTTTACGAGGGTGCCATGGAGCACCTTCTGATGAACAACGCAACACTTCAGAGTGTTTTCTGCGCAAATGCCAATGTATTTTTGCGACTTGCGATCCTGTCTTCGGCTCATATAGGCTGGCTCTTGACAGACTAACCCTCCATCCTTCTGAGCCTCCCGCCTGACGCTAAGGTGGACTCATCAGACGGAGGGAGGGAGGGAGGAGAGGCGGGTGTTGTAGCCCCTCACATTGAGAGAATGCCACCTTGGGGAAGATTTAGTTATTCAGCCCTCACTCTACTCCCTCGTGGCCTTTAAGGCAGTTTGTTAGCAACAGCATCTCAATTAAGGGACCATTAACATTCCATATGTTAAAAGAACCTCAGTGATCATTGCAATTGCTGAATTCATCACCTGCCCTATCGAATGTAGCCCTTCAGAGGGTCTAAATTAGCCACGTATGAGCAAAAGCATTCTCCCCCACCCCCTCCCACTCCTGGGGCCGTTACCTGTCACGCAGGCTGCTGGGCCCCAGATACGGATACTGGTTGTCTTTCAGTTTCCCCTTGATGAGCTGATCCAGAGTCTCGTGCAATAAAGGCTGGTGCTGCGTGTACACATTCTCAACCCCCTGATCAGAAGGAGACATTTAGGAGGACGAGAGAGACTTCACACCCCACCCCCCACCCCCCTCTCAGGTGCTTATGGAACTCACTGCAGCTTTGGGCTTTTTATATACAATTTACTATTTACTACGTCTGCATTACCGTTACTATTAACCTTCTCATCGTTCCTCTCACCCATCTCCTCCCACTTATGACTGCAGGACTGTCACTTTGTGGCTTTTATCCTTACCATTTATATTGATTGTTTCCTACTACGATTTGATTGCTTATGAGTCGCCTATGACTATCACTAAGCGTTGTACCTTATCAAATCAAATGATTCTTGATGAATGTATTCTATTTTATTTTTTCTTTATGTACACGGAGAGCCTATGCACCAAAGACAAATTCCTTGTGTGTCCAATCACACTTGGCCAATAAAGAATTCTGTTCTGTTCTTTTATTCTATTCCTTTCCGTTCCATTCCTCAATTCTACAAACGTAATTTTTTCTTTGCTGCATTAGTTGCCCACACATGCGTTTTACTTGGCCCTTTCGTAAACACCCCTTCCCCCCCCCCGTGCAGAGTAAGAAGACATACGGTACGTACAATATGGATGCAGCCAAGAATAAGGAACAAAAATACCTTCAGCCCTTTGAGGAACTGCTTGGTAATGGCCACCGCATCGTTTGGGCTGAAGAGGTCACTTGACTGGACCCGTTTCCCTCCGTATTCCGTAATGGCAGGCACCAGCTATTTAAGAAAGGGTGGGGTGGGGATCATTTTTAAGGCTTCTGTGAGGCTTGAATATGGTCCTCCCACTGGACATCCTGACTGCCCACCTGCAGGTTTTCCACAGGGATTTCGAAAAGCGGCTGACTTTTGCTAATCCCAGAACCCTCCAGTCCAGAAAGGGGAGCTTCCTCCCTGAGGCCGTTTACCTTGCGAAGCCTCTCGGAAACCCCCCGGTTCTTGAGGTCCAGCATGAGGCCTGGAAGGCTGTTGCTGCTGTGTCGCTCGTAACGGAGGGCGTAGAGCATGACCAGACGGACAGCGTCCAGCTCGCTCACTCTGGGGTTCTGCAAGAGCCGCCGAATGCTCTGGGGGGAAGGGTGGGGGGGGGAGAGAAGAGGGCCGCTCTCAAGACTGCCCGGGGCCTTCAGCAGAGCAGGGGAGCCCCAAGAGAGAACACGGCCCTTGTTCCCTGTTCCTCAGAGGTTTCCAGTGGCCGTATAACAAGGCGAAGGGGACTCAGGCAAAGGGGAATGCTCTCGGGATACGTTTCTCCCTCATTCCTGAATGGCCACCGAGGCACCCAAACAAAAGAGCCCCTTCCAGGGGAGACAGCCGAGGGGAGCCCCAGCAAGTTCCCCTGCTTTCTTCGACCGTGGGGCTCCCCATTCCTTGTCCCTCGCACTCATCCCTCACAGCTCCTCTGGAAGGGGCGCCGCTGTTACTGGTGGGCCACCGAGCCCCCTGGCCATGGCACCGGAGACCGGTGATCGCTGGGCCTTCCCTCAACTAAAAGGGACGCAATTCCTTTGCCTCGGCCAAATTGTCTAAACGGCTACGGAAGGGAAGCGCTCTTAGAAATGCCCAGTGAAAAGGAGTCCCAAGCGGGAGGCCGATACGATTGAAACTCTAAGGAGGCAGCGACCGTCTCTCACCCCTTCAGGTCTGGCTTGGGTCATTCGTTCAAAATGATGATTACCCGCATGCAGATCACATCCTAAGACAGAAGTTAGCCTGAGGGCTTAGCCATAACTACGGTATGAAACAGCCCATTCATGGCTAAGACATCTTGGCTTATCACAATGAGGGGGCACACTGACTTCCCTTAGACTAGCACTGGGAGAACCAGCGTGGGAGTATCCGGGCTTGTTTTCTTCCCGCTCCGGCAGCTGCTGCGACACGCACACCTGTGCCCTTTGGCATGCGGTACCTGTAGAGCCCCGGAGTGGTCGTTCTGGCAGGCCAGTTCCTGCTCAGCCTCGGACACCTCCAGCAAGTTCCTCTCGCTCACCAGCCTGGAGAGCTCCCCCACCACAGTCACGTGCTTGGAGACGGTGCCAGACATCTTCTTGAACTGGGGATAGTTCTCCACAAAGGCCTGGACGGGGGAGGGAGAGCTGTGGGGGAGGCCCCTGGCTGACCAGGCAAAGGCCTCCCCCGAGAGCTCCTGCATTGAAAACAGGCTCACCACCACCACCCTCGGGTGCAGGCAGCTGTCCACCCTCCTGTGCCCATGGCTGAGCAAGCAGGGCTGACTGTCCCACCCACCCCCTCGCTTAACCTTCATGTCTGCAATCGATTCCAGTTTCTGCTGCTCTTTGGGTTTCTTCCTCTGGAAATCCTCCATCAGGTTCTTGATATTGCTGCCAATTTCCGCAAAGTTCAGGTACATGTTCTGAGGAGAGGCGAAGGGACCCATTTGAAGAGGGGGAGGGAGCCCCCGGAGCCCCAACCCCTCACAAAAGCTGCACAGAGAGGGCCCAACCCGTCTCCAACCCCAGCTGCCACAAAGGAGCATCGCAATTGGTCAGCGGGCTCTCAGGAGAAGCTCCTGAATAAAAGGATCCCAGGAAGCGAGGCAGAACATCTGGAAATGTGAAACCGGAAACGTCTAATTAAAAGTGCTTTTTCCATGCAGTCATACGCTCCACATTTGGAAGGACCTGACATTTGGCTAAACCTGGATGATTGTACACATCACGGTAAACCATGGTTTATTAAATCACTGGCTGGATTCAGGCTCCAAACAACCAGGGTGAGGCATAAATCCAGCTAGTGGCTATATAGTCCAGGGTCCCCCTGGCAGAGCTAATAAACCAAGTTTTAATCCAAAGCCTCAGCGGGTGGAAGGGGAAAGAGAACCCCGTGGTGGATCTGGAATCCGAAATCTGAAAGGAAGACTTGCAGCTTCTTACGTTGGCATAAAACTCATCGTTCTCAGCAGACAAGACCACCTCCCGCAGGTCTTTGCTGATGCCTGGGACCCGAGAGAGATCAATGCGGTTGTTGTTGATCCCCAGCAGTTCGTGAACCATGGCTTGGTACGTCCACTAGACAGAGAGGGAGGCAAGCAGAGAGATGGCACAGTCGTTTCTCTGGAGGTGCCGTTTGAGGAAGAAAAGAAAAGCCCCCACACCCTCCGTTGCCCTGAAGACTCCAGCCGGTCGGCGCAGCCCTTCCTTCAAAGCCTCGGCAGCTCTTAAGGAGCCACTCGCCTGGTTCAGAAGCGGAGTGATGGCATCGTCCGAGCGGTCCAAGAGCAGCAGCAGCGGAGGGACCTCAGTACGGCGGAAGTCGAAGAGCTCGTACTCTTTCGTGATCACTTGCTGTTTGGGGCAAAAGAAGTTCCTCTGTTAGAGAGGGTGTGCAGAATGTCTATGCTCTAAAAACAAGAGAGATAAGCGGTGCGAATGCCAAAGGCTTTTGGCTCTCCTAAACAGGAAGAATGCAACACCACACCTTGACACCTTCGGCCAGCCTCTTGGCCAAGTCGGAAGAGAGCTGGTAACGAATCATGGGGCACTTCTTCAGGGAAAGAAGCAAGGCGGTTAGGCCCTGAGTAGTCCTGCACAAGTGGGCTGGCTCCCAGTTGCGGCCCTGGAGATAGAAAACAGGGTCGCAAAAGAGCCGGCCAGCCTCGGCCCTCAAGCAAGTATCAGGGAGAGACCATGGGGAGGTCTGGCTCTTTAGGAGCCGACCTATTGGGGAGGGAGAAGGGAAGGGTCCGTACTGCAGGCATTTCCCCCCTGCATTTACTGAAGAGCAAAACTGCTTCTGTAAAGATAATTTTGTTATCTAAATAGAACTGCTTCCTATTCCCACTGAAGAAAATCCATTGCTTGTGCCTTAAAATCTCTTAAAATCTCTAAGAGCCAGGGAAGCTCAAAATGGCAGAACGCCAGCTAAAGTCTTTAGGAAATGCAATTTTCAGCAAGCCCTCCTTATCTTTCTGGCCAGTCAGCTTAAAAGGACCATAGATTGACACCTGAAAGGCGGTGGCACTAGAAGTTCTCCCCCCCCCCCCACCCCGCTCTCAAACACACACTCCTGCCTTGCAACACCTTACCTGACAGCAGACAGGAAGGTTGAGAGAAAACACATGTGGATTCACAGCAATGTAATCTCCATAGAATTCCTACCAAAAGAAAAGGAGAAAGGATTCACTGCCCTGCTAGCGACAAACCGATTGATGACCTTGTGATCAGCCCAGTCCCAGGAAGCAGGCAGCTGTAGGCCTGGCCTTCTGCACAGCCGGCCATTTTGTTCAAAGGCCTTTGTCCTCTGCTTCTAAAAGGCTTCTCGGCTGTACAGGGCAGCCTATACCTGCACTTCAGCTACCACCTCCTGCTCGTCAGCTTCTGCCAAGGACTTGACATCGCTCTTGCTGATCACATTGCTGAAATCTGAAATGACAGCAGGGAAAAACAGTCTTTTGAAAGTTCATCAAAATATTGCAGTATGAAAAGAAGTGCGAAGAGAGGGATGAGTGCAGGCAAAAAGCAGGGCCCAATGACAAGCACTGGCCTTTAACCTGGGACTTTAGCACTAGCTGCCATTCTTCTTCCATCAGCTCCCGCTTGGCAAAAGCGGATCACCTGACTTGGAGACCTCATTATGAGACATAATGCATCAGAAAACTATCATCAATCAATCACTGCGCTTCAATCAGGTCATATATATTGTCATTTGTGTATCTAGTCTTTTTATAGAGATTTTAAACCATCCTCTATCACTTCGGGCGCATGAACATAACCAAAGGAATAAAAACACAACAGAATGACCTATTCCAAAGGCTCTGTGGGGGAATATTGGAGGCTTTCGGACCATTTAGGCCAAAAGCCCCTGGCCGGATCAATGGGGCCACTTCAGCCAGGAGTGACTCCTAGAGGCTGAGCTTTGTGTCCTTGTTGCAGGCTCAGGTTGGGTACTTGGAGTGTATAATTTAATTATTTATTATTTTATTACATTTATATCCCGCCCTTCTCCACAGAGGACCCAGGGCGGCGGTAATAATTTATCCATTTAGCCACACCCCTTTCTCGCATACGGAAAATTTAATCCGGGTACCAGAACCCAACTGAAGTTCAAATTAAAAAATAAACAAAGCAGAAACTTATATAATATCAAGACTATGGTACACAATTTTTATTAGATTGTAAGTAGGGTGGATTCTTGAAAGAGCAAAGCCCAAAGCAGATTCTTGGGCAGTGAGGCCAGCTGCACACGAAACGTACACTTAACGAGTCACTGAACCGAATACTTCGCCTGCATAGCTGCCCCCCTCCAGGTGAACAAACTAAAAGCCCCGTCATCTCCCCCTGGCTCAGCCGGGGTGAGTAACAGGCCGTGACATTTCACAGGAGGAAAAGTTAAAAGGAGAAAACAGGTCCTGTCTTCCACCCAGCTAGCACTTGTTTGCTACTCCAAGGGCGACAGTCGATCAGAACATTTGTCTCCAGGAGACGCAGCCCCAGGGATAAGTGCACACAAACCCCCAGTCCTGTCGTAAGTTATGCACAAGAGAACACAATGCAGGAAGGAAATGCTGGCAAAGGCCTGGTGTACTCACAGATAAAATAGGAGCTGTATTTGGGTCTCCGCAACTCCTGGATAAGATACTCCACATTTTCCTAGGGAAGAAACAAATCCAAAGAGAAAAAAGTGATTCGATCAGCAAACTAGCAGCAAACTGGTAAGGGAGAAAGTATAACTGATTGTACACAACAAAAATCTAGCCAGAGGACCACAAATGCCTTCTGGGCGTGCAAAATATCAGACAGCACCACGGATGGAGGCTGTGCACAGTGGCAAACTGGAGTGTGTTGGGGGGGGGGGAGGAGAGGTGGTCTGAGGAGGCACCACCTGGAGAGAGGCTTCTCCAGCATGTCTCCGAATTTGGGGAATGGCAGCTGCCTTTGAGGCCAGAGCCACAGGGCAGAGGGTGGGCCTTCAGTGGGGAGCAGCAAGAGGTTACCTTGGTGGGCCGGAGGAAGCAGATGGCTTTCAGGTGCTTCATGCTCTCCCGGTTAGCCGAATCGATGCGCTCAAAGAGGTAGACCTCCTTCTGCAGAATCTCCGACTGGGTGTACACCATGCTCACGATGCTGGTCTAGGACAAACGAGTCAGGGGAGGGAGGGCTCGAGGCCGCCTCGCACTCCAGTCGCTCCCCACCTGCTCAGAATTAGACTCCGGCGCCGCCGAGCACGACGGGGAGCACCGGGGCGCTACGGAACTCCGGCTCCCCCGCCTCTCCGCCGCAGCTCACCGTTTCCTTATCCATCAGCAGGACCTTCATGCCGGCGCCGCTGTCGCCGATCATCCTGGAGATGTACTGCTTCACCGCCAGCACCACGTTCATTTTGCCGGTTCTCCTCCGGGACCCGCGGCGCCTCCGCTTTCCTCGCGCTGGGAAAAGAACGCTCCTCTCTCCCTCCCTCTCCTGGGAGCGGCAAGCCTCACGCCGCCTTAAACTACAACCCCCAGCAGCCTTCTGGACGGCCAGCCAGAGCACGCCTGCGCCGCCCGGGCTCGCCTTCCGTCCGCCGCTTCGGCTTCTCGGCCCGAGAGAGCGGGCGCCTCCCGCGAGAGGGCGCCTTGAGGCCGGCGCAACCCCGATCCTCCCTGCCTGGAAGGAAGGTGGCTTCTTCCCGCCTCGGCCGGACTCTCCCTCTGGCGGCCCTTCCGCCCTTCCGCTCGCCCTTTATGGGTCTGGGTTCCCCTGCTTCCCTCTCTGCTCTGGAACCCATAGGCACTTGAGAAATATCCCCCCCCCCCCACCGGCCGTGAGCAGGCTCTGGCCCCTTGGCTGGAAAAAGAGGCCTGAGGTCCGGCAGGGGGAAAGGAGCCGGACCCAGCAGCGCAGCCAGCGTAGCCTGGGTTTTCTTGACAGAGGAGCTGGCCTTCTGCTGCTTCTCTGGTCTCGATTTGCAAAAAGAAAAGGAAGGGAATGAATTCTGGGTGGTGGAAATCCATTCGCTCAGCTGGCTCAGTCATTCTTACAGCCTTTTTGATATCCCACATTTAATCCATAAATCTTGTGTCTTTGTTTTTGAAATGTAGGTATGGATATTCAAACATAGCATCATGTATACATGTGCTTAGTCAAAACAAAGTGCAAATAACTCTTTTCCTATTGATCTGTGCAAATGGCTGATAAGCTGCCAAGAAGACTTTCTCATCCCCTTCTCCAACTGTCTTTTGCACAAGCATTGCATCAAAACCCCAGCATTTAGTTTTTAAAAAGCCAAGAAAACAAAATTTGGGCCCCTCTCATGGGCAGCCAGCCTTACACAGGCTCTCCTTTCTTTGCTGGACTTTTCTACGTCCGAAGAGATGACAAATGATCTTTTTGTCCAGTACATAAACAATGGCCGGGAAACACAAAGGCAACAATTCACCCTCTGGGTCAGCTGAGGTGGTCACGTGGCCAGTCCCTCTTGGCTCTCTCCTTTGACTGGAGGCAGGTTCATGCCTCTTCATTTTTGTGACTTCGGAATGGGGGGGATTAATTTTGAGATGGGACTTCTTGGACCATACCAGGGGTATCGTGGAACCTGTGACCCAAGAGACCAAGCCCACAGGGGCTTAAAAATAATCAACCAATGTATGCCCAGCCTCTTCCTGTAACCATTACAGCAACACCGTGAGTCCTCCAAGAAGATGGAAATGGAGAGCCAGTTTGGTCCAGGCAACAGGATAATGGTTCCTCCTGAAGCAGGAAAGCCATCTGGGTGACTTTGGACCAGTCATTTTCCTTCATCCCAACTCACCTCACAGGGTTATTTGGGGAAAACAGGAGGAGGCAGGAGCATTGGGTATGCTTGCCTCCTTAAATTATGTATTAAAATAATAAAAGGGATTAAAACAAATGTCTCTATGAAGAACAGTTTGGTTTTACCTTGCTCCTCATGCCTGAGAAGAAATTTGGAACCAGGGTAGATCCTTCAATTACTGTGTCATGCAGGCATAGAAAATAAGATAGGCAGAGAAATATTTCCAGAGCACAGAATCATGTGAGAAGAGTGCTTAGATTTCTTCTAAAATAAAACTCTCCTCTAAAAAACCACTAAAATAAAAAGAAAATAAAAATGAATATATTTTAAAGTACACGCTGCAGGCATACAGTTCTACCTTACCCACACAGAACAATCGTTTCTGAAGTGTTTGGCATCTTTCACAGACATACCTGGGTATGACCGAACCAAGATGATACGAAAGGCCAGGTACGAAAAAGACATAAGGATGATTTGGAAAGATAGAAGAGTACAGACATGTATGCTGAGCCATGTGAAGTACATTTTGCTGTACTTCCCTTTAAAAAAAAATATTTTGGTGTATTTTCTATTCCTTTTCTGCACTTCTACCACCTTTCTTATTCTGAAAGAGAGCAACATGACAGGTGTGTTCAGGTGCTGAAAACTACAAAACAGACACCTACATCTAGTGCACGCTGTCACTTTCCTTTGAGTCACTTTCAGAGCTTCTACTGTCAAGTTCCCGTTGGGAATGGATTCCCGATACCCCCTCATCCTCCCACTCCTGAAAGCAGGCCTGCCTTGGACTCCACTGGGCCTGCTGGCCACATGATGGCCCACACCAGTGGGCAGGCCTTTGGAAACAACAACATCAAGAGCTCTGGATACTCCAGCCCCCTGTGTAGGCATTTTAATCCAGAGGCCGAGAAACACACGTGTTACTTTTTATTTATTTACTTATTTATTTGATTTATATCCCGCCCTTTTTCTCTTCAAGGAGACCCATCCTCCCCGCCTTCAAGAAAGACAGCCCAAACTGAAGAACTGACCCCATACGTATCCTGCCTGCTTGGTCCGTCAGCACTATGGACAGCCCACGATCAGGAGAATGCCAAGCACTTCGGCTCCATGGGACATGCCGTCCTTCTCCTTACAGGGGTCTTGAGTGCCAGAGGCCTCTGCCCACTGCTGTGTTGTCGTTTCCAAGAAGCTGCTGGCAGGGGCAAATATTTTATCATTTCATAGCAACAGCGATTTCCAAGGGTGAAGGTTAGCCTTTCATGCTGAACGGGAAGATAAGCACTGAGGTCCTCAGACCAAGATTTATTTCTTCTTCTCGGGAAGAGCTCTGTGAAAGAGCAAAGAATTCTCTGTTCTGGAACTTTCTTTTTTTTGGAGATTCACCCAAGTTGAGGGCTGGCTGTTTTCAGGGAATGAAGTAAGCATTTTAATTATTTTTCTGAATGCTTGGGGAGGAATTTGAATATGAATATGAATATATTTGTAATATACATTTCCACCACTTTAAAACAATGTAATATTACTCATGGGATATGACTCCAAATATTATGTTGTATATCTTTTTGGCAAGTGACCAGTTACAATGTCTGTGCACTCATTCATGCAGGAAAAGATACATGTTGGCAGTTCGAATGAAGGCTACACTCAAGCTGTTTTCAATCCTCCCACCCGATAACAGCAAGATTTAGGCACAGCAGTCCTTTTCAGTTCCAGAGGAGAGGCCATTCGTAGAACGGTCATTAAAAGAACAAGAGTGAATAGTACTTCAGGTTTATCTTGGGATGGTGGCTTTACCCACAGCAAAAAGGCTGACTAGAATTAAAAGCAAGTTCCAAATCCCGGACTATGGGATGGGTCAGTAAAGTAGTTCATTGTGCATTATTACTTCATAGGATACTATCTTTATATCTCAATATTATTCCAGGCCTAATGCCCTGTTCCCATTACATATCTTTATTTAATAAAAGTACAAACTGCAATAAATGTTTAAAGGGCAGGTACACTCATCCATACAGTACTACGGTATATTATGTGAAAGCTCACTTTCAGCCAGTTGCTGGGCAATAACACGGCTCTTACAAAAACTCTGCAGTTAGATTACTGGATTTGCGCTTTGCACCACTGTGTGCCAGCCAACGTTTCTGCATTGAAAGAGAGGAAGGAATCGGAGCTTGGCTGTTTTCTTGCAGGCGTTTCATTATCCAGACTAGGTAACCTCACCGGGGCTAGTCAGTTGCATTGCGCTGCATCCAACCCTTCCGGAAAAGCAGCCACATAAATCCACACGTAAACTTGGTAACACGGCCTATCGTCCTATTGAATCCCAGAGTTCGATCCCAGGGAACCGATTAGCAGATTAACCGATTCAACAGGCATCCCTGAGAATAATACACAGACGAAGTTATTTTTGGTTAAAGCGGCCAAATTCAAAGTGGGGAAAAGCGTCTGTGGGGGAATTCATTTGGTCAGGACGTAGACGGCTTTAACCTCTTTAAAGACAAGTCTCCTCCAGCGGTGTTTCCCTCTACGGCCCCCTTCTCTATCCTGCTTCGTTGGGCAAGACCGCCTTAGGCACCGCTCTCTCGGTAGCCGGGAGGCACCTGAGCATCGAAAGAGAGCGGGCGAGGCCACCCAGAGAAAGAGCGAGGGCGGCGCTTATTTGCGGCCGCCACCAGCCCAGCCCTCGCCACCGACCGAGAGGGGGGGGCTCGGACCAAGGCCGGAGGGAGCCCCCCTTCCGGCCCCCACCCCCTCCACTCCACGGCCAGGGCGCGCGAGGAAAGCCCCGCCCCTCGAGAATGGCCGGTGCCCCGCCCCCGCCCCGGAGCAGCCGAGAAAGACCTCCGGGGGCGAAAAGAGGACCCAGCGCAGCGGAGTTCCGGGGCGAAAGTGACGGGGAGGCTCCAGCGACGCACACGCGCAGAGCGAGCGAGGAAGGGGGGGGCCTCCGCCCTCCCCCCGCTACTTCCGGTCGGTCTCCGGGAGGCCATCCGGCCCAGGTTTCGCCTGCCGCTCTGGGCCTCCTCGGGGCCGGGATGGCGGCGGCGGCGTTGGCCGAGGGCGAGCAGGGTAAGTGGCGGGGAGGCATCGGCCCCGCGAGCGCCGCTTCCCCGGCTTCTGCCTACCCCCCGGGGCCCCCTCGCCCCCACCCGTTTCCCGGCCTTTCCCCGCCGGCCGTCGGCTGCCTCTTCCGTGCTTTCGCTTTGAACCCGCCGGGGAGTCCCCGACGAAGGGCGGCTGGAATGGGGCCCCTCCGCCCCCCGGGAGAGGAAGGGCTGCTCTGGCCTTCCCCCTCCACCCCCCGCCTGAAAGAAGCAGCGCCTGGGACAGAGCTGGAGAGGCCCCTTCAGGAGCCCCCTCCCTCCCCGTGCCCGCCAGGCCCCCTTGGCAGGCTGGGAGTCGTTGCGGGGGGTGGGCGGTGGTTCTGTTGGGGGGACGGGGGACCCCCCTCGGGTGCCCCAGGAGCAGGGCTGTTCCCCGTGGAGCTCCAGCAGCCGCCTGCCTAGAGAAGGAGATTCGAGGGGGTGTCTTTTCCCCTGAGAGGCTTCGTGGTGCCTCCTCTCCCAGGCTGCTTGGGAGCCCTTAAGGGGCTTTGGGCCTGACTGCTCTCTATAGAGCAGGGATGTCCAAACTTGGGAACTTTAAGACTTGTGGACTTCAACTCCCAGAATTCCCCAGCCAGCTATGCTGGCTGGGGAATTCTGGGAGTTGAAGTCCACAAGTCTTAAAGTTCCCAAGTTTGGACATCCCTGCTATAGAGGATGCAGCCTCCTCGTAAAACCTCCAGCAAGTGGATCTCGTCCATTGGGCAGCAGGGACTGGGCCTCTGTTCCTCACCCAGCTGCATTTGGAGGGTACCCTAAAGGTCTTTCCCCCCTGCCCTGAACCTTGAGCAGCTGGCCAGGTGTGGACGCCCAGCCTGGTCCCTTGCAGTTGATGTGATGTCGGTGGGCAAGGGGAGAGGGGTTTGTTTTCCGCCTGTGCAACTGGTTGGATAGGAGGTCTGAATTGGCTTTTCCAGCAGGGAGGGCTTCATCCAAGTGAACAGCCTTCCTCGCCAAAGTAGGCTGCTGTTGGAGATGAGTGTCCTGTGCTTTGCAGTGACTGTCCTGGAGAACAGGGGCGGCTTTAGCAACAATTCGGTCCTTGGACCTCTGTTACCAGTTTTCACTGTGAGGCATGTAAGGACTGGCTGCTGACTCCTAGAAGACGAGTCCCTCAGACGAGTGTTGCTCCTGGAAGTGGAAATGTCTCTTTCCTTTTGCCTTCAAAGGAGGGAAGTGCTGGATGTGTCCAGTTCCTGTCTAGGCAGTTGGCCTTTCTCGCTCGCCTGCCTCCGTCTTCCTGGGAGCAAAGCACACGTCTTCTAGGCAAGGAGTTGGGCTCTTGGCTTCTGCAGTGTTTGATAACGAGGGATGTGATGAACTTCGTGTGATGAAATCGCGGGGCTTGGCTAGAAAGATTTCTGTGCCTTTGGCAGATGAGCGCCTGCCAGTCAAGCCCTGTTTCTCTGAACAGAACACGCCCATCCAAACAAAGGCTGCCTAGGAAAGGCCTGGCTGTGGGAGCGGTGCCCGAGAGAAGCCAATCTTTGCATGGGGCTGCTCTTCAGCCGAACGGCATCCCAGGAGCCCTTCTGAAAGAAAAGGGCCATGCCAGGAATTTCCTTGCAGTGAGTCATGGGGCTGAGGTAGCCAGCTCAGCCTGACCTTGGCGCCTAGCAGTGGTGGCTGGCTCTTGGGGTTTGGGGCAGAGCAGTCTTTTTCCACCCATACCTAGAAACAGGATTGGGCTCTTCTGCATTCTGTGCCCTGCTGCTGCTGCTGCTGCTGGATGACAGCCATTCGTTCTCCTTAAGCGGCTTCCTTGCACCAAAACATGCCAGCTCCAACCTCTGCTGACCTGGGTCTTTCTTATCTGGGTTTAGTTCTGCCTGCAGTGCTGAAAACTGATCTTGGGCCCATTGCAGGGCCCTTCCAGCTGTCTGGTGAGTTGTCAGGCAGAGCCAGAAGCGGGACAAGTCCTCTGTCCTTAAGTTAACCTCCCCGTTCCCTGGAGATCCTGGATGGTCCAAATTCCTTCCTTCCTTGTACCTGTTTCATTCAGATGGCAAAGTGTGGGTTCTGGGTCAGTTCCTCTTCCTCTCCCCCGTTTCTGTGAGGGCAGTGATGATTTCAGGAGCAGTTGAGGTGACCTGCCAACTTTCACTTTAACCTTTGATCTTGCTTATAGACTAGCTCCTTCTGCCTGCCTTGTCTGTCAGAAGGCTCAATATTTGCTTCGTCCCATTGACCTTCTGATCTTGCCATCTTGTGTGTTTCTGGCAGCAATCTTCCAGTTGAACCCCTTTGTACATTATTGATCCAGCCTCTGGCTGAGGCTTGAGAAGACACTGAAATAAGCTGCTAAGAACTCAAGAAAGCAGCTGTGTAGGGATAAGCCTCCATCATGTGGATGATGATATAGTACTACAGAGAAACTGCTCTATTCTCTCTCCTTAAAGCATTGGCTACTTAATTGCACCATTCAAAACAGAATAAACCCTGAAGTGGGAGGCATCTCTACGATTTTAACTGTGGAGGATGAGAATTTAGAAGGGCTTCTTTGGAATCTCAAGAATTGCAGCCATTTTTGTGCTGACTCCTCCATGTCATAGAACAAGGCTTTTCCATGAAGGTGGCCTCGCCATAAAACACCCTCTCTGGTGGAATCTGGGGATTTTACCTAGTCTTAGATGAGGCTTTTCAGAAAGTATCTCCTATTGGCTGAATGGATGTCCAGAATGGAATGGAATTAGGAGTAGGAGCAGAACAGAATTGGCCAAGGGTGATTGGACACACAAGGAATTTAGAAAGATAGATAGATGATTGATGATAGATAGATAGATAGATAGATAGATAGATAGATAGATAGATAGATAGATAGATAGATAGATAGATAGATAGATAGATAGATAGATAGATAGATATTCACCAAGGTCCTAATAAAGGCTTTATACTTTTTGTTTTAATATGTACGCAAAATTGGCTTACATTAAACACTCAAGAATCTGGCTGATAAATATGCATATCCATTTAAAGATTTGTTACATACTTTTACCACTGCCTTATGTGCATTGGTTGCATTGGTGATGTTCTCTTTCATAGATAGTTCCAAGTATCTGCATGTTTTAGCCTAGTCATCTAATTTTAAGTTTATTTTTATCCTAGCCTAACCTCCCATGGGGACTTTTAGATAGTTTTAAATTGGGTTTTTAAAATTTGGTTTTAGCGCAGGATAGGTTTATTTAATAGTTTTTTAAATTATATTTATTGTATTTTGTATGTTTTTTAAATTTCCTGTGCGCCGCCCTGGGTCCTCTGTGGAGAAGGGCGGGATATAAATTTAAATAAATAAAAAATAAAATAAATAAAAATCCATGCTGCTTGCTATCTTCCCTACAAATCATAGTTGCAAATAACTGAATGCATAAAACAGAGGGGCACTTGTTTTTATATACAAATTGGTATGGTAGAGTTAATAGCCTGAAGATTGGAATTTAGGCAATGGGTTAGCTTAGGATGTTGACAAAGGTATTAAATCATAATGATTTGCAACCTATGAATGGTGTCATAACCTCCCCTGGTCCAACTACTTTTAACATTGGCTAGACTTGAGCTATAGAGCATCTGAAATTATTTGGCACATTTTATGATACAACTTTGGGTATCATCTTTCCTTTCTCAAGCCACATTCTCTTAAGGCTATGCCCCATGCAGGGGTGTGTGTGTGTGTGTGAATGTGTGAAGAAGCCGTGATGAACTTGATGGAACTTGCTTGGAGGAGTAGAAGCTTCAGTTGTTAGACCTCTGCCCTTGCTTCTTCTAAGATCAGGGCTACCGTTGGATAGCGTGGCTGCACAATGATCACACTTGTACCTTGGGGTATATTTACAACTTAGAGTGCTGCATGATGCTCCATCATTTGCTTTAGCCCTAACCAACGCATCAGAGGTTTTCCTGCCTCTTCTCTGCTGGGGAGATATGGGGAAGGATTGGGTCGTAGCAACTGGAAATATAAAGTTAAGGGCCTCATTTCCTATCTGTATAGTAACAGTTTTACTTGGTGCATCTATGTTTATTTTATAGCAGTTTAATTGTTTTTGTTTTATAATGTATGCCATTCAGGGTCATTTGTTGAGGAGAGTGGTTGTAGAAAGCAGACAAATAAAGAAATGGGCCGATCTGCCTTCATATCCCTTTTCCTTTAATGTGGCATGTGATTGGCAGCAGAAGAAGGAACCGATGGTCTTTTCCCCCCTGAAGGCAATTATTGCTAAAGCCATAACGTACGTACGTGTGTGTGTGTGTGTGTGTGTGTGTTGGGGGGGGCAGGGGGGCCACTCTTGCTCACCTTTTCAAGCAGCAAAAGTGAATTCCTCTTGAGTTCTCTATCAAAGAGCCTCTTCGACATTTGATGTACAGGAATTTTCGATAAGATGCAACTTCCCAGTCATCTTTCCTGCAGAAAAGCAAGAGAAAAAAACAGCACTTAGTTTTCTGCCTGTCGAGAATCTTTTCAAAGCTCAGAAATAGCTACTCTTAAAGAGGGGAGTCAGCAAGCCTCACAATTAGGTCTTCGGGAAGTTAGTAGCCTTCTTAAACATATTTTACCGTTAAGGATCTCCTGGTTTATAAAACTGCATCCTGTTTGGCTGTTAGATTATACATGGATTGGAATTAAAGTGCTGCCTGACTGGGAACATTTTTTTGTGGGTGAAGGTTGGATGCCAGTGGGATTACAACAAAGGTGAATGTTTGTATTGGGAGGGCTGCACGGTGCATTGCTAAATCTGCAATTGACTGCTGGAGGATGGTTTTAAGAATTCACGGCCAGGGGCTGTAGATGGAACTCCCACCTTTGGGCCAGGGGCTATATCTGATGTGCCGGGATAAGGAGGAAGGCAAAATGATTTGTGGACTTACAAAGAAATGTATTTCTGAATAGCATTCAAGATCAGACTTCATTTGATCTTGTGCTGTGTCTGCTTCTTAAGATGCTTAGGTCTCCTTAGCCTTTGCTAGATCTCACCCGTGCCATTGTTGCCCTCCTCCTCCTCCTCTGATCAAATATAAGTAAATCTATTTTCGTTGTTAAAAACCTAAGATTCAGTAACTGGCATTGAAGAGAACTAAATGGAAAACATTAGGCAGTACTTTCCATTTTACGTTGTGCCTGTATATTTTACTGTGCCTGTTTTTTGGCATGAAAGGTGGGGGGAAATATTCACAATTTATACATAATTTGGCCAAATTGAAAAAAGCGTGATAAATGTGTATCATTTCCCCGTTTTGATGCAAAGGTTAAGTTATGAAGTTGGGCCCAGTGGGGTGTGGACTTCTCCACCCTCTATGAAGTCATAGAATGTGATCCATGAATCATTTAACAGTTTACTGATTTATATAGAGTCACAGGTAGGTTGGAATATGCAGCTGGAATTCCATGAGCAAACATTCCTGCACCCATTAAAATCCTTTTATTATATAGGTGGCCTTTAATCACTCACTTAAAAAAATGTATCTAATAATTCTTTGGCACAGTTTCTGTGTGTTTAAAACTACAGTTGCTGATGGGATCTGTACCCCGTTCTTATTACAAAGAATAACAGTCCTTTATTTCCAGAGGACAGAATCTAACCTTTTCTGTTTCTATGAAAGTGCTTCTTCCTTGCAATAGCTCAGGACCATCTCCCGTGTGTCTTGGTGCGCATATTTCTCTTTGAGGGTGCTTAATGTGTGCCTGTTCGGAGCTGAGTGGAGGTAGTGAAGTCACAAAGGGTCTTATGGGCCCTCTGAAGTTCCAGGAAAAGGGTGTCATGTGAGGTGAATCACTTGCTCTGGAGCTTTGCGCAGGCTCTGCCAAGAGGCCCAGGAAGGCTGCCAGATGCTTCCCCAGTATTGCTCGTAGAAATGGCAACCCTTGTCCTCCACCAGGCCGGTTACACACCGTCGCCGTGCTTCAGGTTTTCTGCTGTTAAAAATGGGCACCAAGAAGCTTTGGTTTTCAAAAGCCTGTGCTGCCTGAGAGGGTGGATGTAATTGGTCTTTGTGAAGTGATTGGCATCATCATCATCATATCTGTGTGTGTGTGTGTGTGTGTGTGTGTGTGTGTGTGTGTGTGTCTCTGAACCAGGTACAGACACTCCTTCTCTCTTATTTATTTTCGGCATAGCAGAGCACCTAAGAAACCTGTCCAGAGGAGGCTATTTATAAGGAGGCTGATATCTATTACATCCTGGCCACAAATGCACAACCCTTTCAGTGCTGGTGACAGTGCTGTCACTGCATGGCTGTTTGCTTTATTTTTCAGTTTGGGGAGCCCCGCTATTTCACGGAGTTCTTTGGACGAACATATCGTAAAGGGAGCATTTGCCATTCCTCTTGCTCGTATTCAGCTTTGGCAAATATGGAGAAAAAGAAACACCCAGTTTAATTACATTTTTTATCACTCTTTTATGAGTAAAGACGCTGAGGTTAAAGTTCAGGAAAAATCTCAGATTAATCTTAACCGAGTGTCGGTTTTCCAATCAGTGATATGGAACAGGTAATGCTGACCTAATTTTCCAAGGTATGGTGTTGGAACCTTTTTTTATAGTAGTAGTTATACTACTGGTGGATTGGATCCCCAGCCCTTTTAAGGTTTTTGTTAATGTATTTTTCTGGGGAAGGGGAACAGTTTGTGTTAAATAAGTGAAATAATGAAATGGCTGGAATTAGGGACTCTGACTGCTAGTCACTTTCCCAGAAGGGCTGTCCCTCCATCCCTTGTACCAAGATGGCCCTGCCCTGCCCTACCATCAACAAGACTCCTTTGGTCGTTCTGCAAGCATATTTTGGAGGCTGCATCGTTATTTTATTATTTATTTATTAAATTTATACCCCGCCCTTCTCCAAATGGACCCAGGGCCCATAACTGAACAGACGCTGAACTTTTGAGTTCCTGACAGCCCAGGGCCAGGCTGTAGTTTGCACGCAGTCATTCGTGTTTTAAAGGAAGAAATTACTGGTCACTGCTGGTGTTCTTTTTTTCTTTTCCCTTACTTGTTCCCTAGAAATAAAAGAGCATTGTGGAATTTGTCCATGAAATTCAGTTTCATTCCTTCTAGAAGGGTTGCTTCCTGTATTCTTTCTCTTCTATTCCTTTTTTCAGAGGTGGCCTATTTTAAACTAATTACCCTAAGTAGACCTTGTCTTACTACTATATGTGAATTGTAATCTTGGTTTTCAGAACCCAGAATTGTTTCACAGTACCATCATATGAGTAAATCCGAAAAGAACGCTTACTCAGGTATGCTCTTGTAAAATAGTTCCTCATGCAGAGAGATTGTTTCTGTGAGATAATAGCAAGCGACTGCAATGATTTGGTTGTGTGTTTTGGAGAATCTTGGGGCCTGAAGATTGATGGAACTGCTTATGGTAACTGTAACCATACTTAAACTCAGACTAGCGAAGGAAGGAACATTATTATAGGACTGATGATGCAGATCATACACACATGGCGTTTCCAAGCTTGCCTGCAGAAAAGATGAATGTAAAAACTTAGGGCTCACTTAGTATGCAGTGTGGGTACTTGATTGTTTTGGGTTGCTTTTTCTTCAGAAGTGACTGGTAGATAAATACCTTTACTGGCCATGCTTATACCGCTTTCAACAGGTCATGGAAGAGCCCCTCTTTGTTTCTGATTGGAAGGTGAATTAATACTAGAGACTTTAGCACAATAACAAAAAGATATATTCCTTTCAATAGCATATCATTCTTCTTGAATCTCCCAGGGATAGTAATACCTGGTTTTAAAGATGGGGAAATTATCTTATTATTAAGAACTTCTCCCTTATCGTTTCCTAGCCTCTTGGACTGTCTTCTGTTTAAAAGTCAATCTGACGTTTTGTCTAACCAACTTCTAAGGCAAGGTGACCCAATTCTACTTTCCTTTTACTTCTGTATTATCCAGCCTAAAAGATAGAGCTCCACGCTTCATATTGATAACAATTCATTTTCCTCAATTCAAAAGTAGTCCAGGGAGTGGCCCAGCTTACTCTCCCTACATCCACCAAAATCTGTTGCTTTCTTCCATAGAGCACTTTTCTTTTACCATTGTGTATGTTCTAAGTAGGTCGCCAAAGAACTGTAGCGGTGTCCATACAATGGGGATGTTGTGCACCATGGCACAGGTAGCATTCCTGCTATCTTAGCATCAGCATTCAAAACATCATATTGCGAGCAGCTTCAGATGTCCGGCTACCAGGGCATAGCGTTGCCCCCTGCTAAGTCATTGGGAATGGTACCTGCTGGTTTGTTTACCTCCTACGGATGAGATTAAAATATAATTCTTGTGGATGTGCAAATTAAGGGAAGTCGAGAAAAGAAAGTGCCCGTTTTTTGTTATTTTTGTATTTATAGATGTAAAGGTTTTGGCAGGTTCCTATCTCCTATGTGTATCTACCACACACCCAAAAAAAATCTGTTAGTCATTTGAGATGTTATTTTTGACCCAGGGTTGTGGCAAGTCTGGCGTGACAAAGGCCAAACCAGCAGATTCCTTGCAACGGAATGGCTGCCCTCTTGTTTTCATCTCTCGGACACAGCACAGAGGTTACCACTGGGCCTGGTTGGAGAAGAAAACTTGGACTTGTCAGTGGGATATTTAGGGAAGAGGGGCTCCTTACCAGGGACGCTTCTCTTGCTCCTCTGTTTGGAGCCTGAGAGTGGGGAGGGAGGGGGAGGGGGAAGCACCCAAAATCACAATTCTTAGAATTTTGTTAGGGTTTGTTCCCCAATTTGAAGGCTAAGGGAAGATTGCAGCAATAGTTAATAAAAGCAACAATGAAAGTATTTCTAGAGGGAGTGGAATAACGTAACATGTTTTGGGTATGTGGGTGTGTATTTGAGGCAGAGTAGTAAGGAGGGCAGGAAAATGCTGATTATAAGGCTGCGGAGCAAACTACTTTCTTCTATCAAGGATGACATGGTTTGGGGGGAAATTTGAGATAGAAGTTTAGCAATTGGCCAGACAAGAACAAGAAATTAACAAGGATGTCCTCCCTCCCTCCCTCCCCTTTCTCTATTACTTTTTCGGACTTCCAAGGCAAGGGTAAATCTTTCTTTCTTGGCAGACCTGATCAGCTGTAGACCACTTATATAGTGCAATTTGCCTGCTGCCTAAGCAGGGTTTAGCAAAACAGTCTTCAAGATTGCTATTGGGTGGTGACCTATGAGGAGTGGAGCTCTCCTTATAGCAACATTGTTCATCTTTTTCATAGCGAAAAGAACAAATGCAAATGAATGTAATAATTCCAGCAGAAGTCTGAATTAAAAACATGCAGAAAGATTCTTAAGGTTCTTTTTAGTGTAAATGGCCTCTGAAATTCCACCATAGGGAGAATGATCCTTTTGGTAAGTAAGGACAGAAGTTCAAGAGAACTTTCAATCCATTTGAAACAAATGTTCTGCCATTCTGGCTGAAAAAGCCGCCTCTTTATGCTACTTTAGATTCATGTTTGATTATTGGAATCCAATTTATATTTTATGGAAATGTCCATTTGCCTTCATTTTAATTAGTGTTCTTGGCATTTTGAAGCCCTTCCAGATGCCAAAGTTATTCTTGCCCAGGAGAACTGAGAATACAACTTTACTCGGTGCTCTTAAAATTATCGTTTTGCAGTCTCAAGCATAAAGTCTCAAGAACTACAGGTAGCCATTTACCATTGACCTTTTTAGTGAATGAAAAAGTAACTTTGCAATTTCACATTTACAACCTTTGCAGGTCTGTAAAGAAAAAGAAAGCTGGAGTAAGTGGAGTAAGGACAAGCATAGTTGCAGTTTCACTTAGCGACTGCTTTGCTTAAGGGTGCCTGTCATTAAATGAGAACAACCTGTGTTCCATGATGGGACGTACTCTTTGGCAGGAGGCTTATGCCTAAAGCAAACTCTTGCTCAGAAGTGGAAACGGTGGAGTTGGGGTCAGGCCACTCGAGCTAAAGCATCATAAAGAGGAGGGGAGCAGCAGAATCACTTGTTTGTGCATTTATTGATGGCACTTCTATGCTGCACACCTAACTGTTGAAATAAGCTGCTCTGGGCAGCTTACAAACAGAAAACAATTAAGATTTCCCTTAATCTTAGCTAGAAAACGAAGGCCAAGAGGGTGGAATCCAGCCTGCCAGCCAGGCCCAGCAAAGGCCACCCCCATCAGAGGCCTAGGCTGGCCAGGAGAACCAGGTTTGAAGGCCCGTCAGAAGGCCTCACACCTCCGAAGGCCGAGTATTCTGCTTGTTGCTCCAGGCAGGGCTTCTCTCTTGGTGGATGGGGGTCAGGGAGACAATGCTGTCAGAGGATGCAACTTCGTTGGCCTCCCACTGAATCACAGGGGCAGATCTCTCGGATGACCTTTGTAGCCACCCTCTCTTTTTCTTCTCCAGAGTGAAAAACTCTCCCGGCTAGATGTCCCTGCAGTTCCAGCCACCTTCAAGGAATTCATGACCCTGGATATGGATGTCGTCCTCTCGGATTTTGTTCGCTCAACGGGGGCAGAGCCGGGATTGGCAAGAGACTTGCTGGAAGGTAAAAACTTCAGTTTGAAGATGGTTTTCACTTTTTACTGCCACTCTCGACTCTTGCCTTTTAGTTATCCATTTCTGAGTTGCAAAATAACACAGTCTCAGAAAATGCCACAACCGGCTATATGTGATCATCTACAGCTCACCCCAAAGCTCTCCGTCTTGAGGTGGGGGGGTTTGTTATAAGATTTTATTCTACAGTGGGGTATCTCCGTCCGTGACAGTTTCCCTCCTGTGAAATTCTTACGCTCATGATGATTCCCTGAGCGGGCAGAAAGGGTTGAGTGCCTCTGTTTCTAGAAATTTAGAGAAAGCAGGGATAAAAGGCTGAGACCGGGGGAACTTCCTTTAGATGGTGGTGGGGGTGGGGGTGGTGGTGAGTCCCAAATGTTCTTATGAAGGAAGAGCGGGGTTGGCTTGGCTTTTTAAAACCTGCTTAGGCTTCTTTCCTTTTCCTAGGGAAAAACTGGGACTTGAATGCTGCACTGAATGATTTTGAGCAGCTGAGGCAAGTCCATGCCGGGGTCCTGCCCCGTTCCTTCAATGATGGTCACACTTTTAAATTTGTGGAGAAGGAGATTGCCCGGAGTGTCCGTCCGCAGCTGCAGCGCCAAGATGATATAATTCAAGGTAAGTGTCTCTCCTGGTGCTGAAAATGGTTGCTTTATGGTTAGAGGCACTGCTTGCACCCCAAGGAAAGCGAGTCAGCACCTGCCGGAAGGTGGTGAATTTTCCCTGTGTTTGAGTTCCTGTCACAGTCCGGAGAGGACAAGGATGCCGCCTCTGCAGCCGCTCCCCTTCCTCTTCTGTTTTCAGAGAAGCGCTTGTCCCGAGGCATTTCCCATGCCAGCTCCACTATCGTCTCCTTGGCTCGCTCCCATGTCTCCAGCAATGGCGGTAACGGCGGTGGCGGCGGTGGCGGCAGCGAGCATCTCTTGGAGATGCCGATCTGCACCTTCCAGCTCCCTGACCTGAACGTTTACAGTGAAGACTTCCGGAACTTCATCGAGCGGGATCTCATTGAGCAATCGATGCTGGTGGCACTCGAGCAGGCTGGTGAGTAGAGGGTTGCTGCTTTTTGGAACGGAGATGCAAAGGCTTAACCTCTCCTGGGCCCTTCTGAGGATGGTGCTCGATTGCCAAGCTGGAAAAAATGATAGGCTAGGTATCCTCCTTGTGCTGTTGCTTCCTGGGCCAGTAGCTCTTAGAGCCAAGCACCAGGGTGCCTTTGATTCAAAATGCCCCAGAAGCTCCTGCATCAAAGAGCGGGTTTCATTTTCAGTCCCTGCTGACTTAAACCATCCTCCTTTCTACGCAGGTTCAGAGTTTAGCATTCTCACTCTGGTTCCTTTTACTTTGCTCTGTTAGGATGTGTTTTCTGGGGTGGGAGTTGGAAAATTGCAGCATTCTCAGAACTAAGAAGAGGAAATATACACATTCTGGAAATTGCACAATCTCTCACACATCAATGGCTAGCATCGCACTTAGATTTCTTCCTGGAATCTCAGGGATCCATCCCTTCACTAAAATACTCATATAATTTGGGGAATCAATGCATTTTCCCAACAAACTTTAAATTGGTCAATGCTGGAGACGGGTTCAAGGATTAATGTAAACGCTCCCCTACTCTTGGTGAGTAACTGCAGAAGGGTAACTTTTTGCCTCAAAATAATGACTACCTCTCCCTCCCTCCCTCCCTTTTTCTCTCCTCCCTTCCCATCTGTTTTTAGTTTAATAAAAATGGAAAAATTAACCACAAATTTCCTGTGATTCCTTTCATCACAATGTCTTCTGGCTTATATCCTTAAGGTGACAAGATTTAAGGTTACTTGGACTTTAAAATTGTCCAACTTGGAAAAGATGTTCAGGCAGTTTCTTGGCTGTGAAGCTTGGAAGGTCTTGCAATCAGGAATGCCTTTATGCTGCTTTCAGGCATAATCTGCTATTGCTTAGGAAGACAATGGTGTAAGCCGTGTGTGTGTGTGTGTGTGTGTGTGTGTGTGTGTGTGTGTGTGTGTGTGTAGAGCAGAAAAAGGACAAAATAAAAATCCTTTTGCAGTAAACAGTATTTTAGCTTTCCTCAGATTTGGTTGTATCTCTGCTGCTCAATGACAGGGTGGGACTTGGCTGTGCTGCAGGCCACCGAAATGGGGAGTGGCTGGTCTTTTAGGAAGGCTGGTGACTGAGGGCCAATCGTGTCTGTTTCCACCAGAGAGTCAGATCCTTTCTCTTGGAGGAAGACGGAGGATCTCCAGCCCGTTAAACAATTCCAGGGAAAGCAAGGGGTTTACTGCCTGTGATTAATCATTCTAATCAAAAAGCTTCTCTTCTTCTGAGCTTTCTGGTAGGAGTTAATTCTTCTTAACTTAATAGCCCCCGTGGAAAGGACCTAGGCGTCCACCTGGATTCACGGCTATCCTTGGATGACCATGTAACGGCTGTGACCAGGGGGGCCTTTTACCAGGTTTACCTGGTACGCCAGTTGCGCCCCTTTCTCGACCGGGACGCCCTTCGCACCGTCACTCAAGCTCTCGTTACGTCCCGCCTAGACTATTGTAATGCTCTCTACATGGGGCTCCCCTTGAGGTGCACCCGGAGGCTCCAGTTAGTGCAGAATGCGGCCGCGCAGGGAATTTGGGGGGGCCTCACGGTGCTCCCATGTAACACCTCTCCTGCATGAGCTGCACTGGCTGCTGGTGGCCTTCCAGGTGCGCTTCAAGGTGTTGGTCACCATCTTTTAATCGCTCCATGGCATGGGGCCTAGTTATTTGCGGGACCGTCTCCTACCACATACCTCCCTTTGACCGATCCGCTCCCACAGGGAGGGCCTCCTCAGGGTGCCATCTGCCGGTCAATGCCGGCTGGCGGCGCCCAGGGGAAGGGCCTTCTCTGTGGCAGGTCCAGCCCTCTGGAATGACCTACCGCCCCCCCCCCCCGAACTTCGTACCATCACGGACCTTCGCCTCTTCCGTCGATCACTCAAGATGTACTTTTTCCATCAAAAATAATAATAATAATTTATTAATTTATAGACCGCCCCCTCTCCCCCATGGGGACTCGGGGCAGTGCACAGGAAATTAAAAATCCAAAAATACAACAATATACAAATACAAAATGTTAAAACCGAATTAAATTAACCCCTGTGCTAAAATCACTATTAAAACCCTTAAAACCCTAACAATACCCCTAAAAATTTTATACAATTTCATTCTGCGGCTAGGAATGTAAACATCAGGCCAGGCTGGCCTGATGGAAGAAGTCAGTCTTTAGCTTCTGGCAGAAGGAGCGGAGGTCCGTCGTTGTTCTAATTAAGGGGGGTAGGTCGTTCCAGAGGGTTGGGCCCACCACAGAGAAGGCCCTTCCCCTGGGCGTCACCCGCTGGCATTGCCTGGTGGACGGCACCCGAAGAAGTCCCTCTCTATGGGAGCGAAGCTGGTCTAGCTTAGAGCCCAGACTCGACATAATTTTAGCAGATTAGATAATGGATTTAAAATTTTTATTAGCGCAAATATTTTAGTACAGGTCACTTAATTTAATCACTTTTTAACAATTGTCATTGCATTTATTGTTCTTTTTTGGTGTTATTTTAATCTCCTGTGCACTGCCCTGAGTCCAATCGGATGGAGATAAGAGCGGTATATAAATTGAATAAAATTGAAATTCTTGAGAAATGCTGTTTTGTTGGGCAACCCGGGGATTTTGATATTTCTTTAATTCCTTTTTTTAAAGGAAGCCAAGGGCAGTTCCTGCCATATTTGAGGCAAGATCAAAAGTTTTGCTCTGGTTATAAGGGAAAGATTGCTTTGGTTGGTTTGGCTTTGTATGACTCTGCCATAAACTCATTAATGAACAGTCCGGTAATCATTTTCATGTCCAGTTTGTTTTTAAGGCCCAGCAGAGTCCTTTTTTTTCCTGTCACATGTTTTGTCTCTCAAGTAGCTGTTATGGTATAGTAGGTGATAATCAAAGTTGGTGAGTCTCTAAGAAATTTTTCTTTCTTTCCATAATAGGCAAGGAACAACTCATTAAATGCAGAAATTAGGCCAAATGAGGATAGCAGTGTGTACTTGAAATGCTCCAACCCATAAACTCTCAAATGCAGAACACATGTTTGTATTTAGTATGTATGTACACACGTCGGTTCTCCCCTTGCCTAGGTCGTCTAAACTGGTGGGCCAACGTAGATCCCAGCTGTCAGAGACTGCTTCCCTTAGCAACAACGGGGGATGGAAATTGCCTGCTTCATGCTGCATCACTAGGTAGGATCTTTCGGTCGTAAAGTACACATTCCTTCTGTGCATTCCTTCTGCTGCTAGGCAGCTGGGCCCTGTCTTCCTTCCTTCCTTCCTTCCTTCCTTCCTTCCTTCCTTCCTTCCTTCCTTCCATCCATACGCGACAGCTTATGATGTTTACAGTTTCCTGGTAAAAATGACAAATGCCTCAGTTACCACAGAATCTCTTTGAGTAGCCTTTTGAGCCCTTTTCTCAGGCTGCATGTCCCAGATCCTCCTCCTCCTCCTCCTCCATCAGCTGGGCTTCCTGACTGCTGTAAGCCACCTATATTATAAACCAAAATCAAAGCATGCATGTTATGACCTAGGCCCAATGGGACAAGGGATTGGGCCCAATTAAACATGCCTTAAAAGGAGGCTCTTTCTTATTCCCTTCTGACCACCTCCAGGTATGTGGGGTTTCCACGACAGGGATCTGATGCTCCGCAAATGCCTTTACGCCCTGATGGACAGAGGGGCAGAGAGGGAGGCTCTGAAGCGGCGCTGGAGGTGGCAGCAGACCCAGCAAAACAAAGAGGTAACGGTTTGGAGCGGCCTTTGAGGACTGGTGAGGCCAGTCTTGGCTCTCTGCTTTGTTCAGAAAAGGGGATTCAGCCTTTAGAAGCCTCAAAGACGGGGTCTCTTTTCTAAACACCTAATTGCAGCAGCTCCTCCCAGACCAGCCTTGGGGAATAATCTTGAAGTATAATAGGATGATCGAGAGGAGATGTTTCGTTTGCATACAGACCTCTTACTCTCTTCACTGCCTCTTCCAATATTATAGTCTGGCCTAGTATACACAGAAGAAGAATGGCAAAAAGAGTGGAATGAGCTGATCAAATTGGCTTCAAGCGAACCCCGTATGCATTACGGCACCAACAGTGGGAACTGTGGAGGGTAAGCAGGACGTTTCGTTAAGCAAGATATTGCAATGCCCAGGACTTCAATTGTGGGTGGGGGCATACTTTGTGGGCCCTTAAAAAGATGGTCAAATGGAAATAAATGTGTTTGTGAAGGCGCATGGAGCAGAAAACTGCACCTGGTTACGCAACCTACGTCAATTCCCACCGAATGGCAATTTATGCCTGCCTTGGCCATGTGTGTTTCATAAGACAATCTTTATTCCAAGGGCTGCTGGCTCCAATCTATAGGGTGACGGCCTTCTTCTAAATGACACAGGAAAGGGAGGTGTGATACAGTGATTCAGCATGCAGAATGTTAAACATGTAGTCATGCTTTTTGGCTTGTTTTCATCAGGGTTGAAGGATCTGAGGAGCCTGTGTACGAGAGCCTGGAAGAATTCCATGTTTTTGTCCTTTCCCATGTATTGAAGAGGCCCATTGTTGTTGTGGCAGACACGATGTTGCGAGATTCTGGAGGAGAAGGTAACAGTGCAATGAGGCGCATTAAGAAAGTGCGGCTGTGTTCTGCCTTGGTAGTGCCAGTTGCTACTTTCAGTGGAAAGAAAAAGGCTCCAAGAGGGAAGCTTCTGTAAAAGGCTATCCAGACGCGGTTTCCATTGCAAAGGATATTGACACTCAAGAAGGGCTGGCTGGAAGGAGCCAAGACAAGGAAGAGTAGAGACGCAGAGTAGTCTCAGTGGGGTTACTTTTGGTTTCATTGTAAAAGTTAAGAGTTTTCTCAGTGTCCATAGTTTACTTAGTCATTGAATATAACAGTGATGGCGAACCTATGGCACGGGTGCCACAGGTGGCACGCGGAACCGTTTCTTAGGGCACGCGAGGCGTTGCCCTGTCAGCACTAGCGCGCATGTGTGCACTGGCCAGCTGATTTAGGCCTTCTTTTGAGGCTGTTTCTCGCCCTCTGGAGGCTTCAGGGAAGTTCCTGAAGTCTCTGGAGGTGGGGAGGGGAGGCTGTTTTCACCCTCCCCAGGCTCCTAGAAAGCCTCTGCAGCCTGAGGAGGGCGAAAAAAGCGCACCAAAAGCAGGGGGTCACGCACATAGCATTATGGGTGTGGCACGCCCACGCACAACCCCCCCTGGGCTCCCCCCGCTTTTGGCACGCGAGCCAAAAAAGGTTAGCCATCACTGGAATATGAGGTTTGGAAGAGATTATTGAAGCGTCTGCTCAGTGTAGAAATCCCATATGGCAGTATTCCTTACAAGTGACCATTCAACCACTATTTCAGGGTCTCCAGCAAAGGTTCTTTGATTCTTACCTACTATACCATCTCCCCATGCAGTCTCCTGAATAGGTTCCTGGAAATTTTAACTCATTGGTTTCTGTCCTGCCTTCTGGAACAATTCGGTATAGTTCTGTCCCCATCTTTTCCACTGTAGCCCTTCAGATATTTGAAGAAGACTGCAATTTGTTTCCACTTAGTCGTCTTCTCCAAGACATAGACACCATTGCCCCCAACCATTGAGGGGGTCTAGGAAACCCCTTCTGCAAGGGAGTCTGGAGATCCTTCCTGAAAGCCCAAGGAATAAGAGCCCTTTCTGAAGACCTTGGGACTTTGTGTCTCATTCCTCCATCTCTCTACCCCCACTATCTGCTTTTCTGAGCAGGTTTCTTTTCTACATCGTGGTGGCCAAAAATGAATGCTGTATTCCAAGCGTGGCCTTACCAAGGCATTATAAAGTGGTATTAACACTTCACGTGATCTTCTTGATTCTATCCCTGTTTATGTAGCCTAGAACTGTATTAGCTTTTTTGGCAACTGCTGCACACTGCTGGCTCATATTTAAATGGTTGTCCACTAGGACTCCAAAATCCCTCTCACAGTTACTACTATTCAGCAAGGTACCACCTATAATGTACCTGTGCATTTGATGATGATGATCATGATGATGCTGGTAACTGAGGAGCGTGGTTTCACCAGAAGCTTCTTTCCCCTTTCCAGCGTTTGCTCCTATCCCCTTTGGTGGCATTTATTTGCCTCTGGAAGTTCCTGCCAGCAAGTGCCATCGTTCCCCATTGGTTCTGGCCTATGATCAAGCGCATTTCTCAGCCCTGGTGTCCATGGAGCAAAAGGAGCCCATCAAGGAACAAGGTGTGCACAAAACAGGTTGCTGCTCTGTTGCTAACCTTTCTTCTGACCCTGTAAAAGCATCAGGCGGAGAGTTCTATGATCCCATCGTAGCCCTTTCCATTAAATGCATGGCTTTCTTTGGCTGGTAGTTTTCCTGCTTTCCCAACTCCAAATTCTGTTTTAGGGACCTTAAGGAAATTGTTTCTTTTTTTCCTTTTTCAACCTAGCTGTGATCCCTCTGACAGACTCTGAACATAAACTGCTTCCTGTACACTTCGCAGTGGATCCTGGAAAAGACTGGGAGTGGGGTAAAGATGACAATGATAACGTCAAATTGGCAAGGTAAATAAAAGGAGAGCTCAGTGAGGAAGAAATGTTGAGTTTCTACATTTTTGGATTTCATATTGGAGCTTGAAGGAGTAAGGGAGGAGAAACAGACTTCCAGAGAAACAGGTCTTGGTAAAAGAACAGTATGGAAATGGAAGGTGGAAAGAATCACGCAAGAGAGGAGAGGTTAGGTACAGGAGGTGGCCAGGCTGGGCCCCACAGGGAGTCAGGGCTTCATCGGCCGCTGGCCTTTGTGCCTACAAGGGATCTGAGTCCAGCCCACCTTGAATTTCGTGGACCTGGCTGCTTTGACCCTTAGCAGTTCGGGTTCTTGTAGAGGGGCTTAGCTGAGAAAAAAAAACATTTGAACCGCCTTGACTCCTGATTATCTGCGCTTGGCTTTATGCTGGGAAAGGGGAAATTGCTAACGGCAGAGCGGCAGTCTTTTGAAGTATGAATTAGAGTGAAAAAAGTGAGGAAATCTGATACTCCTGTTTTGAAATCTACAATAATTTCTCCGGGGTATTATTATTTATTTGAAATGTTCTTTCGTTGTTGGAATTTCTACAAGATCCAGGGACAGGAGCTCCGATGTAACTCATTGGCATCATTTTGTTTTTGTTTTTGACATGACCTTGCCTGTTTAGTGTGACACTTTCACTGGAAGCCAAGCTGCATTTGCTGCACAGCTACATGAATGTAAAGTGGATCCCTTTGTCTTGTGAAATGCAGGTAAAAAATGTTAAGGGAATCAAATTCCATGTCATGGGAGGGATACTTCAAATTATTTTCCTGTTCTCCCCAGAATCCTAGATTTGGATTATTTCAGCTGCCGAGTTCAAACACCCCCCCCCCCCCTGCTCAGTTCAAGGATCCGCTTTAAATAATCCTCAACTAATGGCCGCTCAGCCTCCTCTTGAACATATAAACCCCCCCCCCCTTCCCGGCAGTTGTTTTCAGTGTCCAACAGTTCAGGAAGGGGTTTTTTCCCCCCCAGTTTTTTCCAATGAGAATATGCCTTTCTGTAACTTAAATCCATTATTCTCAAGAAGACAAAATAATTGTGCTAAGCAGAATTAGATAAGAGGACTTTGTGCTAATGTTGCAAGGGTGGCTGTTCGACTTACATTCAGTCTGCTATGATTTAAAGAGATTGATATACTGCAGATATTGAACTAAAATGTGTCTTTATAGTGTCCAGAATTGTATAATCCTCTTTTCTTTTGGGAAAAGGTGCTCGGCTCTTAAGACAGGTGCATTTTACTGTAGAACTAGATGAGATGGAACAGCTTCTCCTGCCCAATCCCAGTCTCCCCTTCCCCTGGCAGTGGGAAGGCTTTCTTTCCTTAGGTGTACCATTACCCCTCTCTGTTCTTTCCCTAGGCACCTCTTGCTCAGCCAGAGTCTCCAACGGCTTCTGCAGGGGACGAGATCCGATCGGCTGCAGACTCGGGGGATTCAGATAAGGAGTCGGTTTGCAGCAGCTCAGCAAGCAATAGTGGCAGCAGCAGCAAGGCCAGCAGCAAGGATAAGGAGAAAGAAAAACCAAAGAAAGAGCGGGAAAAGGACAAGGAGAAGAAACGAGCCGACTCCGTAGCCAATAAACTTGGAAGTTTTGGCAAAACTCTGGGGAGCAAGCTAAAAAAAAATATGGGCGGGCTAATGCATAGCCGGACTGTCAAAGGCGGAATAAGCAATGGACAAGGGGAGACCTTGGAGAAGAAAAAGAAAGGCTCCATAAAGATAAGGAAAGGAAGTAAGGAGGAGGGGTCTTCTGGAGATTTTTTGGCTCTTCCAGAGAAGTCGGGTCCAGCTAAGACATCTTCAGAAAAGCAGCCCGATAACTGCAAATACAGCAGTGACGTCAAGTTGAGTTTGAGCATCCTACGAGCCACCATGCAAGGAGAGCGCAAGTTCATCTTTGCCAGTCAGCTGAAGACCAGTCACCGGCACCAGTACCAAGAGGAGATGATCCAGCGGTATCTCCTGGATGCGGAAGAGCGCTATTCTGCAGAGCAGAAACAAAAGGAGGCCGAGAAGAAGATGGTGGCACTGGGCAACGGGGGAGCTGCCAAAAAGATGGACTTGGAGGGCAATCCTCTCAAAGGAGAAGAGACTCTGCTGAACTCCATGGACCACCCAGGACTGTCGCCATACAGTCTTCAGAGCTCAGATCTGGCCACAGTGGGTACTAAAATATCCAGTTTTTCCACTGGCCACTCAGGAGTCTTCACCATTCCCCGGCCTTCTCTGATGAGCAATGTGGAAAGCACCTATCCTCCTACTTACCAAGATGGCCGAAGACAAGTGGCTGGAGGTCTCTGTGCTCCTTTTCCCTCTTATGCTACGCTGCCCAGGCAGTGTGCACAGAGCCGTTCCCACCTCTCTCAGCAGGTGGGACACTTCTGCACCACAGAGATGGATATGCCACCTAGTTATGCGGAGGTAGATTGTGAGGGCTCTTCCTGCCCAGTTCTGTCCAGCAATGGCTATCAAGAATGCACAGAGCTAGATGGTAGCTCTCCAAAAGTTGTGCAGGGTGATCGAAGCAAAGCATGGCTGCTGTACAATGTACAGCAGACCAAATGCAAACAGCCCAACTGCAGTTTTTATGGACATCCAGAGACTGGGAATTTCTGTTCATGCTGTTACAAAGAAGAGCTGAGACGCAAAGAGCAGGAGAAAGAGACACTGATACATCGGTTCTGAAGAAACAAAGATGTGCGTTTCATATCTGGACCCATGGGATATGGGGAATGCAATAATTTTCTCTACCCCTGATCCCCTCTCATTAAGGGGAAGAGTTGGCCAGTTGGGGTTGGTAAGCTGCTGGTGGGAGTGGGGGAACAGAGTTCCTGACTTCCTAGAAGCAAACTCCATATTAACGAGCAAGGGCTGCTAGAGTAATGTGTTGGGGACATTTCCCTGGAAGGTGGGGGTAGAATTCAGGGAGGTTGCATTTTTGTGCAGGACTGTAGTTGTTGAATCAAGCAAATCCTCTAGACCAAAGCTTTGAATTCCAAGATTAGAGAAAAACAATGACAAAGGCCTCTTCCAACATATTTTTATTTTTATTTCAAAAGGATTAAAATTAGTATCACTCCGATTTTTCTTAATGCCTGAAATGTGCAGGCTCTTTAACAATTTCATGTCTTTTTTATGACTATTTTTATGTCTCTGGGGCATTCAGACACTCCACCGGGGCCGTGTTGGAAAGGAAGTATTCTGAAGAGTGAGTCAAGTTCAGTTACCTCCCTGTTCTTCTGATGCTGCCTCCTTCCAAACCCATCTACCTTTTCCCACAATTGTCTGGTCCTCTGAGCATGCCTGTTCTAGCTAGTCTTAGCTTCAGTTAGTTAAGAGATGGGCTCCAGAGATTATTTTTTTAAAATATATATTTTAAAATTCTTGTCAGGAGCTGAATGTGCTAGGTGGGAAGGAATCAAGTCACAGTATTGAGGAGAGAAAGTTTTAATTGAAAAACGAAGCTGTTCTCGATGGAATCAAACTACTTGAGTAGAATTTTGGAGACCAGGAGGGAAATCAGTGGGGCTTTAATAAGAGCAATAAACCACTGCAGGCAGCTTTGAACAGGGAGAGATGAAAGGTGGTAATGAGGCGTCGCAGCAAGAATCCTTAGCTATCTGATTTTGCTCCAGCTACTTTTAAAAGCATCAGAAGATACATCTGTGTAATGTTTTCTTGTCTGCAGAGAACAACCTTCTTCCTGTCCAAGCTATTTTATCCCAGACTACCTCTCTTCTGTATAGAAAAAAATCTGACTTTGGGGGAACATAAAGACCGAAATTATTCTTTGTTCCTTGCGGGTTTTCTAATGCAGTACATTAACTTCCCATCACCTCCAGCCTTCAGAAATATTGGTATATTTTAAAAGCACCTGATTATTCCCCCTTTAGGGGTTGCAGCACTTGTTGCAAATATTTTTCCAACAAATAAAGAAAATGCCCTCCTAATCAGATATTTCACATAGACATATGCCAGTTATATTTTGACTGAATTTTGAGTGGTGGATAAAGGTTTTTCTTTCTTTTCTTTTTTGGGGCTCCTTTGGGAGTATAAAACTATGCAATTATTTTCCATCAAGAGCTGCTGAGTTGGGATAGAGAACTGCAAGTGTACTTAATATTTTAAACAATAACCCAACACTCATGGCTTTCTTTAATAGTTCTTGCACTGCCTTAACATGGACAGTAGCCCAATATGAAATAACATGGCGCTTTCTTGTTTCTTTCCTAGATAATTTTATTTGAGAAAGGAGCACTCTTAAGAGGCAAATATGTATGTATTGCTGTGTTAAATTTGTCAGGATCTGCTGCATGATATAAAATTAAAGCGGGGCTTGCAGAAAAGCTCCTGAGACACACAAGATAGGTTTGCATCCACAGCTGATAGTCCATCCACCCCTCTTGCTAAATGCTGTCGTGGAAGATGATAGATTCCTTAATTTCAGAAACCCATAATAGGGAAAAGGTGTTGTTTTTTTATCCAGGATGTGCAGAGGGGTAAAATCAGGAGCAAAAGAAAAAGAAAATCATTGTGGTTGTTAGGCAACATAAATGTTTACATTGTGTTCAGAAGAATAATTTCAGTCTAAAAATTGGACAGTAGGTGGACATCTGAAGATTATAATTCATGTGATCTGAAAACCCAACTCGGGATGGTCAATTTTGACATTTCAAGCAGTTTTGGGGTTTGATAAGACTAAAACCTTGAAGTTTTTGAGGAAGAGCTTGTTTAGTTGGCTTGTGGCTGTATAGAGTAGCTGAGCTCAAAGTAGCCTTTAACAAAAAAACAAAAACTACACATTTCTTCAAAAATTAACTATCCTAAATCTATTTTTATGAGGGCAGCAGCAATGGTGGTTGCATTCTTATGATTCGCTGTGTCACTTTTCAGTGCTGGTTGTTTAAGATGTTTAGTTATCGCAAGAATTCCTGTCCGTGACATTGGCCTACTTTTTATTTGATCACTTTCACTAAATTGAATGTCACCTCCAAATTTTTTATTTGGAAATGCACATATGCTATCTGGAAGACATGATATATGCAGAATTCCCCCTTCCCGTATAATTTTTTCCAAGTAGTAAGACCTCTTTCTAGAGATCTGTGTGCTTTCTTTTTTGCTTTTCCAAACTGGTAACTAGTAATTTTGAGATTGTACCTTGACAGTTTGTTGCTGATCACTTTTTAATTATAACTAGTATTATAATTATTATAGCAGTTGGGTTCATAGCTTGTAGCATTTTTGTACATCAAGATAAAGTGAACACTTTAAAAATCTCTATTTGAAAAGTATTTTTCTATGAACACCAGAATTTTAATTCCAAAACCTCTCCGCCTTAGTAACAGTGAATTCCAATTATTTAACTTCTGCCTACCAGATCAAGTTTGAATTGGTATAGTTGTTCACTGACTTTCCCTTTCCCGACCTTCCTCCTATTTTTCTGAAAGTGTAGGTTTGTTTCCTTTATGGTGAAACAGCACTCTTTTTTCATTAAAAAAGCAAAGGTTGAAAATACTATTTATTGAAAAAATAAAACCTTCCCCTTTTTATTCATTGTCTATGCAGCTATAAATTGAATGCAGTGGATATATTTTAAGGTACCTTTTTTAACCATTATTTTCTTGAGCAGAAATATAAGCAGATGAGTTTACCAAGCACCTTTTTTAATTTAGTAGAAGGGACACTACAGTAAACAGTTTTCCATAGAAAGGCTAGTAGGGGGAGAAGTTTGTGGTCTTGCTCCCTCTGCTGGAGGAAAAAGTGTATGGCATACTCTGAGAAATTTAACAATTGGTTTATTCCCACCTTCCCTATGGATATGGATGCACACACACAGAGAGACCACAGATTGAGGCAAGGCATGCATTATTAGTGATGTGACTGTAGCTTCTGACAGACACTTGTGGGACTCTACAAATAGTTAAAATTATTTTAATACTCCAAGTATTCCCATGCTCAAAATAACCTTTTCCCATTTTTATGCACAATAATGTTTTGCACAGACAAAAGAAAAGGCCTCATTGGCCAATCATTTCAGCTTCAGTTCCTTTAGGATTAATTCTGACATTATGTCTCAATTTGTTTCATTTTAGTTTGACGAAAATAGAATGACTTTAAATAAAAATGCCCAGGGTATAACTTTAACCAGCATGTAGAAACTCTATAGAAAGGTTTTCTGTTAGTTTTTTTCCTGCTAGTTGTCTAAGAATTAATTGACCTGATTTAATTCTCCAGTTGTTGACAATAAAAAATATTTTTAAAAAAATTATTTAAATACATTGTTGTAATTTTTGTTTATTTTGCTCCAGAAATGTCTTATATATGTGTTACTAGGTAATAATTTTTCTAAGAATTAGTATGGCTATGTTTTGCTGTAGTATTTTAAGCAGGAGGATGAGCTGGTGCTTTTCAGGTTATTTTCTACTGGTGAGAAAACCTCTTTGGAAACAGGTTTTTTTCCCCTTGTCTGCAGATCTGGTTTAAAATAACGGAGAACGTTTTATCTTTGGGAAGCCACCATTTCCTGGTGATTTTGTTTGTCTATTTCAATTATTTTTAAAGGAATATATATATATAAGCGTAATCCTCATCACCCAAATGCTTTACTTTTTACATGTATGTAGTTTTACAGATTGATATACCCATCCTCCCTGGCAGGGAAAATGTGTCCCTTTCAGCATTAGGAACAAAATAGAGGAACTAAAGCCCTCCCTAAAGATGCTCCCCCACATGCACCCCCCTGCTTTCTTGTCTTCGTCTACCGTTGCCTTAAAAGTGGAAATTTCAGGTAGCTCTCCTGGTTCAAACTGCAGGCTTGGGCCTGTCCTCGGTGAGTCTTCGGGCGAATCGTGTAGTATGATGGAAGCTTTACTGTACTTCTGTTTGGCAAAGGGAAGCCAAGCGGCATCTGTTGGTTTGATTACTTCTTGACAGAATTGCAAGAATTCCTATTTTGTATCTGAAATGCCAAGGAAGCTTGTTTCTGCTTTCCCACAAGAATTACTGCTGGCTCTGCCTCGACCATCAAGCCCCCTGCTGAGTCTTTGTCCCTCTCCTCTATAATAAGCTGCTTTCAAGACGGGCACTGTGGCCTCCAAAAATAACTCTCTTCCGCTTGACCAAAGATGCCCCGAGGTAGGGAGACTGGCGAAGCAAAACACGCAGTACAGTTGTTTGTTTTGCTGTCGAGTTAAATTTGTCCTCTAACTGGGAGGGAGTGGGAAGGAAAAGAATTTCCGGGAGAGGCAGAAAAAAATACCTGCAACTTTGTTCAATCTTCCTCTCTAGGTTAGTGAATCTGAGAACAGCTTTGGAAGAATAAAAGGGACATATCCCAAATAAGCTCCATTTGCTGCCTTCGGAGCCCGTTTGATGTAGTGGTTAAGGTGTCAGGCAATAAGCCAGGAGACCATGAATGTCTTGTCTTGGGCACAAAGACCTTGAGCCAGTCACTTTCTCTCAGCCCTAGGAAGGAGGTAATGGCAAACTTCTCCTAAAGACACTTGCTAAGAAAACTGCAAGGACTTGCCCAGGCAGTCTCCAAGAATCAAATATTAGGGTGAGGTGCTCCTTTAAAGTAGATAAGCCCTTTAAAAAAGCAGGGGGTGGGGTGCGCTTCACTGCTGTGTTTGGCTTAGGATGTACCATACCAAAATCCAAAGTTATTCTGACACTTTTCAGCTAATTCTTGGTTTTAGGAGATCCCTCAACAGGATCTCTTTGCCCTATTGTAGAATTTTCTAGGTTTAGATAAAATTGAAGAAACGATTTGTTTCAAGTTAGGTCATTTTGTATTTTTCTGTTTGCTCATTTATTAAGTATCCTACATATTTTAACTCCATGAGTTCTCAAGTTGGTAAACAAACGCACTATGTTAAATAAGCAAAGAGTTGGACTTGAAGGCCTTCAAGGTCCCTTCCAACTCTTGTTATTCTGTTCTAAATAGCAACAACACAATAAAACAAAACTGTTCCAAGTTAAAAGAACTGAAGTCCATTTTGAGGGGATCTACCGGTAAGTCATCTTAAGACAGTTTGGACAAAAGTGGTTCAACATGTTTTTTGTTATTAGGAGCAATAGTGATTTTCATTAAATAGTCAGAATTGGAAAAGGAAATATGAATGTACATTCAGTTTCTTAACATTGCTTTTAAAGATATATATAAAAAGAGCTATATTTATCTATTAGAAGCAGATCAGAAAATTTTCTCTCTTGGTTAGGAAATGATCACTTGAAACTTCTAGGCTGGACAGTCTCCTGCTTTGACAGGGAAAGTGGGAATGACTCTGTACAAAGAAATGTTTTTTTTCTACAAAAATGTAGAGGGCATAAAGTGAGAGGGGGAGAAAGTTACATTCAGACTTTGCAAGATTCTTTCACTACAATGGTTCCAATAAAAGTAGCATTTATGGTTTCCTGGCCCAGTCATCTACCTTATAAAGCTGGCAGAGGTCAGTATTTTTATTTGCATCTTTTCAAGATTAACCAAGAAGCACATGGAGGATGTAAGGAGCTGAAACTCCGGCCTGTATGGCTGCACCGAGGCTTCGGATTATAAAAATAATGGTATGTGCCTTATTTGGACTTTTTTTTACATTCAATCTGATGGAAAGAGAAGATAGGGGGGAGTTGGAAACAGCCCCCCTGGAACAAAGCGGCATTGCATAAAGAGTCCCGCGCTGCGGAGAGAGTGAAAGTGACTTCCGTCGGATTTATTGAAAAAGGAAGTTTCTCCTTAACTAAGGGATTTGCTGTTAAACAATGTATCCGGAGCCTTGCTACATTTTAAACTGACTGTTTCTACTTTCTCTTTCCCTACCCTGCCGGCAAGGCGGAAGGTGGCGTTCTCTTCGTTCTCAGGATGGAACTTTTGAAAATAAGCATTCCTCTATTTTTACAGATCTAGACTAATTTTAAAATATATAAGAAAAGGACCTGCTCTGGTGTCTTTTGGTGTCTTCTCCTTTTGTGAAACTTTCTGTTTTGCTTGGAAAATTTTTCTTTTTTCTTTTCTTTTCTCTCTCTGGACATTGTAAACTCAATTTGAACTCCAGCTGCTTTTGTCTCGGACTTCACAGACTGCCCGCCCAACAGCGCCATTTTTTTCCCTTTCTTCCTCTCTACGCGTTAATACCAAAAACTTTAATTATGGCATCGAGGAAACCTCCATCTGGGAAACCAAAATTCAAAAAAGTTATAAACCAAGCTCTGCTCCAGCATCTACAAGACCCAGCCCATCCTCACAACCAAAGATTTCAGCAATGTTACAGAAGGAAACAGAAGTAGAGGATCCTAAGTCACCAAGCCCTCAGCCATTAAACGTAGAGGAGATATTTCAAAGAATAATGAATGAAATGCAACAAATCCGGAAAGACAATTTAAGCACAAGACTGGAATTGCTGGAGGCGCAAAGAGAAATAACAAATAATAAACAAAAAATTGTGGGGCTGGAAGGAGGGGCGGTTGAGGTGAAGGAAGAGATAAAAGACTTTAAGAAAGAACTTACAGATATTACTGGTCAAATGTCTAAAATTGATTTTGAACGCATGTCTTTCTTTTTAAGGTTTCAGAATGTTCCTGAATTACCCAATGAGAATCTGAGAGAGCTGATGGCTACTATGTTAGTGGATTATATTAAGAAAGATAAGGAATTTATTTGGGGGGACATTGATTTGATTTATAGAATTAACTCAGCATTTGCCAGAATAAATGAGGTACCCAGAGAGATACATATTAAATTTTTAAGAAGGTCAACGAGAGAGGAGATACTGAGAGCGCAGAGAGAGGGCCCTTTGATGTATCAGCAAAACGAGGTGGCCATATTGAAGCAGATCCGAAAGAAAATAAGAGATATAAGAAGGAATTATTCCTTCTTAACTAAAAAATTATTCAAAAAGGGGGTGTGGTTCAAGTGGTTGATGCCGGAAGGGATGCTGGTATTCTGGGAGGAAGGAAGAGTTAGAATTAAAACAGTTGAAGAGGCGCATAATTTTTTAAAAAAACATTCCTCAATCCTGGATGCCGATGAGATGGGAACGGGAGGTGCCACGGGTCTGCCTGCTGGTGGGGGGGAGGAGGAGGAAGAGACTATAGTAAAGAGGCTCAGATCGCAAAAATAATTTGTTATATTTTTTTTTAGTAATTCCTGTACGGACGTCAATAGTACAAAGTAATTGAATGTATAAAATAATATGAAAACTTATGATTTTAAAATGTATGTACCCTTTCCCCTTGATAATTTCTTTTTAATTGAATATGTATGAAGACTCGGAGGCGGTCATCAGATCCGATGTGGAAGCTCCAAATATTATTCATTACCTTATTTACCCCTTTTCCTAACATAAATTGTTAAAACCAATAAAACTTTTTCACAAAAAAAAAAAAAAAGATTAACCAAGAAGCTTTCTATGACAGGAATAAATCCTCTAGCTAGAAGAATTTCATTGTCTTTAATATTTCTTTGGACCGCAAAGTACAAATGAAGAAGGCATGGCCTCTGCTTCAGCTTGCATTCTTTCTCTCTATTTAATCCTTCTCTTCTATTATAAAAGCCCCCAGTCAGGGAGGGGTGACCTCATTACACCATCCCTACTCAGGCATGCTTCAAGACAGCTCTTGGCTTCTGTGAAGGTCTGCTGGAGTCTAAGCGGGCTGGCATATCCAAGTATGCATAGTTGCTGTTTCAAACTAATGTCCTCTAGCAATGTTGGAGGGCATTATTCATCAATCCTAATTTATAGACGGTATATACTTGCAATAACTGGAACTGCAGTTTGCTGTTTCAAATTGGAAAAAAAGCTGCTATATAATACAGAGAATTAACTGAGAAAAACATTTCCACCATTTGGAGACTTTGACCTGGGATGGTGTAACTCTCACTCAAAGCTGCTCAGTTTCCGAGGATGTCCTTATCAGAGCCTTTGTGACAGGCTACCCTTCGATCCTTCCAGCAAGACCTCATTTTGTAACCATTAGCCAGACTTCCTGAGGCTGCTGCTAAGTTGCTTTCTTGGAGAAGGAAACAAGATTTGGGAAAGATCTTGGAGTCATATTCCTAACCGAGTGCTCTTCGGATGTTTTGGATTGCAACAGTTATCACAGCAAGTAGGTCCAAAGACCACAGGACCTGGGTTTAATTGTCACCCAACAATTCTGGAGATTAATGAAGGTTGCAAAATAACTCTGTTTTCAGTTTTCCCACACTCCCAATATTGAGTTCTAAAAGAATTTTGATTTATTTGTATCTAAGCTGCAGTATTTATATATCTCCTCCCACTTTCTATAAATATATTTTCTACAAAAAGTACATACGGTAGTCTTTATTTTTTTTCATATATGACAGCAACACCGGTTTGTATAAAAATGAGATGTCAGTAAAGCTAAAAATCTTGCTGCTTACAAATGCCAGGTCATATGTTAAAAAAGCACTAATTTCCATTATAGAAGGGGGTTACTTTACATCCTCTCTTATCACAACTAATTTATGATTTCTACCTTCAATTCTTCAACACTCTAGCTCTTTCCAAAATGATTGCCAAGTTTGCCCTTCATTGAGAGGGAATTTCGTTCTGGAAATTTAAACAGAGGACTCTGCCTGTCTTTGCATAAACCACACATTTATACCACTTACTTGCAAACAAAACTAATGTGTGATTTTTTTTTTATGATGGTATCCAGCTCGGTAGCCTGTCAAGTGTAAATCCAGGCCTCTGGAATTGTGTTATGACTAAAGCAGCTTGGCAACAAGACACCATCCTAGAAGAGCAGTGCTCTCTGTGAAACGGCAGCTTCCAGGGAAGGGGAGCTGTTGCTGGCAGCTGCATGCAGCATATAGCCATGGCCTGGGCGTCAGTTTCACCCGCCCTGCTTATTCCACAGAAGGAGGAAGGTGTCAGTTTCACAGAGGACTGAATAGCCCTCCTGCGGCTGCTCATTTCCAAAGGGCCCATTGCAGCAAGGGGGGGGGGGGGGGGAGGCCTCCAAGGAAAAGCCAAAAGCCGCGCCTTGCAGTAGCTAGCAGTCCTCCTACACGCACAGCTGCTGGCCAGCTTTTCCAGATGTCCTCTCCAAACAGCAGCAACATTTTATTTTTCAGAAAGGAATCTGATTAAAATTTATCCATTCTCTCTGCTTCTGCCCTCTGCAAGGAAGACTCGGCATATGCAAAAGAGCTGCTTCAATTTATCTTGCCTCGCAGGAAGGAGAGACTTGGAGGCATCTGATCACCAAGACCCCCGTCCTACCCTGCATTTCAGATTCCAGGCTAACCAGAGGAGAGATTTAGGACACAGACTTCTTTCCCTCCTCCTTGGATTTCTCCCACTACACTCAAGAATAGACTCACCCCCTTTTTTATGGGGCACACAAAGACCCTACAATGCTTTCTATGTCCAAGAACTCTTTTAAAATTAAACACCCTCTTCCGGATACAGGGGTAAGTAATGAACCTGCCTGTTGTTTTGATGTGTGAATGAAGGTGGAGTAACTTTTTGCCAGCGATTTGGAGAAACTGGGGGAGGAGGGAGGAATACCGCTATGAATATATTTTCCAGTTTTCTACTGTAATATTCTCAAATGCAGCAGAGGATTAGATTACTCTGTATGATGCTTCAAGTATGAAGAGGGTGATGTATGAGGTCCACTGCAAGGGTTTAACTGATATGCAATGGGTTAATTATATAGTAGTTACACCTGGTGGTAGTGGTATGTATATGGGGAAGTTAATTCTATATTTTGTGCAAATTTTAAAATGTTTCAAACTGGCACCTGTATTATCCAGGAGTTCTTCAAAAATAACGTGTACTGAAATCATTGGGATGCAAACTGTGTTAACTGTATCCCTGCCATCTGGAAAAACTTGGATTTTTAAACTCCCTTTTTAAACCACACTACTATCAAAGATAAGACAGCCACTAACATCAATGTGTTCTCTTGCACAATAGAATGGATGGACAGCACCACTTGTAAATAAATATCTGTCCGTAAGAAGGGATGGAAAAACAATAAAGTTAGATGCAATGACTGGATACCCATGGCATTATGTTGGGAAATAATTTCAGTGTGGCCAACTGCTTGTTTTTGTCTTCTTTAAGGTTTAGAATACTGCTGCAATTTCAAAGCACATTTCTATAATTATTTTGGGTAAAGATCTGCAGGAGTGCCACATCCAAACCCTTAAGTTGATTCAAAGCACTGGTCTCCCTTTTTGTTTAAAGCAGTGATAATTTTAGAAATGGGTGTTTGTTTCTGTACATTATGTACTTGGCCATGGAGCGTTTCAGCAGGGCAACTTTCCCGTTAATGATTCACAAACATTTAGAATGTTTTTTTTAAAAAATCCTGCTGCCTTAATGCTTTAATGCTTCTTTGGCTTTTGAACTGGTAGCTAGGAAACCCAGCCTCTTGGCCAGAATGCTTCATTCCAGGGTTCCTGCTATGACCAGGCGGCTGATCTCAGGCTGTTTCTTTAGACCAGTCAGGGAGAGTAATAAGGCCAAATAACACAGGTTAAAGTCTGTGATTCTAAATTGCTTGTTTCAATATGCTTGACATTTTACCTAATTGATAGTTTGTGTATATTTTTCTGCTTCAATTCTTTGCTTTTCCAAGAGAGGTCTGTTTTGTCTTACTATTACATGCATTCTCTTTCTCCCTTCTGACATTCTTTGCATGATCAAGCAATGTTTTCTAAACTGAAGCAGAAGTATGCATGATGGAAGTCAGCCAGCCCAAGTGTTGTAACAATCACTTGAGCTGAAGAAACATAATCCATCTAAAGTTTATGAATAAAGGAGAAAATTTGTAGCTCAGGGATGACATGAGGAGTCCGTGGTGAGCTTGCTGGTTGTTTTATATTGACAACCCTCAATCTAAAGTTTAGAATGTAAAAGAAATGGTAGGACAAGCATGTGCTTGATTTTACTAGCACTGTCAGGGAAGGTAAGGGAGAAAATCATTTTGCAAGGTGATTTACTGATCTCTTAAATTATACTTGGCTTGAAACTTTGTGTAGTGTAGTGGATAGAGTACAGTCTTGTAAACTGCCAATATCTTGCGCAACCCCCTCCTTTAAAATTATGAAAATAATATGCAAATAATATGCAAAATAATCCCTTGTCTCTTTTTCCACAAGCACTGAAAAGACAACAAGTATTGTCTGTTTCATCTCCACTTGGGTCTTACTTTAAGAATATCCAAATACATCTTACTAGTTCAGACTCAAGATCTTTGCTTCTAGGAAACACAGTTTGTGCTGTACCGGTGACCATCTTCATTTCTTTCTCTGCAGCCCAGGAGTCCAAAGCCCCCCCACATGAACAGAAAGAGGAACGGAAATGGTCATACCCTCCAGTGCATTGCAGGTAGTGGGGGAAATGGGCCAACATGGGCATGCACGCACATGGATGTCAGTCTTGGGCTAAAATTTCTCAAGCAGGCTGAGATTGCACGGAGAGGAAAAAGCAGAGCTAGAAATGTTTTTAAAAACGGAGTCAGACTTTTTATGGCAAGGAGGACATGAAGGGTTATTACTGTACAGTGGTTCACTTGAGGTCACACTGCTACATTATTTCTCGTATATAAAATACATGATCCTTCATTACATACTTAATGCATGTAACTCATTAAATGCTTAACATGCTACCTTCATATATCCTTTGAAGTGGCACTTAAAAATGAAAGACAAAATCCTTGTGGTCGTCCTTCAACTGTTAATTAACTGTTTGTTTCAGGTGAATATATCCAAGAAGTAGCAGGTCATGTTAAAAAAAGCAGTTCTTCCCGAGATGGAGAAGCTCGTATTCCTGGCACACTTTACTGTACTAATCTAAGAGTGGCCTTCTTACCAGATTCCTCTCCAAACAATGAGGTGAGTTTGGTGATTGATTCATGGCCACTAACAGCAATTCAGGTTACGCCTAAAAGCAGAGAGCAGCAAGTGAGCAACAAGAACAGAAAGGTAGGAGGAAAAGATGGTTCGGAAGTGATGCAGGCATGGAACTCAGAAGAGCAACATAGAACGCAAGAATTCTTAGGGCCTCAATCACAGAAATTTAAGCCTGCCTTCACAGAAGGAATATTTTCTCTTGTATGTCTGCTTTGGGTTTGAGGTACATTTCCATTCTAGATTCAGCCTAGAGAATCAGTTGAAATCCAGTGAGGAAAGAACACTAGGAAAGAGATCAGAAATATAAAAAAAACAATTGAAGTTCTTTCTTTTCCTTCTAGAAAGACTCTCGCTGTCTGTTTATGTGCAGTGATTATGAAGTGGCCCTACCGTGTATTGGAAAACTGGTGGCTGGTAGGTTTAGAGGAAAAACGCCTATTTAATCTTTGAGTTTATAATAGCCAACTATTTTGTTCTTAGATGATTTTGGTCAAGATGCAAGAAATCAATCAATGCTTCTTTTCTATTTCACAGTGTTACAATGCAACAAGATGTATTCATGGAAATATTGTTCAGCTTGAAATACCTCTTCAAATCTGTAATATTTTCCATAGAATATTATTTTTCTGTTGTTCATCTGAAGAACAGAGAAGAATCAGAATGTAACTGTTGGGAAGGACTTGTAAACTGCCCAAGGCAGGAAATTGCTCTATGAATTGACACTGCTATTGGTTATTCTAATAAACAGTCTTTCCCTCACAACAGCCTTCCTCCTCCTAATAACATGATTTCTGTTCTCACCCCAGTGAATAGTTTCACAAAAGCCAAGGTGCTGACAAGCACATCTACACTGAAGTTCATTCCTGAGGAACTGATCATCTACTGCCGAGATTTCCGGGTGCTAAGGTTCCAGTTCCATGAAAATGGCTTAGAGCCACAGGCCTTCCGGGTAAGTTATGGAGGAGAATTCAACAGAAAGACATCTAGTAAATGGTGAGTCTAAACACAGTCCCTCCGTCAAGATATTCTCCCTCCGCATTCAGAATTCAAATATTTGTATGGCCCACCTTTTTCTGCAATTAAGAGAATATGCAATTCTTTGCCCCTTCTGGCACTGGAAAATGCAAGCTGGCACACACTAATTCTTCTCATCATAGTAAATAATATTTTAGATACAAGAATCATTGGCCTCATTCATTTGCATACTTTATTAACTTCTCCTTAAAGGCAGAGAAGTCTTCTCTTTTAAAATAACAGATTACTTTTTTTTTACCCTTGGTCTGGATGCCATAGATGAATGGCACAATTGAAATGTGTCGTTTTACCTTAGACAGGAAGCCAGCTAGATGACCTTGCTCTTCTATAACTTTGCTTTCCAGGTGACCATGGCCATTGCCCAAGCTCAGGAAAACAGTGGCAGGGATACCTGCTATGAATATCTAACTCTGAAGAATTTGGGTAAGTAGACACAGAACCCTGGAGTTGGAAAGAGAGCTTGGTGGCCTTCAAGTCCAACACCCTGCTCCAGGCAGGAGTCTCTACACAATCTCAGATAAACTGTTATCCAATCTTTTATTGGAAACCTCCAGTGATAGAGCACTTGCAACATCAAAGAAACAGGGAGATTTTATTGCAACATGCATCTCAACACATTGACCTCTGTGTTGTAGAGAACAGCTGCTTGACCAGGCAGGACATACAGCTGCAGGAAGAAATCTCAGTAGTGCTTTTTGAGACTCTCTGTGACTGGGAGAAGGAGCTGAAGCGGCTCGGTGCAACTGGCTGGCGAGTTAGCCCAGTCAATGAGCGCTTTGATATGTCTACCAGGTAAAGTTCATTTTCAGGAGAATGGAAGGCGCTTGCCCACCAATAGCAAATGATGCATTGAGGTCAGATGTGCTGATGGAGAAGTAACAATGGAAAGATGTGAAGCCAGAAGGAATGGGAGAGAGAAGTTGGAACAGAGTCCTTCTGTCCCTTAAGGCTTAACCCAAGGAGCTAACCCAAGGAGCCTACACCTGGAAGCTCATGCAGCAATGGTGAAAAGTTAGTTAGTGTTTTGTTCTATGTAGCCAGTTAACATATTTATTTGTCTCTTTTTTTAGTAGAATCTTCTTAAACCCCGGGTATTTTAAAAGTATGCAGTCAGGTTCTAATAAATTAATATCTGAAGCTGTCTTGCGGCACCAAGAACCAGGCATAGAATTAACTAAGTAAGAGTGTAGCATTAAATACTAGATTGTCCTTTCTGAACACATACATTAAAAATCTATATTTGGCAACCAGGTTCCTTCCAGGTGTATTAGACTAAGTCCTACCCTGCCCATACTAGCTTGGGATGGTGGAGTGTAACTAAAGGGTGCCAGGTTGTAAAGAAGTACTTTTTGATTTCAAATGTATTTGTTTCCTTTTAACAGCCTTCCCAAATACTTGTGGGTCCCCAGTCGATTTCTGGACAATGAGCTGAAAAGAGCCTTTGTGCATTTCAACGAAAGACGAATACCAGTTGAGTATAAGACTGTGATTAGAGTGTGCTGTGCCACACACAAGAACAAGAGGGCAAATGAGGGAGGGAGCTTTCTGTTAAACCACAAACAGAGGAGCAGTGGGAGGGGACATTTATTCCTCACAAAGGCTGGATATAGCATGATTCCAAGTTCCCACAACCTGAAAGACAAGGTTAAAATGAAACCAGGCAATTAGTGATTCAATATAATGAGGAAACTCACTTACTATATTAGTATATTGTGTGAATCATGCTAACATTAAACCACAATTAAAGCATAGCACGTTCTATGAAAATTAAGATTTGTGCTTTTTAAACTTGCATGTAGCATCATATGGAATTTAGATCATATGGTCTGTGAGCATGAAAGAGGAAATGTTTGCATGTTGGAATATCTGCCTAAATAATGTAAAACCATTTAGAAGAAAAAGAGGGAAGTCTGAATTTGAAGATCAGAAAAATCTTGCTTAGAACTCAACGTTTTTCCCCTCTGTTGTTATGACCAGAGATTGTGCTGGCATCACCCGAGAGGCAGTGATCTTCTTAGAGCAGCTAACTTCCACACTAACTCAGATCCAGAGAAGGAAGATTTAAGGTATATGCCAACAAGAGAAACTCATAGCTAACAGTAAGACATGGAATTTTCTGCTCTTGAGAAACCAAAACTGGTTGAAAAACAGGGATGACTTGGGAGGGGTGGGATGAATTATGCAAAAGGCTGTGGGACAGCTGGAGAGGAGATGGAAAAGGGGGTCTGGACATCAGCAAAAACATGGGAGAAATTATTATGTCTATAGCTCAAAAAGTCTCTCCTGGTTCTAATGTATGTATCACTTGGTTAATCTTGGGTAGGTCTTGTCAGGAAAAAACCCACCAAGGCTTGCAATTCAATATGGAACTGAATTCTGTTCCATTTTTTACATGGGAACCATATGTGAACTGCAGACACAAAGGATCCAGAATGATATAATCTCAGCAGCTTTACAGAGTTGTACTTTTAACACAGCCAAAGCTCAAAAATATGTTAAATTTTGGCAGTGTCAAGATTGTGCAGTACCTTAGACTACTTTTTTTTTTAAGTCTCGTTTTCTGGAGTATTACCTTCACCCTCCCTATTTCTCTCTGAAGGGCAATAGAAACACTATTGTTTGCTGGACATTCTCAGTGTGTAATTGTAGAAGCAACTGCTGACCTTCCCAGCCTTCCCGAGATCCATCACTCTTACTCCAAACTGTGGAACCTGAGCCTTTGCCTGACTGGTAAGCAGAATCAGAAGACAACCCTCCTTCTAAGAAGTGTGCCACACACACATTTTAGCACTAGCAAGGACAGACCAAGAGATCCCTCAACCCAATCATTAATTACGTCAGAATGCCTGTATAAGTGAATGAAAGATACGAGATGACAAGGGCTCTACTAACATCAGATCATTAAGCAATTTTGTCAGCAAGAAAATGGCATAAGCAACCAGATAGGTTTGAACATCAAAAACAGGTCTAATGCTAGAGACTCCCATACTCGGCTACATTAATTTCAACATAAATACACTTGTCAGAAATTCAATTCAACTGCTAGGAAATCCAGAAATACCTATGTGGATAAGAGGTGATATATTGAGTTAAATATCAGGAAATCATTGGTTCAATAAAGCTATTCTTAGCTTCAATTCTCACCTAATTTGTGAGAAATTCCCACAAAATGTCAATAAAATTACTCCAAGCATGTTGGTATATTTTAAAATCTATGTGAAATACTTTAAACTTACAAAAAATAATACATGGCATAGGGCCTGAGGAATTTCCCATGACATCCTCCCAGTTGATTTGATCCTACAGGGTTTCTTCAAATAATGTTATCCCTCCTCTCAGGAGGAACCGAAAGGGCATCTTCTTCGCCCTCTAGAATGAAGTCACCGCCAAGAACTGGAGGGCCCCTTTCTGCTGTCAAGAGCAGCTGTGAAGATCTGGCTCTTCACTTTATTGCAATTGCCTTCTTTTATCTATTTTTTTTTTACTTTATTGATTTTATTTTTAGATTTATGATACAGCTGATTCATTGGGTTTGGAAGCCTAGGATTCTATTCCTAGGCCTTTAATGAGCCTTCAACTATAAAAAGGTGTAAAATATCCCCACTTTTCACAAAACGTTGGTGTCAAATTTAATTTCAGTGATACTTCTTGCTTCTCCCAGATGCATCTGTTGCACCATCTGATGAGAAATGGCTCTCAAGCCTGGAAAATACGCGGTGGCTGGATCATGTACGGTAAGAGGTCTCAGATTTTTATGATAGCTGCCTGGACAGGAACTAGCTATCCCGTAATTAACTCTCTCAATCACCGATTGATTAACAAACAGGTTAATTCAATACATTAATTCAAGTAAGTATTCTATTTTCAAATGCAAAGCCTAAACAAACACAGAAATTATGATGGGAAAGCTCTGGCTCTGTTTCTTGCTATCTTTCAATGAAATAATGATTTGAGTACTAGTTCTTGCAAGATGAATCCTCCTAATTCTTCATCTTGTGTTTTAAAGTCTGATTTTAGTTAAGAGAGGTAATTTTAGATTGGCCAAAGAACTGCTATGAAGAGACTGCAGGGAAGAACTTAATGTTTGATTCACAACGTGGTCGTTTTTACATCATTTTTTTTAAAAGACCAATGTTAGCATGCCGATATGAAAACCTTTCAAATGATTTATATTAAATATGGTTAGTTATTCAGTATATAAAAGAAATTGCCACACAAAGTGAATTTTTCAGAAAGGCAGAAGGACAATTGGCAAAGCAGGAAAGGCTATGAGACTTGTACTTTTTGCTTCCAACATCTTGAGAAGTGCTACTTTCCTTGTCTAGATTATGCTTGAAGAAAGCCAGTGAAGTGACTCTTCTGCTAACAGAGAGGAGTCGATCAATTGTACTGCAAGGTAAAGTAAGTTCCTTGGTCCTTAATTCCATTTTCAAATAATTGCCTGACAATTGTTTTATCGTTGTTTGCAAACTGTAATACATGGGTTCACACAATAAACCGTAATTTCACAAATCAAGCTACTTTTGAGAAAGCACACTTCCCATCCACGTTTGATCCCTCTTACAAATAGGATGAGATACCTAGATGACTAGAGTCAAAGTGAATCTACAACAAAAATATTCAAATGACCTGACCCCCCCCCCCCCCAGGCCTTTAGTAAAGTTAAAAACAAATACAAAGCAGGTCACTAGCTACAAAGCCCAGTTCAAAGGGATTAAAACCAAGGAGAGGCAGCTTTAATGGGAAACCCTGCTCCCAAGGTCATGATATTGATTTGGGAACAGTGCCAAAATCCCACATGGAAATACCTTCAATCAGATTTCACTATATTATTTCTACTTATCCATACATTTTTAAACAGGATCTATGGCATGTTTCCTATTACATCTTTGTGAATATTATAATTTTTGCCTTCCTTGCTATTTCTAGTAAATAAAATCCATTTCTCTGCATATTAATAATTATGCAACATCACCATGGCTCACAAACTCTTTTTATCTGTTCCATTTCCTCCCAGAATCAAATGACAGAGATTTGAACTGTTTGCTGGCTTCCCTAGTGCAAATTCTTTCAGATCCCTATATGAGGACTATACATGGATTCCAGAGTCTGATCCAGAAAGAATGGGTAGCAGCTGGCCATCCTTTCCTGCAGCGTCTCAATGTACTCCAGAAAAATGACCAGGATGAGGTCAGTTTCTTGTTTTAAGAGCTAGGATGGAATTGTGCCTTTAGCTATTTGAAACAAAATGTGCATATGTAAAATAAAATGAGAGTTGTTTTCGTGTAGTAGGGAACCGAGTTCTAAGCCTTTCTTAGGCATGAAAGCCAGCAGAGTGACTTTAGGAAGTCACTCTCTCTCAGTCCTACCCACCTGACAGGACTGGTGGTGTAGGGAAAATAGGAGGCAGGAATATCAGTATCTATTCAGCCTTCAGTGGACCAATCAATCAATAAAACAGGATAAAAATCTCATGAAAATAAAATGAAATTGATTTGCAATGAACCCAAAGAATGGAAGGGACAGCCCGAACCACTTTTTGCCTTTAAAAAAACATGGTGTTAGCAGCCACTATTAAGCATTCATTTTACTTTAAAATTCCTCCTCATTTCAGAAAAAAAAGGTTACATATAAGAGATATGGATTAGAGGAGGAGGAGGAGGAGGGGAAAATCACTTCACTGTTTAATCTGTTGTAATTCTTTTTTTTCTTTTCTTTTTTGTAGTCACCAGTATTTTTCCTGTTCCTGGATTCCATATGGCAACTGCTACAGCAGTTCCCACAATCTTTTGAGTTTACGGAGACCTACTTGATGGCCATATACGATAGCTGCTTCATCCCATTTTCTAGTACTTTCCTATTCAACTGCCAGTGGGAACGGAGTCGAAAGAATCAGGTGAGCTAAGACTGGCATTATTTGTGAAAAATAATAGTTAAGATTATTGTCCTAATTTCTTGAATATTAAAATCTATGAAAATAAGGGAGAGAAACATATATTGGAAATGATTAGTTTCTCTTTCTTTTATCCAGAATCATTTTCTCAATCAAATTTACACTCCTATCAATGGCTGGCAAGAAAATCTCTGCTTAGAAATCCTGCAAAAAAGTGGCTATCCTGTCAAGAATGTAGGGCACACAAATTTGTCTACAGTTTGGAACTGGCTACTCAGATCCAACCCCTGGCAGATAGCACAGTTCAGGAATCCCTGGTACAATGGGAACAACTTCAGCAATGGAGGCGCTTTAAACAAAAAAATCCTATTCACAAATGGTGACAGAGTGCGTATTAATAAATGTAATGTACTATTTTTTAACATTTGGCTTGCTAGATTCAAAGCCAACTATCTTTTCTACTTTCTTTTTCCTCCAGATGGAAAAAACTTCAGAAAAATGGACCTTGTACGTTTTTTCAAAAGGCTCTCTCAGTTTGCAAACTCACATTTTTCCTTGGAAAAATGGGACCCTCTCCAAAAAGAGTTTTCATCGTGTTCAGACACTGGAGACTTCTAGAGAACAAGAAAGGTCATGGAAGGTCAAATCCAACGACAGCTTCATTTATCATAATGATTTGCTGCTTCTCCCATCACTTACAGGGACTTCAATACGTTTATGGAAAAGGTGTTATCTTCGGGGGAATTTGGAAGTTCAGGTACCAAAAAAAAAAACCAATAGAAAAAAGCCTCAGCTGAAATAAAAATTGCCAAATATAGTTTTTGAAATATATACATATTTGGGCATACCAGGTGTTGTGACACAACACAATACATACATACATACATACATATATTGATGGAAGTCTGTAAAAGCCTGTTCAGCATCTCATCTTTACTACCTTGGTTCCAAACATTGCACAGTAATGAAAATTATTTTTCAAGTGGGCAGTGCTATTAATTTGCATTGTTCATAAATCATTTTAGCCCATTCACTTGTATGTCAAAAGCAATTAAAATCTAAACATGCACTAAGGCCTCAAAAGACCTTGCATGTTGAAAAATGACAGGCATGTGCTGCAGGAATCATTTGTGTTCCCGTTCTTGCACTTGCACACGCCACCCATAATCTGCTCCAGACATGTATCTTCTCCTGCTATCCTCTTGCTCAGCAGATGAACCAATTTATTTCTGGTTCAGCCTTGATGTATATGAAAATTACTTATTAAAGGTTATACTCTACCTACTCTTTTGATTTGGATGAACTGGAGATATGGTGCCCATTCTATTTGAAACACTGAAGCGCCAAAGAGTTTGTGGGCAAACCATTGCTCTTGCCTGATTCTACCTCCTGGTAAGATTTTTCTTAAGCAGTTCCCCCATAGAAACTGCTCTATGGGTAACAATTCCCTCACCCCCAAAAAATGTTAGTGGGAGAGGAAATACTATCATCTTTTTCTCTCTTGTATTTGGTTGGAATAAGGGGATTTTTGTAGAAGTCACGGACAGGCCTAGCAGCATCCTCAATTGTGGAAAATATTTTAAAGTAGATTTTCTGTCTTATGAAATTTCAAACTGCAGAAATTTTAATTTTCTGATGCAGTATTTAGATTAAAAGCATACTTCTAGAAATCCTTGTTACATCTTCTTGGTGAGAAATTTGTGTCCTGTATTGTTCAACACACAAATGGAGTATGTGCAAAAGATGATTAAAAATGGCATATATAGTAGCAGCAGCAACAACTATTTTGTAACTTGAGTTTAATATTAATGTATGTCATCCTTCAGGTTGGCCTCTTTGCTTCCAACATTGTTAAACTCACTGAAGAACTGGATCTTCTTCAAAAGCGGCTAACCTATCTGCAAGCAAGAGGAAGCTATAGTATCGCTCTGGAAAATGCGTAAGAAGGCTAGTTCATTAAAAATACAAAGTTCATTTTTGTCCTCTCTTGGATGAACGTTCACAGCAAATGTGGGCTATTGCTTCTTCTTCGTATGATACCACACGCCACAAGCTGGGTTTTAGAAACTTCTTAAATGAGGCATTGTACTTTATATATTCCATGCATAGTTTTCTAAAATGAACATCCTTCCAAATGAACTAATGTTCTTATGCTACAGAGACAATGGCATGCTATATATTTACAGCCCTGGAATACAGAAAAAGATTAATAGGAACTTTTCTTCTTATTGTCTGCCTGCCTAAGATGTAATCTGTAAATGTATTAATAATGGTTAAGTAGCATCAAAAGCTGACTATACATAAAGTAGACAGAAATCATCAATCCTGGAGCTACAGACTCAACATGCATGATACACTGTTGCACAAAAACATAATCCTTTTAGCTTCCCTCTTCGTATATCAAGCTTACTGTTTATTCACTCAATGTGTACTGTCTGCTGTATGTGTGTGTTTATATGTACTATATATGCAAGTTTGTGTGTGTGTGACCTTCCATATTTCTTTAAAGGCAAAAGTTTGTCATAACTTCTATTTTATATTATTTCATAAGCTTTGGTTCAGAAGCCTTAACAGCAGAGGAAATTGCCAATTTTAAGCTAATGGCTTTTTAAATAAAATAAAAATCTCTGTAAACAGCATATACCCAAACTGTGGTCAAGGACATTTGTGCATTTGATGAAATGGGGGTTGTTTTTCTCTTTGTCACAATGTTACAAGGACAAATTGGCTTGCCACAACCACAACCGACCTTTATGCAAATTTTCTTCTGTATGTTTCAAACTGGAACCCAGAGTATATAGGATTTATGCCATTATTTCATACTCACTTCATTTGTTTGCATGTGTGCTGTATACACCTTTTGCTATTTACTTTGCCTTTCTTCTCACCTAGACCAAAAATAAAAGAGCAAAGCTTGTTTCACCTACCTTGGGCTAAATCACGATTTCTTGCCTGAAGTTGCCTTCCTTAACCATCTTTTGAAGCAACTGCAGAGCCTTCATCGCCTCTGCCAGTGGCTTTTCCTTGGCCAGACTGGTGTTGTAGAAACACATTGAGCTGGAGGGGGGAAAGTAAAGGGTTACTATCTATATAAAGGCCTGCCACAGAAGTATTTCGGGTCTAAATAACACTCTCTGCCTATTTAACATGAAGTACATAAGCCACCTAGCCCCCTCTCAGGCATGTCTCCTTCCCTTTGCTCAGCCAGGCCTTCCTCAGCCAGATTCTGCCTAGCTCAGAAGCATTTCCTACTCCATCCAACCCTCAATGTGCGGGAAACAATTACTTTGCACTTTCTTTCTTCCCTGCCTGAAGACCCGGAGGAGGCCGAGACGACGGCGGTAACACCACAGAACCCATCATTCCCAGTCCCGGGTTTATTCCTACCCTTGCTGGGCCTCGACCACCTCGCGAGCCCAAACACGGCCTGCCTAGAAGAGGCGGAGGCGCCAATGGCTGCCATTCTATTTGGAGAGGAGGCTCCCACAAAACTTACTCAAGTTTTTTCCTCTTTTTCTGCCTTCTTTTAAAAGGCAACGATTTCCCCCCTCAGGAATTGGCGCGCGAACGAAACAAATTTAAAAAAGGGGGGGTGGAAGCTGAGCGCGTGAGTCGCTACTGCACCTGCGTGGTGAAAGAAAAAAGCGGGAAAGGGCGAAGAGGAGGAGTTTGGGATAGCCTCGCGCTGATTGGCCAGGAGCAGTTTCTCTCTTCTGTGCGGAAGTAGCCTGACTGGTGGACCCCGAAAGTTCTGGTTTTATGCCATGTTATTGCTGTCGAAATGACGCATGTACGCAGACCCGTTGTTGTGATATAGTGGCGGGCACTTCATTACTTTTAATCTGAAGGCTGATTTCCGCGAGGAGATGATTATGCGCGTGAGTTGTCTGGTAGCCCTTACAGCCAGCTGCCTTCCACGGCGAGCCATCCGAGCATCCGCCCGGGAACAAGATGGCCGCGCTGCGCCCTTCAACGTAGTTTCCGGCTAGGGTCGGAAGTGCGAGTGAAAGCCGGGAAGCGGCCGGATCAAGATGGCGGCGGGCCCCATCTCGGAGCGGAACCAAGGTAACGGCGCTGGGCTCGGGGAGGCGCGGGGCGGCCGTTCCTCAGGCCCGCGCGAGACGCCTGGCGGAGTGACGGGCTGGGCCCCAGCCGCCCTCCTCCGAAAGGGTCCGCAGGGGCGTGGGTGGGAGGGTGGGCTGTCTTCGCCGCCTGACCGCTGTCTCACCCGCCAGATGCCACCGTCTACGTGGGCGGCCTGGACGAGAAGGTCAGCGAGCCGCTCCTGTGGGAGCTCTTCCTCCAGGCGGGCCCCGTGGTCAACACCCACATGCCCAAGGACCGTGTCACGGGCCAGCACCAAGGTAAGCGGGCGGCGGGCGGCTTCTCCTTGGGCAGCCCTGCTTGGCCAGGGAGCCATGCGCTGCTGGGGCGAGCGAGGGCAGCGATGCCCGGCGGAATCGGCTGCCCACTCCGGGTTGTGTCCTTCCAGGCTATGGCTTCGTGGAATTTCTCAGCGAGGAGGACGCTGACTACGCCATCAAGATCATGAACATGATCAAACTCTACGGGAAGCCCATCAGGGTCAACAAGGCCTCAGCCCACAACAAGAACCTGGATGTGGGCGCCAACATCTTCATTGGCAACCTGGATCCGGAGATTGATGAGAAACTGCTGTATGACACATTTAGCGCCTTCGGGGTCATCCTGCAGACCCCAAAGATCATGCGTGACCCCGACACGGGCAACTCCAAGGGTTACGCCTTCATCAATTTTGCCAGCTTTGATGCTTCAGATGCTGCCATAGAGGCGATGAATGGACAATACCTCTGCAACCGCCCCATAACCGTCTCCTATGCCTTCAAGAAGGATTCTAAGGGGGAAAGGCATGGCTCAGCGGCTGAGCGCCTCCTCGCTGCGCAGAACCCCCTATCCCAGGCTGACCGGCCACATCAACTCTTTGCAGACGCTCCACCGCCACCCTCGGTGCCTACGCCAGTGGTTACCACCTTGGGACCAGGGGTTACTCCTCCAGGTACACCAGTTCTGGGGCTGGTAGCTTCCGACAATCGTTTTTTCCCCCAAACTGCTTGAGTTCTTAATTTCTGAAAACTTTGACGAGTGATGCAACCAGGTGGTTGTTGGGTGGTTTCTCCAGTATTTCAAGGTGTTTATGATTTTCCATTATAGGCATCCCCCCACCTGGATCATTTCCTCCACCAGTACCCCCTCCGGGAGCTTTGCCACCAGGATTGCCTCCAGCCATGCCACCTCCACCCATGCCACCAGGGGCTGGTGCCCCAGGACCTCCCTCCGCAGGAGCCCCCGGTGGGGCGCATCCTCCTCACCCACATCCTTTCCCTCCTGGCGGGATGCATCCAGGTACGTTCTGTGATTTGGACATCTTTCTTCTTAGCAGAAGACTGACTCTGCCTTTGGGATAGTTAGGGAACAGTGGGGTCCAGCTGTGGCCCAGCTGTAAACCATCTATATGATGTGAGTGAGATCTTCCTGACACAAGCTGCCGATCTGTGTCTTTGGTGTGAAGGTGTGCATGAGAAATCCCTGCCTTTGTTGTCTTCCCAGGGATGCCGCAAATGCAGGTCCATCATGGAATGCCTGGGATGGGCCCACATCACCCTGGACCTCCAGGGGCAGGGGGGCAGCCACCTCCGCGCCCACCTCCAGGCATGCCCCATCCTGGGCCACCCCCCATGGGCATGCCACCCAGGGGACCTCACTTTGGATCACCAATGGGTAAGTGGAAGCCAAGGTCTCAGGTACTCTCTTCTCTCCTCTTCTGACTTAGTGCCAAAAAGCTATGTGGGGGGGCATGAAGGGTATCTTTGGCTTCCAGCCAAAGAAAGGAAACGCAAGCAGTTTTTCTCAAATCCCTCCAACCTAATGCAATAGCTCTGACTCCCTTTCTGCCTGAAGCAACTTACCCTCACAGCTTGATGCGGTCATGGGCTTCTGGGTGCCATCTAATTACCCACATGTTTTATTTCTCCAGGTCATCCTGGTCCCATGCCACCTCATGGGATGCGTGGGCCGCCTCCCTTGATGCCACCCCATGGATACAATGGTCCCCCTCGGCCCCCTCCCTACAGCTACCAGCGCATCCCTCTACCGCCTCGTCCTGCCCAACGACCCATGGTGCCTCCACGGGGACCTATGCGGGGGCCTCTCCCCCCCTAGGCCACAATAGGTCACCAGCCTGCCTGAAAAAACAGCCTCCTCCTGTGGGTCTTGCTTTTTCTGGGTTTGCTTTTTTGAGGGGGGGGGGGGGGGGCAAGCATTCCAGCAAGCAGCATCTCCCTCTTTAGTGATGAAAAACACGGTTGTGTCTTTAGCAGCAATGAGGGTTCGTGCATCCTGATTATTACCTGTGTTCCCTTAAATAAAAGCTGGTTTTTCACTTTTCCCTTTTTTGGTGAGCTTGCTTGTGAAATCCAACTGAAAAACTGCTGTTTTGAAATAAAAAATGCGAAGGTTTTCTGTAATGACTTTGTCTGTGGTCCTGCTGCCCTCACGGAGTTGGAAGGGGCTCTGCTCCTTCCACCAGGGAGATAAGTGTATTGGGTAGGGAGAACATCCAATTTAGTAGGACAGGTTGGGCTTTCCAAGTGTCAGACCTCTCCCAGCTATCAGATTACTTTGCTGCTATTACCTTATTGAATGTTTAAAATTGGGGGTGGGGAGTTCTTGATGCCCAGGTGTAAATGCCTTCCAGGCACAGTGACTGCGAGATATTTCAAGATCTGTGTCTGAAGCTGAAAGCCAGCATGATCCTCACAAGCTTTATTATACGGATAAATATTTCAACAGTAAGTTGTTGTAAGTAGTGAGTAGTAAGCACTGTTGCATTCTGCCCTAGCAAGGGGCTGGCTTTTAAACCTTTTATAATTGTGCACAAAATAAGATGGGTGAGAAACCAGTGTATCAGTGCGATGCCATACCTGGGAATTCCTCATTGTCTACACCTGGCATTGCCACCTGCCTGCATTCCCAGAAAACAGTCTGTATCTCTTGCTATTTTTTATAGTAAATGTTCTTTCAGTGGTTAAACATGGCGTTAGTTTGGGCCGGAGTATATAGGGTTGTCCTTCCCTTTATGACCGCTGACTGTGGGAGGAGGGAACAACTAGATCTTGTGTGCCCCGAGTTAGTTCGCAGAGTGACATCCCCTCTGCAAGGAGCTATGAGCCACCACTTGAACCCACCTTAATCAAGATGCCAAACTCAGGTCTGGATTTCTCACCCACAGAGACAGATAAAGCTGTCGATACAAAAATAACAGGGATTGACTTAGTTGACAAGATGCCGAAGACCCTCCTTCCTGAGAGTAAGGCTGGGATGGAAGTGGCTGAAGGGTCGTGGTGGGTTCCACTGGTGTACACAGAAAGAATGGTGTAAAATCTATGAAGCTTCCTGGTTTCCACATAGTCGGTGTGATCACAGGCGAAGAACTGATAATTATCCCACATTCTGAATGTTAAAAAATATCCTGTTAAGGAAAATTCAACACCTCACAACTGCTGCGTTCAGGCTTAATGCTGTTTCTGTGCTCTCTACACATCCTTTTCCAAGCAGATAAAACTCACACATAGTTTAATCTCTGGTTGTTGTGTCTTGGGGAGTGAGACCAGAATGTGTTCTATTTTTTGCAAGATCTCTAAATTTCAGGTTTTTAGGTTTTTTTTACAAAGAACTGACATACTTTTGGAAAATGTCAAAGGAGTGACCTGCTAATCTACGGTAGTGTGTGTGTGTATACACACACACACACACACATATATATATATAAGGTTTTGAGCTGATAAATAAACAATGTGACACAAGCATATATGTATATCCCAGTAAGGGTATGGCTAGCTGATGAGAGCTAAATAAGTCGAAATAGATCTATCCTAGTCTCCCTTGTTTATTTATTTATCAGCTCAAAACCTAATATATATATCATTGCTCCTGGAAGCACCAAGCTGGAAGCACTAGCCTGAAGATGGTAAATGAGACTTCATCGAAACATCGTGAAGATACTTCCAATTCTACGCGGGAGAAAACCCGAACAACCAAAGACCTACATACAAACACCCGTGAAAACCTCAGAAAACATATATGAGAGAATATATATATGAGAATATATATATGAGAGTAAGTATGAAATTGGGAAAACACGGGAAAACACCCGAAGACAACAATACCAACATACCCACACCCGTGAAAATCTACGAAAGCATATATGTTACGTTTTTGAGCTGATCAATAAATAATTATATTGAATTTATATTGAATATATTAAATATTTATTGATCAGCTCAAAAACATAACACACACGCATACACACATATGTGTGTTTGTGTGTGTGTGTTACGTTTTTGAGCTGATCAATAAATAAGTCAGGGAGACTAGGATAGATCTATTTCAAGCTTATATATATATAAGCATATATATATACATGTTAGATTTTTAAGGGATGATTTAATAATTAATTAAGAGATCAGGATGGATCCATTTCGGGCTTTTGAGCCCTCTTCAGCTGGCCATACTTCTTCTACTGGGATTTGAACCGGCACTTTCCAGCACATGAGGCAAGCCTCTCTATGCCTTGAGCTAACCAGCTTCCCTGATTACATCATCCTTATATATATATCTCACTTGTCATCATCAGGCAGGCTTCTGATATATATATATATATGAAACACACGTTTTTAATAACATTCATTGAGGGGAATGGGTGAGATTGGAAATTGGATAGAAGACGACAGTTGATGTGAGAAATGGACTTGGACCTCTGTGTAAAACGTTTCCAAGGGGCCAATAGTTCACCCTTTTCTTAAGTTCTCCGGCCAGAAAAATAAAGGGATGGTCTGAAGCTCAGTAACTAGATGAAGCTTGCCTGTTTCAACCCGGTGTGCTGAAAGAGCTTGATCAGCTGCAGTAATAAAGCTTCATCTTCAGTTTAATATTTCTTAAATACCCAAACAAACATTGAATGACATCCCGCAAATTTCTCTTTGCTCTGAGCCACATCTCGTTGAAAAACAAAGCCAAGCTGAACACACAATTGTTAGAATCTTGCTGCCACTAGAGGTCACAACTCTGGCACAAACACTGCAGCACATGCTGAGCCCATTTCTAAGCATTCGGTGTGCCCACCAGCAGCGCACGTACCTGGCAGCTCATTTGGGCAGCCTGCGCAGAGGGATCCCCGGGGGAGGCAAGTGGCAGCTTCTGGGTCTTACGTTAGAGGAAAACCTTCAGGTGGGCTCATTACAACCAACTCTGAACAATATTTTGTGTATAAATTAGGTCTGTCCCGGAAGATGAGGGGAGTGGACTCTGCTGCCTTGCAAGGAGACCCCCTGCGGTTCCCAAGGGTGGGAGATAAGCAGGCCAAGATGTAGGAGGGGGGGGGGCGCATCCGGTCAGGACTACCTGGGTGGCCCAGAGGGCAGATTGTGCAGCTATTCCCTCTCTACTTGGGTTGGGCCTGGGCCAGCGATGTCTTGGGAGGCAAAGAGGGCCCCCAAGAGAGAAAAGGGACAGGCCCTTTCCTAGGTACAAAACACAAGGCTTCAGAGGGCTGGCATCCCAGAATCTCTCTCTAGAAGCGCAGGGCCGGCTTTCCTTTTGCCGCAGTCGGACGTCAAAGGAATTAAAGCCAGAGGACAGCACCCTCCTCCCTCCTGGCTTCTGCCCTTCTTAGGCTCCCTCCTCTCCCTCCCCATCTCGGGGTATCTCCTTTCCACTAAGCTGCACTTCACTTCTGGGCAGCAAGACACCCACCACCTGCAGGAGACGCAAGGCCCTGCCGAACGGAGTGCTGCCATCTGGGCACCTCCAACCAGGACTCCTCCACGGCCCTCAGCCACTCTCTGCCCTCTCCTGTAACCAGGAACAAAGGTTCACCACCACCACCACCTCAGGCAAGCTCCAGACAAAGGGCCCAGGTACCCTCTGACACTTCTGCAGCAGCAGAAGGGCCCTCGGAGGGTGCTCCAAGCCAAGGGAAGGGAGCTCAGCCATGGAAGCCCTACACTGCTGGGTTGAGGTTACAGTGTCCAGAAACCATTCGCTTATTTGGGGGGGGGGGTCCTTTAGCCAGAAACTGGTGATGTAAAGAAAAAAGAGGGGGGGAGCATCGCTGCTGATCCAGGCTTGCTGGCGTGACTCGGTTCCGTCTTCCAGCCACTCGCCTGGCGGCTGCTTTTTAAACCAGCCTGCTTGGAGGAAGCGCAACAGAAGAAATCGCGCAAGCGGGGACTCGGTAAGTCGGCTCTTTTGCCTTCCTCGGACCGTTTTCCCGCTCTCGGGGCGCAGGGCTGAGAGGGGTTCAGCGAGGAAAGCGGGACCCCGGCGCAGCCCCCTCCTCGCGGAGCCCCGTCCTGCTCCGGCCCGCTCGTCCCCCAGCCGGGCTGTCGTCCCCGTCCCCTTCCCCTCCGTGCCACAATGGACTCTCCCGTGACTGGAGGGGCGCAGCAGTCTTAGCGCTCTGGCTCCTCCGCCGCCGCTGCTCCCCCTGCGTCTCTCTGGCGGTTGCAGCAGCAGCAGCAGCAGCAGCGTGCGGCGGCGGCGGTGGCGGCGCGGGGAGCCAGCGCCTGCCTGGCTGCGAACGGGCCGGGTACCGCGGGAGCGAGGTGAGCCAAGGCAGTGCTGGGGGCGTGCGGGCCGGCCGCGAGGGATGCCAGCGCCGGTTCTCCCTTCGTGTAGCCATTTTGTCCTGGGAAACCTTGGCCTTCCTCCGCCCGCGTGCGGCTTCTCCCGCATCTTGGAGCCCCTTCCCCCTGCGGGAGCGCTCCGGCCCTGGCTGGTGCAGGACTGCGGGACGCTCCCTGAGGCGATGCTCCGCCACGGCCGGGGTTGCCCGAAGGAAGAAAGCCGCGAGGCGGTGGCGGTGGCGAGAGTGAAAATGACCTTGGAGGCCGGGGCGGGGGGCGAGCGCGGGGCGGCGGCTGGGGCTCTTCCCCTTTCGCTCATCACCACCAGGTAGCCGGGATATTTTTAGGCCGACCGAGTAATTGGGCGGGGGCCAAGCGGGTTCCTAGATCGCTCTCCCCCATCCAAAGCGCACGAAGCCGGCGGTCTCTGTGGGGCAGGCAGCGCGGAGGAACTGACGGGTTCCGTCGGTGCTGCAAATTAAAAATAGGTTCTTGCGCGCGGGGGAGGGTGGTTATGAAAGAACCCTCTCCCTGGTCTTGGAGGCCCCCACCCAAAGGACGGCGCCGAACGGGAAGGCACTGGGAAGAAAGAGGGGGGCTCGGGACTCCCACGTTGCCTCCTTGGCTCGACCCGATTGTGCACCCCAGCCCACAATCAACCGGACTACCCTCCCCATCGCTCACAGCCGGCGCGATCCCCCTTCGGAATCATGGGACCCGGGACGTAGCCCGACGTCTCTGCGTATTTAAATAGATTGGCAAATCTAGCGGGTTTTCGAGCGGGCGAGGGGTCCCCGCCAGGCTAGCGAGGCAGCTGCCGGGTGGGCTCGCTTGGGCTCCGCGAGCGGCTGTGGCTGGGCTGACGACGAGGGTCCCTCTTTGGCCGGGCTGAGGCGGGAGAGGCCTTTGCCCTGGGGGGGGGGGGGGCTGCCGGCGAGGAACCCGGGCGCGGCTTCCCCAGCTCTAGGTCTGCATTTTCGGGGGGGGGGTGTTTTAATTTTCCCTGTGCACCGCTCCGAGTCCCCCTGGGGAGAGGACGCGGTATAGAAAAATAAAATCATCTATCTATCTATCTATCTATCTATCTATCTATCTATCTATCTATCTATCTATCTATCTATCTATCTATCTTCCCTGCCGATTAGCACAACAGTTCCGTCACCGCACAGAACGCGTGTTTTGGGGCAAACGTTTGAAGGAGGCCGCGAAAATGCCGGGGCGGGAGGTGACCTTGCCCGGGTCCCCGGGCTTCAGGTTGCGAGAAGAAGGAGAGGGACCCTGAGCCCCGCGGAAGGCCGAGGAACCGTTCCCCTTCGCTTAGGAGCGGCCCCTGGAATCCGGCCTGCGTGCTGTAGGCAACGGCGCTCTGTACAAGCTCAGAATACGCGTTGATACTGGAAGGGGTGGGGGTGGGGGGAAACGGCATTGAAAGAAATGGTTCCTCCCTTTCCCCCTTTTGGGAAAATCTGCTCACCTGGGGTGGGGGCTGTTTAGAGGGAGGGGTGGAGCTATGCAAATGACCAATTCCAGTCCTGATCCAACTGCAGGGAACCCAAAACCTGGTGGAAATCTGGGGCCTTTAGGGAGCCAAAGCGGGGTCTGGGGCTGTAGGGAGGTGGCTCCCTTCCCCTGGATAGGCTGCTAAGGAGGCACAGCCGGGGTTCCCCGAGGCTGTGGGTGCACCTGGGCTGCCTCCAAGGTAGGGCAGAGGCGGCCACAGGTAATCCCTTTGCCCCTATGAGGAATGGGAGCAGCGAGTCCTGCTGAGCCCCACATCGGCCGACCTGATGGGGATGGGAGTTGTAGTCCGGCAGGTTTGGAGTGTGGCAAGATGCAGAAGAGTGGCCTCCCTGTGGGCCTCGTGGCGTGGGCCTAGGAGGCAGGTGGCCTTGCCACTTTGGTGCTTTTCCCCTTGGGAAAGAAGAGGGGTTTTCTGAGGGAGGGATTCCTCCCCCCTCCCAAATAGTGTGCTGGAGGCAGATTTGACCCCCACCCTTAGCACCCAGGCCCCACAGACGCTCCCCCCCTCCCCCCCGCTAGTTCATGCCAGTCCTGGAGGTCTCTTGGGGGCTCCTTGCTGGGTGCAGCTGCTTAATCTGGGATCCAGGGAAGGAGGCCCCTTGTCCCCCTTTGAAGTGGCAATGCCGTAACATTGGGAGGGGGGGGGATGGCATTCCTGTGGGAAAGTGCATTGTTGTTGTTGTTTTTTCTTCAATCCAAAACTGATGGAGAAGCAAATTAAAAAAAGAGGGCTGGAAAGATAAAAAAGTGAGGCAAAATAAGTGAGGCTCCCTTGCTCTCCCAGCCCCACAAATTAGGAAGAGGATCCCTGGGTTTGCTAGAGACCTTGGAGAACCACCTCTCGCCTCCCGGTTCTCAGCCCGTCTCTCTCCTACTCCCAGAGCCACTTCTGCTGCCAGAGATTTAAAAATAGCCTGCTGGGAGAGAGCGGAGACCGTTTTTTCCTTCTTCCACTCAAAACCCTTTTGGCTCCTTCTGCTCTTTCAAAGGCCCCCCCTGAGCAAGAAGTGGCCCTGTCCCCCCCAGGTGTGTGTGGATAGGGTGGGGGCTGTGGGGTTAGACAACAAAGATCCGCTTTGGGTTCCATGGGGTTTCCTGGCCTTGGAAAGGGAAGCAGAGGGGTTTGCCTGGGAACAGCCAGGGGAGGGAGGTCACCAATGGAACTATGGGAAGAATTTCCCAACCTTGATTACCTGTATTGAACAAGCGTTTCAATAGGTGCCGTTTATTTTATTTATTCGTTTATTTATTTAAATGTGTGCCTTCAAGTCACTCTTGATTCCTGCCAGCACCTGGAGAAACATCTGCCATTTTCTTGGCCCCATTTTCAAAAAAGATTTCTCCTTTCCCCCCAGCTTCCCAGGGCCGAGAGAGGGCACCATCTCCCCATCTGGTCCCTTTGGTCATCTGAGCTGCCTTGAGCCACCGGACATCTACCTGACCTTCTGTCTTCTTTTACCAATCCGTCCCTTCCCTTCCCTTGCAGGGTCACTGTCAGTCAGCCCAGCGGAGCCCCCTCTGCCTTGCTCCCTTAGCAGGCACTGCCACTGCCGCCTCCGAAGCAGAAGCCAGGGCTCAGGCAGATGGGTCCCCACCCTTGAAGAGCTGGTCCTCTAAGGGGGAGCCTTTGCCAAAAGGAGGAGCTGAATACACGCACGCCCAGTCCCAAGCACCTCCCTCCTCCTTTCATCTCAAGGCCCAAAGGGCTGGTGGGAGCCATGGACGAAGGCTTCAAAGACCGCACCGCCTTCATCCGTGGTGCAAAAGACATCGCCAAGGAGGTGAAGAAGCACGCAACCAAGAAGGTGGGCAAGGGGGTGGACCGCATGCAAGACGAATACACCAAGCGCGCCTACACTCGCTTTGAGGAAGAAGACGATGACGACTATCAGCCCCAAGACGGATACTACCGTGGGGAGCCCTCGGTTGACGATGAAGGGGCCTCCAGCGATGCTACGGAAGGCCACGATGAAGACGATGAGATCTATGAGGGGGAGTACCAGGGAATCCCCCGGAACGATTCCCTGAAAGGAGGAGACCGGCTGACAGCCGGGCCGGAAGTAGCCAGTGAGTTCAGAGACTTTGATGACCTGGAAGGAGAGAAGAAGAAGGAGAAGGAGGAGCTTTCCCAGCAGTATGAGCTCATTCTACAGGAGTGCGGACACGGGAAATTCCAGTGGACGCTCTACTTTGTGCTCGGACTGGCTCTCATGGCTGACGGAGTGGAGATTTTTGTGGTTGGCTTTGTCCTCCCCAGTGCTGAGAAAGACATGTGCTTGTCAGACTCCAATAAAGGCATGCTGGGTAAGTCCCCCAGGAAGGTGGTGATTTAGTGAGGGTCTCACGGATCTCTTTCTTGAAAGCTTTGGCCTCTTGGGATCATCTGGCCAAGAAGGCAGGACCTTAGAAGGGGGAAGGGGGCTGCCCCAATTGTGTTTTCGGGTGTAGATTCAGTTTTTCATTTCAGAAGACAAGAGATGAGCATGGTTAACTCCCCCCGCCCCAAGTCCTAGAGTTTCACATGATGCTTTCTGCTAGAGTTGAGATGGGAAATAGCTTTTTTTTTAATCATCTTATTTATTGCAACCTGAAACTTGATAAAAGGTTTACCTCCAGCCACGTATACTTTCACCAAGATGTGATTCCCAGTTAAGGAATATTTGCATGGGCTTTGCAGCTTAGGGAAGAGGCGTAATAATTTATAGCAAGAAACTTGCAGCCCTGGCGTAAGTCATCCCAGTTCATGTGGAATGAGTTGTGGGGTTGGCGCTGCTAATTTTCTGGCAGCAGAAATTATTTGTTGCAAACTTTCAAGTTATATAGTGCTCTCTTGCCACCAGTACAGTCTTTATGGGATCAGACAGATTGAGAGCATAGTAGATGGTTGTGCAAAGGTTAGACTCCTCAGTGCATAATTGTCTGGGAACAGAGCTGAGGTTCCATAAAGCAGAGTGTTGTGTTTGCAAGTTATAACACCACTTTGGACTTTGGGATTGCATGGCTGCTCTGTGTTGAATGTAAGGAGACAAATTCGATGCAGGTAGAAAACTAGCACAGCAGGTAGGACAATGCTGTAAATTTTCATTCTGCCCTGAAACGACAGCTCCCGCTACGCAGGGATTCCTTCATTTTACTAAGCTATGCCGTTAGGGCCATCGGATAGTTTTGAAAAAGAAGTTAAATGCATTCAGGGAGGAAATGGCTGTTCTCCACACACAGGCCGAGATCAAGGAGATCAGGGTCCAGCCGTCCAGCCGGCTGAGCTCCCAGCGGGGGTCTGTGTTGGTGGGTCCCTTGGCCTGACCCTGTTCTGCTCAGCATTGTCCATTTCCTAGCATCTCTCCGTTGAAGTAGCCTGTGGGCCAAAGAGGTGCTTCTGTGTCCATTTGATCAAAGAAGGCACTAACAAAGGCAGCAGCAACTCTCCCCCAGGCAGTGACCCCAAGTACGGGGGCATCACCTCCTGAAAGGAACGGAAGCCCCTCGGCTGCTGCAGGAACAGCAGCTCCCTGGCAGCTCTGCCACTCAGTCGGGGACCAGCAGCAGCTGCTGTGGCTGCTGACGAAGGCTCCAGCACTGCCTGCCGGGTGACTCATCTTCCCCTTCTCCATCTTAGCAGCTCTGTGCAGAGACCAGCCCCCTCCCCAGCTTATCTCCTTGCTGCTTTGGGGCGCTGCAAGGAGGCCAGGCGGGGGCGGGCGGGGAGGGGACAGCACAGGCAAAATTTAATTCCCCACAAAGGGAGAGCGATGCCGGGCAGAGGAGGCTTGGTGGGTTGAGAAATAGGGGGGGGGGGAGGCTTTGGAGGCCATTGTGGGGCCAGATTTCCATGCAACACCACCGCAGTGCGGCAGAGCCGGCCTTCCTCCCCACTTCTGGTGGGGAAAGGGCAGGCAGGAGTGGGTAGGCAAAGCTCCACTGCCTTCTGCGAGTGAGCCGGGCGTTTTTCCTCTGCTGGGGGTCCAACCAGATCAGCCCCCAAGGAGGCTGCCTCCCAAAAGCCTTGGGCAGCTTCCTTCTCCTGGGCTCCCTGGCAGGCAGGATGGTTGGAGAGGCCTCAGCAAAGGACAGGATCGGCTGCCAATGACACGCTGACCCAATCGCCAGAGCAAGGCCTGTCCGGGGCCACAGGGAGCCTCCTTGATGGGTGTGGCCTGCAGTGAAATGCGAATAGCCCAGCCAGGCGCTCAGGTGGGGAGGGGGAGCCTCCTCTCCCAGCCCCTGGTCACCCTCCGGCCCTGTGGTACAAGGCTGGGTCTTCTGCCCGAGAGCTCTAAAAGCCAGCCCCCCCCCCTCAGGTCCTCCCTGAAAAGCGTGGGGGAAGCCACGGAGGATGGGCAGGGACACCTCCCCACCAGGGTCCAGCATGCAGCTCCGTCCCAGGGATGAGAGGGAGCCACCGGAAAGGCCCACAGCCCCACTCTTGTCTCACGGCAAGGAAGGTGCTGCCAGAGCCCAGGCCAACGCAGCCGGGTATCCAGCAGGGGGCACAATTGGCCAGTGTTGGAGAGGTTAACTCTGGACTGCCAGCAGGTGGCAAGAATCCCCACATGCCCAGCTTGCTTTGGAGGCCACAGGGCCCCTCCCCCTCCTGGCCCTCAGCCTGGTTCACCAGCAGGGTCTGTGTAAATGCAAGACTGCCCCCCCTGCCTCCCCCGCAGAGCCAGAGTCTATTGGGCTGCCAACCCTTTCCCCAAGAGTAAAGAGAGGGTTGCCATGCTCCCTGCAGAACGTGGCTCCTCTGCTGTAACTCCTCCTCCCTCCCCGCCCCTTCCTGCTGTCTTTTTCCCGTAGGCCTGATTGTCTACCTGGGCATGATGGTGGGGGCCTTCCTGTGGGGCGGCCTGGCAGACCGGCTGGGGCGCAGGCAGTGCCTGCTGATGTCGCTCTCGGTCAACAGTGTCTTTGCCTTCTTCTCCTCCTTCGTGCAAGGCTACGGCACTTTCCTCTTCTGCCGGCTGCTCTCTGGTGTGGGGTAAGGGGGCCCCGGGGGTTCTCCTCCCCATCCTCAGCCAGGGCTGGCTTTCTGGGGGCAGGTGTGTGACCTGGGCATCCTCCCCTGTGCTCAAGGGCGGCCAGGGCCAGAAGAGAGGCCTGGGGCTGGCAGGGCGCCCAAAGTGGCTGGAAGGCCTCTTGGCCCCCGTCGGTTCTCCCCGTCCCCCTTCTGAAACCCCCCCTCTTCCCTCCCAGCATCGGGGGCTCCATCCCCATCGTCTTCTCCTACTACTCGGAGTTCCTGGCCCAGGAGAAGCGAGGCGAGCACCTCAGCTGGCTCTGCATGTTCTGGATGATTGGCGGCATCTATGCCTCCGCCATGGCCTGGGCCATCATCCCCCATTACGGTGAGTCACAGGGGACGGGGGAGGGGAGGCCGAAGGGGGACCAAGGGGGGCTGGGCCCTTTTCAGCTTGGCTTTCCAGGCCCACATCCCAGGAAGTGGGATTTCCTCTGGGCCCACAGAGGTTGCTCCTCGGTCGCTGCCCCATTCACCCCCCAGAGTTGGGCAGCTAGCAGGGAGCTTTGTCCTTCCCTCCCGATCTGAAGCCGTCTGCCAGGGGTGCTGCCAGGGGTGCTGGGGCTCGGGGGGTGGGGAGGAGAGAACCAGGGTTTGCCGGTTGTTGCCCCTGATGGGCCCCCCCGGCCCCCAGGAGGCTTCAGATGGAGGAGCTACGGGAGCCTTTTGCAGGGTGGGGGCTGCTCCTAGCAGTGAAGAGGGTATTCCTCCTCTCCATCACTCCCCCTCCCCATCGCACAGGGTGGAGCTTCCAAATGGGATCCGCCTACCAGTTCCACAGCTGGCGCGTCTTCGTCTTGGTCTGCGCTTTCCCCTCGGTCTTTGCCATCGGGGCCCTGACCAGCATGCCCGAGAGCCCCCGCTTCTTCCTGGAGGTAAGAAGGCCCCGGTGCCCCCTTTCAAGGGGCGGAAAGAGCTGCTGGATGCCCCACCGACCCTGCTTCCCCCCACAGCCGATGCAGGGCCCCCCCAAGGGCTGAGCCTCCGGGGGGGGCAGGGGGGGCGAGGGAGACCCTCGGGAAGCAGGGGGCTTTGGTGCCTCACTCTCACTCTCTCTCTCTTTCTCTTCACAGAACGGCAAGCATGACGAGGCCTGGATGGTCCTGAAGCAGGTCCATGACACCAACATGAGGGCCAAAGGCCACCCTGAGAGGGTCTTCTCGGTAGGAGGCCTCCCTCCCCTTCCCCCCCCCCCAAGGGGCCCTTTGCCCCTGACAGCCTCCCTGCTGCTCTCTGGGCAAGGGGGCCTCTGGAGGATTCCCAAGGGTCCTCACCTCTCCTCTGCCATCACCGTCCGTTGCCAGGTGACCCACATCAAGACAATCAAGCAGGAGGACGAATTGGTGGAGATCCAGTCGGACACAGGGACCTGGTACCGGCGCTGGATGGTCCGTTTCCTGAATCTTTCTCAGCAGGTCAGTTGTCTGGGGGGGGCGGGGTGGTGGTGGAGGGTTTTCCTTCCCTTGCGGGGAGCCGTGCCGGGCAACCAAAGCAGGCGGGGGAGGATGCGACCTGACCGTGGCCTCCACAAAAGGTCTTCAGGACATCCACCCCCCCAAAGGACCCACCGGAGAAGCCGGCCGAGCCCCTCGTGCCCTTGCTGCACCCCAGACCGGGAAGCTTCACACGGGTCCTCTCCCCTTCCACAGGTCTGGGCAAATTTTCTCCAGTGCTTTGCTCCCGAATACCGTCGGGTGACCTTGATGATGATGGCCGTCTGGTTCACCATGTCCTTCAGGTGAGCCACGCTGGGGGGGGGGAGTCAGGCCACCTGGCGCGGGGTCCACAGACCTGCCTTGAGAGGGAGGGAGACGCCCAGGTCCCTTCTCTGCAACACAAGACTGGCCCAGACCTCTCTGTCCTGGGCTGAGAATGGAAAAGCCCCCCCCCCCCCGTCTCCCCTTGCCTAAAACCTCTTCCCTCACAAGCCCACCCTGGGCCAATTGGCAGGGCCCAGCGCGCCCCTCGTGAAGCATTGAACGGCAAAGAGAATATGGGCCTCCGATCTATGCCGGGATGCCTCTAAGGCAGGGCTCTCCAAACTTGGGAACTTTTAAGACTTGTGGAATTCTGGGAGTTGAAGTCCACAAGTCTTAAAGTTCCCAAGTTTGGACACCCCTGCTCTAAGGAGTAAAAGGCTGACCTCCCACCGCTCCCGGCCACCCGCAGCATCCCTGGGGAGCAGGGCACGAGACTGAGGCCACCTTGGGGCCAAGGGCCTTCGCTCCCAGCACTTCCCTCTGTTGGACTCGGGAGGGCAAGCGTCCCGACAGGAGGAGCTGCGGGTTGGGCGGCTGGACTCAGGGGGACCCACCGCCTCATTACCCCACCAGGATCCTTGCCCAGCTGGGGAAGAAGGGCTCTTCTGGAAAACCAGCCCTTCTCTCCAGTTGAGGGCCCCCAAACCTTTCTGGTTCTTTCTTTTCCGGTCTCCCCCCCTTTGTCCTCCACCTGCTTTGGCTCCCGGGCAGCTACTACGGCCTGACCGTCTGGTTCCCAGATATGATTAAGCACCTGCAGAATGTGGAATATGCCTCCCGCACAAAGGTCTTCAACAACGAGACCTTCAGGCACATCACCTTCAACTTCACCCTGGAGAACCAGATCCATCGCCGGGGGGAGTACTTCAATGACAAGTAGGTGTCAACCCGGCTCTGCTCCAGAGGCCGCCCCCCACCCTGGGTCAGCGCAGGCTCCATAGGTGCAGGGATGAGGCTGGGGGCCCAGCATGGATGCTTCTCTGGGCTGCCCAGTTCGGGCCTTTTGCCAGGCAGGGAAAGGGCTGGGCTACCCCACGGCAAAGACGCCAAAAGCAGAGGTGCTTTTTGTAGCAGGTAGAGACAGGCGGCGTGCCAGGTCAGGGCTTAGCAGCAGGGGTGAATTCTCCAGCGGAGCCTCAACCTCTTTTGCCCCCCTCGGCCCCTCCCGGGGACAGGTTCATTGGCCTCAAGATGAAGTCGGTCTCCTTCATCGACTCTCTGTTTGAAGAGTGCTACTTTGAGGACGTCACGTCAAGCAATACTTTCTTCAAGAACTGCACTTTCCTGGCCACCGTCTTCTACAACACAGGTGACGTGCCTGAGGGGGCCAGAGCTGCTCCCGGGCGCCTCTGGGTGGGGGTCCCAGGAAAGCCTCCGTCATCCCTCCTGCCTCCGCTGGGCTTCCACCACGAGCAGCTCGCGCTCTTCGCCTCTGCGGCTGCTGCTGCTCCAGCCTGGCATCCCCTGGGAAGTCATGGCCGCTGTTGGGCAGTTGCTTTTCTGACCACCTGAAGGCCGAGGAAGAGGCGGCTCAGAAGCTTCTCCCAGCATGGAAAGGCAGAGGCAGCCGTGGGCGAGGGGGGAGCTGTTGGCAGGAGCCTGCAAGAAGCAACCCAGAGAGGGGCTCCCAAGAGCTCTCGACCGGGCACTCACGGGCATAACCAGGCGGGTTCCAGGGTGGGCCGAGGGCTGGCTTGAGCAGACGGGGGCGGGGGGATTTGGGATCTCTGCTGGGTTTCTTTAGGGCTAAGCCCAGGCCTCTCTCGCCCCCCACCCCCAGACCTCTTTGAGTACAAGTTCATCGACAGCCGGATCATCAACAGCACCTTCCTGCACAACAAAGAAGGGTGCCAGCTGGATTTCAGTGACGACAACAACGCTTACATGATCTACTTCGTCAGCTTCCTGGGCACCCTGGCGGTGCTGCCGGGCAACATCGTCTCTGCGCTCCTGATGGACAAGATCGGGCGTCTTCGCATGTTGGGTGAGGGGGGGGGGGCTTTTGGCAAATGCTTGTGGGGGGGGGGGTTGGTCCTCCCTCTCAGGAGGGGGTCCTGGGGGGCGAGCGACGTGGGTGGCCCCTTTCCAGCTCTGGGACCGGCTGTCAGGGTGCCGACCGGTCAGTCATGGGGCAGGATGCTTTAGGATCCTTTTCAGCTCCGCTTTGCTCTGCCGGTGGGTGCCAGGTGGCCCGGCGGGATCTGCCTGGGGTCAGGCTTTGAAAGAGCCCTGGGGATTCCTGCTCTGGCCGGGACTTCCCGGTGGAGGCCAAAAGGCTTCCGAGCCTGTCCGCTTTTCACAATGAGGTCCAGAAAGGGACCGTGGTGAGCTAATACTTCTCCTCCTCCTCCTCCTCCTCCCAACACAGCCGGGTCGAGCGTCATGTCTTGCATCAGCTGCTTCTTTTTGTCCTTCGGCAACAGCGAGTCCGCCATGATTGCCCTCCTCTGCTTGTTTGGTGGGGTCAGCATTGCCTCCTGGAACGCCCTGGACGTCCTCACGGTGGAGCTGTACCCCTCGGACAGAAGGTGAGGCTCCCCCGACCTGCCCTCCAGGAGGGGGGGGCAGACAGGAGAGCTGGGCAATGGGTCTCACCTACAGTGTGCATGTGTGCGTGCAGCTGTACACACAAGGGTTGGCAAAAAGGCCTGTGGCTTTCTGCCCAATGTGAGTGCCCAGGGCTCCTTCTAACTGCCCCCGTGGGCCTGTTTGGGGAGGGCCCAGCTCCTTCGGGCCCCTTCTGGGCTCCTGGTGGCCTCCCGCTTGACTGGAGAGCGATCCCTCCCAGACCCTGGAATCAGAAGGGAAAGCTCTGCCCCCGCAAAGGCCTACCTCTGTCCCTTTCTCCTCCTCCTCCTCCTCCCCTGGCCTCCCCCTCCCTGCTTCCAGGACTACCGCGTTTGGGTTCCTCAACGCTCTTTGCAAGCTGGCGGCGGTTTTGGGCATCAGCATCTTCACGTCGTTTGTGGGCATCACAAAAGCCGTGCCCATTTTGCTGGCATCAGCGGCCCTGGCCGTGGGCAGCTCCCTGGCCCTGAAGCTGCCGGAGACCCGGGGGCAGGTGCTGCAATGAGAGCGAGCCCCACCCCCCGCCCTCTTCCGCCCCCACCCCCCGCCCCCACCTGGGGGAGATTTAGCGTTGTAGACACTGTGACTGTCTTGTTGTACCATTTCAGTGGGAAATCTGTCTTCGCTTGGGTTTTCCTCCACAAGCTCACCTGCTCTTTGAGTTCTCCCCACCATCCTTTCTCCCACGGGGCCACGGTAGGCGTACAGGTGGGGAGGCCGGAGAAGCCAAGGGAGGGAAGGCCGAGCCGTGGGAGCGGGGTGGCATTTTACAAGCTACGCATTAGCAAATGTAAGACACGATCTTGTATTCTGCAATCTCCTCTCCTGCTTCTAGATCAGTTTCCACAAATTTGTGTATATGTGAATATGAGTTCCGTTCGTCCAGTAAACTAAGGCTACGCCTCCCATACCTAACAATGAGGGCTAGAAGCAGGGATCTACATAGTACAAGCACACAAGCAGATGAATTTCGGGCTCTGCTGGCATTTTAATTGGAGGGGTAGCTTCCCTCAAAGCCTGGTGGGCATGCACACACACACACCCAGCACAGCTTTCTCTTGGGAGGGAGGTTTTCTAAGGAGTGTTTTAACTTTTCCCTCCCTCCCTCCCTCCGGGCTGATCCAGGAGCCCCTTGGCCTCTCCTGGCTGTGGGTGAGTCAACTCAGTGGGGAGGGAAACACAGAGAAGCCCCCCTCAGCTGTTCAGTTCCTGAAAGCAAAGGAGGGCTTGCTTGGTGGATGGGGAGGCCTTCCTGCCGCCTTCCCCACTGAACACTGGGAATCAGATTTGGGGCATCCGAGCACCACTTGGGAGGAGTTAAGCAGAAACGTCTCCTTGCATTTGTCCTGAGCAGAGAGTGCCCCTCCCAGGGGAAGGAAGCGGTTGAGCAGAGCACGGCAGGCAGATTTTGGACCAAATGAAGAAGCAACCTGGGGCCCATTTGGCCCTCCAAAGGCTGGCTAGTTACAGGATTCCGAGTCTTGTGCATTTTGCCACCTTGTACCAAAAAGGGAGCTCCCCCCTTTGTACCCCACCCTTTCCCCCCTCCTGACTGATGATGGGACCACTAGGGAGGATGGCCCTGGTTCCTTTCACCCCCTGCAGTTCCTTCTTTATTGGGAAGAGCGGCTGGGTGTCTTTTCCAAGCCTCCGTCCTCTCCAGATGCAGAAGGCCACACTTCCTTGTAGGGTGGGGAAGCTGACCCCTCCCCATCTCGCTGGCCAAACCTTACCTGATGAAATAGCACCCTTCCTGCTACTTCCAGACCTCTGTGGCTTGAGTTCCCCTCCCTTGTCCCGGTGCAGGTGGGCTTCTGAACAAAACCAAGACACAAACCATATGTAGCTCTGTCTGTGCGCAAAACCAACTGACAAAAACTTTGTGCCGTGGTGTAGTTTTTAGATGTTTGTAAAGAACAATTAAAAAAAAAAACCAGGGAAAAAACAACCCATAACATCAGCTGTAGTCTCTGGGTCATTTCATTTTGTATAAACAAAGAAGCCAAGAATGCTGGTTAGATAGGAGAGTTATTTTAAATGTCATTGTGAGAAACAGTGAATGCTTGTTTTTTTAAGAAAAAAAGATGCTTTGGCTAATATGTCTACAGATTGTTCAATTTGAGAAGGAAATCTGGATGTTTGGCTAAATCGAGCCATGTTCCCACAACCACCATGATGAACTTGTAGTTAACAACAATCCATGTAAAAAATGGAGGGAAATAAAAGATTGAAAAATCTAATGATCTTTCCTGGTTGAAGTGTGCTTTTTAAATCGTCAAACAGAAACATCCATTTCACAGGCCACCTTTTTGGAGGACCTTTTGAAAGGAAGCCGAGCCTTTGGGAGGGGCGGGCTGATAGGGGCAGAAGACGAGCATGGGCAGCAAGGCTGAGGTCCGGGCTCTCCTGCATTGGGTCGAAGGGGGGCTTCTCTGAGAGTCCGCTGAGCCCCCTCCTACTTGACGAGGGACGCTGTTTTGAGCCTGCGCCACGGCCGCCCAGCCAACCTGGCAGCCTCCTGGGGTTGTGCCTGGTTAAGCTGCAATCCCCACCACAGGCCATTTAACCAACATTTCCCCCAGAGCGCAGGGCGGCCAAATGCCAGGGAGCAAATGACTCTTTCACCCTGCTGCTGTTTCAGCCAACGCTCTTCTCTGGGGACCCTTTGCCAAGGGGAGGGGAGGAAATCGCGACCCTCTCTCTCGCGCATCTGGGGAGGAGCTGCTCCCCCCCCCCCCCAAAAAAAACCCAGCAGACCAAGGGAGGAAAGGCCAAGGCGTTTAATACGCTTCAGGGGACATCACACAGGCCTCTCTAGGGCAGGGCAGCCAGCCAAGCAGGCACAAACCGTGTCAGGTGGCACTGAGGGCTGGAAGGAGGCATGGACTCTGACGGAAGGTGAAGCACGTGGGGGGAGCCGCCCTCAGGGGCCCTCCAGCCCGCCTGGCCCCCGCCCTGTCGTCTTCCCCAACTTGTCGGCCAGGTGCGGGTCGTGCTTGGCCCCTCCCAGGCACGGGGGGCTCTGGCCTGCCTTGGCGCCCTTCTCCCACTGCTGGGGGGTCTTGGCCTGGATGGAGAGGGAGTGGACGGGGCCGGCCAGCTCTTCCTGCAGGAGATCATTGACCAGCCGGTGCCGATGGATGAGCGGGAGGCCCTCGAAGCGCCGGCTGGCCACCACCACCCGGAAGTGGGTCTCGGAGCCGCGGGGCACGGCGTGCAGGTGGCTGTCGTTGATGACCTCCAGGTGGAGCGGCTCCAGCGCCGCCTGCAGCTTCGCCCGGATGCCCGACTCCACCGGCTTCTCCGGGGCCGCCCCGCTCAGCGCCGCGCGTCCGGCGGAGAAGGCCGGGCTGCGGAGGGCACGGCCGAGCGCCGGCAGGCCGGAGGGCACCATCGGCCGGTCGGCTGGAGCAGCTGCTGCAACGGAAACACCGGAGGAGGGTCGGGGCTCGCTCTCCGCGTCCCCGCCAGCGGTGGGCAGCATAAGGCCGCAGGGGCCGCGAGCGGAGCGGAGGGAGGCCGGGCGATCAAGGGCAGCCCCGCGGACCGGAGGGTCGCAGCCCACCTACTCCCCCCACGGCTTCGGAAGGGCTCCAAGGGGCTCCCGCGCTGGCCCTGCGCCGCCCAAGGTGACTCACCTGCCGCGCCCCACCTCCGAGATCGACCCCTAAACCGCCTCCCTGCCTGGGCTCCGCGCTGAGCCCACCTCGCCGCTGCTGGGAAAACGAGTCCCTGCCAGCCCAAGGGGCGCCAACGGCACTACACTTCCCGGCAGCCTCCAGGAGCCGACGCCCTCTTTGAGCGCTCTGTTGCATTCTGGGAGCCGTAGTCTTAGCTGGGCGCGATGGGGAAGAGGCGCTTTGGGGCCGCGGAAACCCCGGCGCTCTCGTGGCCGCCCAGAGTGGGCCGATGGGAACCCCGCATCGCGTAGCCCCGGACTACAACTCCCATGTTGCTCAGCCAGCTGTAGGGCTGTCTCTCCGGTCGCTTCGTCCCACCTGTATTGGAAGAGCAGCGTCGCCGTCCTTTCCTTTCCCCCTGAGGGTGCTGTGTCTCCGGGGCCTTATGGCCTCACTGCGCCGCCCCGGGCAGCCTCCTCCTGCGGGATGCGCCTCGCTGGCCTCCGCTCCTGGTCTCCAGGTGTGCCGCAGGTAGAGTTCCCTTCTGAAGCGGCTGTCAGCGCGCCTCCCGGTCCTCAGGAGGTGGTTCCCTCCCGGGACTCACCTGTGGCCAGGTGCAGCGCCCGCATCCCATTCCCCTCCCGCATCCTTCCCCAGACCCCACTGAGCCCATCGAGGCGCCCTGAGCCGGCGCGGGCCCGGATTTAGCCACCAGGTGGCGAGCGCGCCTTTCTTGAGCTTTCTGCCCTGTCTGATTTGGGGGGGGGGGGGGGGGGGGAGGAAGGAAGGGGCTTCTCTCTCACTCAGCAAGGGACGATGCTCATTCCTGAGGCTGGGCAGCCACTCCGTCCTCCAGGAGCGGAATTTGCATTTCACACAGCCTGGGCTTCCAGGGTTCCTTTTATCAAGGTGGTCTTGAGAGTTGGGGGGTGGGCTGGCTGAAGAGATCAAGGCCTTTGTTCCCAAATAGCTGGTGCTGGAGGACCCCCTTGTCCTAGACGTGGCGTGGGAACTCCTTTTGAAGCCCACCATTGCAGCTGCCAGCCCCATATCCCTTGCTGTCCATAACACACACCCCCACACACACACACACCGTTGTGACTGCCCCCTCCCCAGGCCTGGTGCGATCTCTTCGGAGTGGCCACTGGCCCTATCAGACCCTCTGCTGTCACTGGGGCCCAGGGGATGGGGGCCCGGGGGGAGAGAAGGATGGGGTGCGAGGCCGCCTCTTGTTAGTTCGGCTCCTTGTCCCGCCAAGGCCTCAAAGCCACTCTGCCACTGTGGGCCTCCCAGGGCCTCCCGGGTGAGAAGGAGGAGAAAACGAATAGCCCCGTCATCTGTTTTGTTTAATAGGCTCCTCAAGAGGTCTGGAGCTAGGATTCCTTCGGCTTTTCCTGCTGGGCTTCTTCGGTGCTGAAGTGGGTGAGGATGGCGCTGCAGACGCCCTCCAGCTCCTTCTTCCGCTCCTCGTAGGCCTTCTTGGGCGCCAGCCGGTTGTCCTCCATCCACGCGGCTGCCTCCTCACATATTTCCAGCAGCCTCCGCTTGGCCCGGTCATCCAGGGACTTCTCCTCCGCTGCCCTCTTGAGCTGCAGGGTGCTGGCCTCCAAGGCGTTGAGGGCTTCCAGCTTCTCCTCTTCCAGCTTCTCCTGCGCTCGATGCTCCTCCTCCTCCTGGACGATTCTCTCCATCTCGTCTCGATCCAGGCGGCCCCGGGTGTCAGTGATGGCCAGCTCCTTCTTGTTGCCCGTGTTCCTTTCCGTGGCCGAAACAGTGAGGATGTTGTTGTGGTCAATCTGAAAGGTGACCACAATAATTGGGGCGCCTCTTGGTGCTGGTTGAAGGCCGCTGAGGGTGATGGAGCCCAGCAGGCGGTTGTGCTTGGTCAGCAACCGCTCCCCTTCGTAGATCTGCAGGAAGAGGCTGTTCTGCTGGTCTTCTGTGGTGGAGAAGTTCCTGCTCTCTTTCGTGGGGATGGGAGAGTTGCGCTTGACCACCACGTCCATCACGCCTCCCACTGTCTCCAGCCCCAAGGAGACGGGGGTCACGTCCAGGAGGAGAAGGTTCTGCAGGTTTTGGTATCGGTGGCCCGTCAGAACGGCAGCTTGGATGGCAGCCCCATGGGCCACCACCTCCTCGGGGCTGATGCTCTTGCACAACCGCTGTCCGTCAAAGAATTTGGACAGGAGACTCTGGATCATGGGGATGTGCGTGGAGCCTCCCCCAAGCCCAATCTCGTGCACCTGGCTCTTCTTGAGCCCTGCTTCCTCCAGCACCTGCTGCACCTGGACCAGGGTGGCCTGAAAGAGGTCGCAACACAAGTCTTCGAAGGAGGCCCGGCTGAGCGTGGTGTGGAAGTCAATTCCCTTGTAGAGCGAGTCCACAGAGACGGTGGCCGTGGTGTTCGAACTCAGGGCCTGCTTGGCCTTCTTACAGGCCGCCTTCAGCCGCTGCATCGCCTTCCTGCTCTCGGCGGGGTCCTCTTGAAATCTGTCCTTGAACTCTTGGGCCAGCCGGTTGGCCAGCCTCTGGTCAAAATCCTCCCCGCCCAAGTGGGAATCCCCCGCTGTAGCCACCACTTCAAAGACGCCATCCTGGGCAGTGAGGAGGGAGACATCAAAGGTGCCCCCGCCCAGATCAAAGATGAGGATGTTTCTCTTGCCCTTACGCTGGCGGCTCTCCTTGAGCCCATAAGCCACCGCGGCCGCAGTGGGCTCGCTGACTAAACTCAGGACCTGCAGCCCCGCAATTGCCCCCGCGTCGATGGTGGCCTGGCGCTGGGCATCACTGAAGTACGCCGGGACCGTGATGACCGCCTGGGTGACCGGGCGGCCCAAGGAAGCCTCGGCTACCTGCTTCAGCTTGTAGAGCACCATGGCGGAGATCTCCTCGGGGTACAAAACCTTCTCCACCCCTCGGTGGGACACCTGAACTTTGGCCTTGCCGTTGCCAGCCTCCACCACGTGGTACGGGCAGTTCTTCAGGCACAGCTGCACCGAGGGGTCGTCGTACCTGCGACCGATCAGCCGCTTGACGTTACAGATGGTGTTTTCTGGGTTGAGGCTGGCCTGCATTTCCGCTGGCTCCCCCACCAGGCGCTCCCTCTCGGTGAACGCCACGCAGCTGGGGGTGGTGCGGCTGTTGTGGTCATTGGCCAGGATCTCCACCCTCCCCCTCTGGCAGACTGCCACGCAGGATTTTGTGGTGCCCAGGTCAATTCCCACGGCTGGACCCTTGGGGCAAATCCTGGCCACGCCTGGTCTCAACCCAGAGGGGTTCCCTGGTCTGGAGGTGGGCTTGGGCACATCTGCATGGCTGTGGTCAGCTCCCATAGGTGGCTCTCTCCCTGAGCAGCCCCTGGCCTTCTGCCAATGATGGAAAATTGGCAATCCCAGGGGGCAGCTCTCCTTGGGCCCTTCTCGTGCGCCCCCTTCCCCCACTTCTCCTCCTTTTCTTCAGAGGACAGGGACACCCTTCCCCCATCACTGGGCATGTCACAAAGGGGCCTGTTGGGGCTCTCGGTGTCCCCAGCGGATGGCAGGCAGCCCCTTCCTCCTTCTGTTTCCCAGGGGAGATTCTGCGGCAGTCTCCAACACGGTCTCCACCTGGAGAAGGTGGGCTGGGGGGGGGGGGTTCCCTTGGGACAGCATCTTGAGTCCCTGCTTCCGGCCACGCTGGGGGAAAGAGGCAGTGCTGGGCCTCCTGAGCAAGTCCCCTGGCCTTTGGGTCTGGCTGCGTTTTGTGTCCCTGATGCAGATCACATTTGTGGTGGGATTCAGAGCCAGAGAAAAAACAACAAAATCCTTAAGTGGGACAGAGGACCCACCCGCCCCATCTGGAGCGCCTGAACCGACCCCCCTGCTCAAAGGCATTCCAGAGAAAATAAGGATACACTGACATTAAGGAAGGCTTTTGAAGGTCCGTCCAGGTGGGCTCCGTCCTTGAGCTGCAGTGGCCGTCCTGGGAGGGAAGGTCATCCAGGGCTCCGCCCGGACTGTGCCAAGAGCTGGGCAAAGGGAGGGCAAGCCGGGCTGGGGGGCTCTTGGGTTCTTGCACTTTGGAGAAGGCGCCTCGCAGTGTCGCCGTGGAGCGGACTTGGCCCTCGACTTAGGCCGGGGCAGGGGACTTTGGCCAGCTGGGTAGCCACTCAAGATGACTTGCCTGACCCGCCCTTATCGCCTCTTCTCCAGCCTCAACGTGGACTCGGACCCACTTGGCCGTGTGACTGGCTGGTGGGCTGGTGGGGACCTAAAAGCCACGAGTGAGAAACGAAAGGGCTGCAGCCAGAGAGGGACTTCTTTTTTTTACCCATAGTTTTAATGCGCCCTTTGGGTGGAACAATGTACTCTGGCACTCGGCTGACTCATTCCCTGTCTTCCTTCGGCTCAGCGGCCTCGGGGTCTCCTTCTGCCCGTTCTCCTGGCCCCTGGCCTGAGCCGGTGTAGACCGAGTCCCAGGCCTCTTCCAGGTCCTTCTGCCGCTTCTCACACTCCTCTTTCTCCGCCAGGGGGTTCCCCTCCAGCCAGGAGGCAGCCCCGTCACACATGTCCAGCATCCTCCTCTTGGCCTTCCCATCCAGGAGCTGCTCTTCCGCCACCCGCTTGAGCTCCAGGGTGCAGGACTCCAATGAGTTCATGGCTTCGATCTTTTGCTGCTGGCTCAGGTCGTTGGCCCGGAATTCCTCCGCCGTCTGCACGATCGTCTCGATCTCCTCCCTGCCCAGGCGTCCCCGGGTGTCCGAGATGGTCAGGTGGCTGGTGGTCCCCGTTTCCACATCCTTGGCTGAGACGGTCAGGAGGTTGTTCTCGTCAATAGAGAAGGTGACCAGGATGACCGGGACCCCACAGGGGGCTGGGGGGATGCCTTTCAAGGTGAACATGCCCAAGAGGTGGTTGTGCTTGGTCAAGGCCCGCTCTCCCTCATACACCATGAACAAGATGGTGTCTTGGTCATCCTCCGTCGTGGTGAACTCCATTACGTCTCTTGTTGGGACAGGGGAGTTGCGTTTTATGATGGTTGCCATGACGCCTCCTTGAGTATTGATTCCCAGAGACAAAGGGGTGACATCCAGAAGAAACATGTTCTGCATCTTGGCCGTCCGGTTGCCCGTCAAGATGGCGGCCTGGACGGCTGCCCCATAAGCCACAGCTTCATCAGGGTTAATGCCTTTGTTCAGCTCCTTGCCATTGAAGAAGTCCTTCAGCAACTTCCGGATCTTGGGGATGCGGGTCGAGCCCCCAACCAAGACGATGTCCTTGATGTCCCCTTTGCTCATCTTGGCGTCTCTCAAGGCCCTTTCGAGGGGCTTCAGAGTGGCTCGAAATAGATCGGAGCAGAGGTCCTCGAACCGTGCCCGGGTAAGGGTGGTGTGGAAGTCAACCCCTTGGAAGAGGGAGTCCACAGAGATGCTGGCACTGGTGCAGGAACTCAAGGTGCACTTGGCACGCTCAGCGGCCGCCTTCAACCTCTGCAGAGCCTTCTTGTCCTGGTAGAGGTCTCTCCGGTGCTTCTTCTTGAACTCCTCTGCAAAGTGAGCCACCAACCTCTGGTCAAAGTCCTCCCCACCCAGGTGGGTGTCTCCCGCGGTGGCCTTGACTTCAAAGATGCCGTCCTCCACAGAAAGTATAGAAACGTCAAAGGTGCCTCCGCCCAGGTCAAAAATGAGGATGTTTCGGCCGCCTGCCTCTTGGTGCCTGCCGTCCAGGCCATAGGCAATGGCAGCCGCCGTGGGCTCGTTCAGCAGCTTTAGGATCTGGAGGCCAGCAATGACTCCGGCATCAATGGTGGCCTGCCGCTGGGCATCGCTGAAGTAAGCGGGCACCGTAACAATGGCTTGGGAAACGGAGTAGCCCAGGTAGGCCTCAGCCGTTTGCTTCATCTTGGCCAAGACCATGGCGGAGATCTCCTCAGGATAGAAGGTTCTTTGTTTGCCTTTGTGGGAGACTTGGACTTTCGGCTTCTCCTCGTGGCTCACCACAGTAAATGGCCAGTGTTGCATGTCCTCCTGGACGGCGGCATCCTCATACTTGCGGCCAATCAGCCGCTTGGCATCGAACACCGTGTTCTGGGGGTTGAGAGGGGCCTGGCTCTTGGCCGGGTCCCCAATCAGGTGTTCTGTGCTGGTGAAGGCCACGTAGCTGGGCGTAGTCCGCTTCCCTTGGTCGTTGGCGATGATCTCTACTTTGTCGTGCTGACAGACAGCCACACAAGAGAATGTGGTTCCGAGGTCAATCCCGATAGCCAGGTCATTTTGCTTAGGCATGGTGACGTCCCAGAGGGTGACCGACTCAGGAGTGGAAGGAAGTGACCGTTCACATGAGAGAGGTAGGCGTCTCCCCTTTTCCTCTTCTAGGACCAAAAAGCTGGACGACCAGGGCGTAGATTTTTCCTAGGGATCATGGCATCATCTTCCTTGCCTAGAGCTGGGCACGTGGGCCTCTCCTTGCTCTGAGAGACCCCAGCCTTCCTTTCCAACCCATGCGATGACTTCACCATCAGACATCACAATGGGGTTTGAACTGGCAGCTCTTCTTCAGCCTGAGTCACCTCCTTCTATGGCTCGCCTGCTTCTTGGGGGGCATCCAAGCGTCCATCGCAGGCGGCCAGCAGAGGGAGCCTGGGGAAGCCCTAGGAGGGGGCCTGCAGACACCGGGGCCCCTTCTATATTTGGCTGCAGAAGGAAAGCTCTCTTGACGGGGAGGGTCAGCAGCCACCCTGGAGGGGACGAGACAAAGACTGCCAAAGCGGACGGAGAGGCCTCTTCCCAGGTATGTGTTGCAACAGCTGAGCGGCCCCGCTGGTCCTCCATGAAGAGCTGGCTCTGGCCGTTGGTTTTGTGCTGAAAGCTGCTCAGAGGCTCCAGCGTTGCAGCATGGCCGCCTAGGGGGCTCCTGCGACGGCCGGGTGGGGAGGAAGGGGAACGTTCTCCCAGGAGTGGCCTGGATAGACACGTCTTCAGTGGGAGGCTCCGCCGTTGCCCTTGGCAGGTGGGGCCAACGGGAGGAACCTCCGGATGGGACCACTGAGGCCGCATTGCAGCGCAAGGCTGTGTGTGCGCACCTCAGGTTGGAAAAGCCCTTCTCCTGTCCATTCGGCCCCCTAGAGAAAACTCCCCACTCCTCTTCAGGAGAAGGAGATCAAAGGCTGCGTGTGGGTGCCCGCCTCCCGCCCAGCGCCGAGGAGCCGGACGGGACGCTTCTCCAGAGACACCAGGCAGCTGCCGTGTGCTGGCTCTCTCTGCGCTCTCCTTGCCCCCGCCCCCAGGGCTCTGACTGGCCCCACCCAGGGATGACAGCCGTGGAGGAACAGGTGCACCTGTCTCTCGACTTCTCTGTTGCAGCCCCCTCCTCTCCAAAGCGAGGGAGCCAGGCATTTGCCCAAACTTCCCCTCCGTGGCTATGAACCAGCTCCACTGCCAAGCCTGCTGCCCTTTGCCTCTGGGGGAAAAGAAACGGCCGAGGCGGTGTTGATGCCCAACCAAGAACTCTGGGCTGCTTGTGACCTTCGGAGCCTCCTGCCCACCTTCTCCAGGACCTCCTTCCGCCTCGAGAGGAAGCGCTGGCTGACCATGGCCTGAAACTCCACGCTGCTCACAGGGAGAACTTGAGGTTGACCACTAGGTGAGGAGACTCTTCTGACCAGCTCTCCTCCCTCCTCGGGGGCAATCAATCAAGCGTATTTATTTATTTATTTAATCAAATGTATATACCGCCCTATCTCCCTGGCAGGGGGTGGGTTGGTCAGGGGGCAGGAAGGAGAGCTGCAGGCACACACAAAACGGTGGTTGGAGGATTTGACGCGCTGCCTGCACCCAGCAGCCACGGGAAGAAGAGCGCCCCCTCCTGGCTTTTCCATTGAAATGGTTTTTCTTTCAAATGTTTAAATCCCACCAGGGTGCCTTCTGCTTGGATTGAACCTTCTCTCACTGCCCCAAAGGTGGGTTGGGGGAGAGAATCGGCCCCTCCTTTCATCACGCAACCCAGCGTAGACGTTCAAATGCCTAGAAAGGCACGCAGAGGGGAGAAAACTCTACCTAAGGACGTGCTTCACTTGCTCGCGTCTGTGCTGCTCACACTGATTGGCATATGTGCAAATGCGTGAGAGGGTTGAGCCTAAAATACCCCCCCCCACCCATTTTGCTTAGGGGGTCTGAAATAGCAAGGCCTATTTACAGCCTCTGCCTCGGCTGCTGCCTCTGGGGGAAGGATCGGGTTGCAGGGCCTGCAGCCGTGGCCAAAGGTCCTTTCCCCTCCCTTCCACCAGATGCCCATAGCCGGAGCCCCGAGGAAGACGCCAGGTGCCCATGCAGGAGGCTGGCCAAGGCGCTTTCCAGAGAAGGCTCCCGGAGGTTCTTGAGAGAGGCAGGTGCAGGACCAGGGGCCGTGGGTGGCTCTTTCCAGAGGCCGGGAGCAGCAGGGGTCAGCGGCTTCCCTCCAAGGCTGCATGGATTGGAGTGGGGGGGCCCCTGACTCGCCAAGGCAGCCCCACCTACGCCTCCCGGGCAGAGGCTTCCTCCTAAAAACTCTCTTCCTCCTCCTGTTCTGTAGATACGGTAAGAGGAGGGGAAGTGGGAGGGGCGGGGTGGGGGTGGGCACCTGGCACTGGGCACTCACCACAGCGGCCTTTTGTCCCGCACAGTGCAAGCCCGCTGCAGGATCCTGCGCTGCAACTCGGAGTATGTGGCCTCCACCCTCCCCCTGCGGGCTCCTGGTAGGAGGGCGGCCCACTGCCTGGCCCTGCGCGCCTACGCCCGCTGCACCCGCCACACGGCCCGCACCTGCCGCGGGGACCTGGCCTTCCACCTGGCCGTCCACGGCATCGAGGACCTCATGGCCCAGCACAACTGCTCCAAGGAGGGGCCCAGCCCGGGGCCCCGGCCCCCCCCACAGCCCCCCAGGGCTGGATCCCCAGACCTCTGCAACTACGAAAAGGCCTTTGCCCACAAGCGCGGCCGGCCCCCCGCCTACCAGCACTGCGCTTCCTTCGGGGACCCCCATGTCCGGACCTTTGGGGACGACTTCCACACCTGCCGCGCGGAGGGCTCCTGGCCACTGATGGACAACCACTACCTGTTTGCCCAGGCCACCAACTCCCCTGTGGCCAAAGGATCGGATGCCACGGCCATGAGCAAGGTGATCTGGTGACGGCAGTGAAGGCTCTGGAAAGGGCGGGGTGGGGGGGAAGGGGGAACCTGGGCCCCGGAGGAAATGGGTGGCTCAGGCCTGCAGTCTGAAAGTTCTTCAGCTGAATTGGGGTAACTTCCCAAGGGTGGAGAGGGATATCAGGGGATCGGGGCCTTTGGGGCAAACTGCAGGGGCGGAGGGACAACCAAATGCAGCTCCCCCTGAGTCTGGGGAAGGGGTGCCGTGGGCCGCCTCCTGCAGCTTCTGCTCCTGCTGACCTTCCCCTCTTTCTAGATCACCATCATCTTCAAGAACATGAAGGAGTGCATTGACCAGAAAGTCTACCAGGCTGAAGGAGACAACCTCCCGGCAGCTTTTGTGGATGGCTCGGTCAACGGGGGGGAGCGGCCTGGTGGGGACAGCCTCCGCATCCTTGAACGGGCTCCCGGGCGGCACGTGGAGATCCGGGCGGCCTACATCGGCACCACCATTGCGGTGCGCCGGGCGGGGAAGCAGCTGTCCTTCTCCATCCGCGTGGCGGAGGAGGTGGCTGGCTCCTTCACCGAGGAGCAGGACCTGCAGCTGTGCGTGGGAGGATGCCCAGCAAGCCAGCGTATCTCCCGGCACCACAGCTGCTGCGGCCACGGCACCGTCGCCGTCGAGAAAGCCCGCCGGCTGTGCAAGGAGACGCTGCCGGTGGAGGACCTCTACTTCCACTCGTGCGTCTTCGATGTGGTGGCCTCAGGGGACAGCAACTTCACCCTCGCGGCTCGTGGCGCCTTGGAGGATGCCAGGCTCTTCCATCCGGACGCCCAGAAGCTTCACCTCTTCCAGCAGGATGGTGCCCGCCAGGTGGCCCCCAGCTCCTTCCTCGGCCTCACCCTGGCCGCGATTCTGGTACTCACCTGGGAGATCTGAACCCTGCCCACCTTGGCAGGAGTGCCTTCCTCCTAAGGCAGGGGAGGCTCCTTGGCGGTTGCAGAGACCCTGGCCGTCCTGGGAGCCTCCCTGGGCGGAGCCTGAAGCTGCCGCTCAGAGCACTCCTGCCGGGCCATTTCTGCAGCAGCTGAGACGGCCGGGCGGCTGGTGGCGTCTGGGGGGTGTTTTGCTCTCTTGCTTGTCCCTGGAGGCCGCCAGAGGAAGCCTGGAGAGAGGGACCCCCTCCTTTCCCCCAAGCCCTCTGGGTGGGGGCAGCATCGGGAAACGGGGCCAGGCTTCCTTCGGTCACAGGTTTGCTGGGGATGGGGTTGGGGGGTGCCTTAAGCCCCCTCTCCTCCCTTTGAGAAGAAAGGACCGGGATTCAGCCGCATGTGAGACCCCAGGCAGGGAAACCCAAGTCGCCCTGGAAGCCTCTGCCCCCCCAGCCCAACCCAACACTCTGGAAAGGCTCAGCTCTTCCATCCTGAGCGGCTCTTCCATCCTGAGGCTGGAGAGTTAATGTGCCCCCCCCCAGCTCAGCATCTATTTCTGCAGCCCCCCCTCCCCCCACAACCCGCCCTTCTCATTTGTTTCTCCTGCTGCTTTGCTGCTTCTCAACAGGTGAAGCTCAAAATAACGGAGCAGAGCAGCCTTCCCCCAGCATTGCCAAGACCAAGCCTGGTTTGTGTTTCTCTCTCTCTCTCTCTCTCTCTGTGTGTGTGTGTGTGTGTGTGTGCCTGCCATCCCAGTCCCTGGCTGGGGCAGGACTGTTGTGCCCCCTTGTGGCACTTGGCTGCATCTGGCTGAGGGCAAGTTGAGTGGAAGCTGGGGAGAGAGCAGGCTGAGGAACTTCAGGGCTCCCCCCCCCACCTCCCCTCCGGCTCCTGGGAAGGGGCTTCCTCGGAAAGAGCAGCTGTGCCTCCCCTCGAAGTCACCCAACGCTCATATTTGCTGCTGGGATTTTGCTCAATCCCCAGGTTGCTCTTTGCTTTGGTTCCGGATTGTGAGAAGGAAGGAAGGAAGGAAGGAAGGAAGGAAGGAAGGAAGGAAGGAAGGCCGTCCGTTCGCTCGCTCAGTTCTCACCTTTGGGGGTGAGCATGGAGGCCCTCAAAGGACTGAAGGAAGGGGCACCCTTGCCAAAGAGGGTTGGCCTTTCCTCTGGCACCACATCCAGTCTTCCACCAGTTGCCATTCCTGCATTCAGTCCCTCCTGGTTCTTAGTTCTGCAGACACTGGGCCCTGCGCAGAATGATCTCCTTCTGGGTGTTGGCATTTCACGGTGGTCTGAGAAAGCCCAGTCAAGCCATGGCCCGGGATTGCCCGAATAAACAACCTTGGCAGAGTTACTGACACGTCTAAAGAAAATAAAACCCAGATATTTGGGCACCGAGCACTTTTCTCTTTCCAGTAGGTTCTGCCCTCCTGCCCTCCCCCCTCCGGCTGCCCGTCCCTCCTCCTATGTCCTGCGCTCTGGAAAGAGGGAGAAGACTTCTGTGGGGCTTCTGTGCGCCCTTCCCAGAATAACCAAATGCAACTGAGGAATAAAACTAAAATAAATGTTAATCCTTCGTTTTAAAAAAAATAGAGCAAAAGAGCCAGCTTTTCCCATCATCCTTGTGGAAACATCTGGAGCATTTGCAAGCCAAGAGGTCCCAGGGAGGCATGTGTGGAGTTTGGTCAACCACCTTTCCCAGGTGTGGCAACCACCTGGCTTACCTAGAAATCGGCTCCTGGGTCAGCAGGAGGGTCCCGAGCCCCTTTCTCTTGGCCTGGCAGGTGGCCTGGCACAGAGTTCTTTTTAAAACGTAAGGCATAAAACCCACCAACCATCTGGAGCAACTGAGCAACTGCTTTCTTCTTCTTCTTCTTCTTCTTCTTCTTCTTCTTCTTCTTCTTCTTCTTCTTCTTCTTCTTCTTCTTCTTCTTCTTCTTCTTCTTCTTCTTCTTCTTCTTCTTCTTCTTCTTCTTCTTCTTCTTCTTCTTCTTCTTCTTCTTCTTCTTCTTCTTCTTCTTCTTCCTCCTCCTCCTCCTCCTCCTCCTCCTCCTCCTCCTCCTGTGTCTGGGGAAGGACTTCCTTTCACAAGGTTTGGAATAGTTTAACATAAATTTATGGCCTTCCCTTTGTGTGTGTGTGTGTGTGTGCATGAGATTCTCAAACCAGCTGGCCAAGTTTCTGGATTTAAGCAACTCGCAGATGGGAAATAATGAGAGCCATTCATATCAAGATGCCAATGGAAGTCCTTCAACCTCCTTGTTGGGCAAGTTTTCAGCTCTTGCCAAGCCTTCTTTTAAGGGTAAATGCATTGTAAGTTACCCATGTTTTAAAAAAATAAATAAATAAACATGGAGAAAAAAAGTGTGTCAAACCGTTTGCCACCATGTTTTAATGTACACTTATATGAAGATATATATATATATTTTAAAGGAAGAGAGAGGCCTGGGGGAAATAGGGTGGGATTGATGAAAGGGGAAAAGAACCCAGGGAGGGTCTTGTGTCCCCTTCTCCCCAAATCCCTCCTCCAGGAACGGAGGTTGATTGACACCAGGATGCCTTCCCCAGCCCCCAGGGCAGCTAAGGGCCACGGAAGGCCCCTCTTGCCAGCTTTGGATCTAATCAATGTTTGTTTGTCTTCTCTGGGAGTGGATCCCGGAGGATCTGCCTGCTTCCAGAGCTTTCCTTCAAAGGCAGCTTTCCAGAGATCCAGCACGGCCATCAAGCTAACAAGGGAAAAGTGGAATGGCTGAAGGCTGCTTTCTTCTAACCATCACATATGGGGTTTGTTTAGCAGCTTAGGGTTCAAGTGGCATCTTCTCTTCCTCACAGCCCTGGGCAGGCACATGGCTTCTCTTCCACAGGCCCACGAAAGAGGGGGGTGGATGGTCTTTCCAGGCCCTTCTTTGTTCTTGGGAAGTCCGGGACAGTCCCGCCTCGGTGCTTCAACTGCCTCTACCCAGCGGAGTCACATTCCAGGCCCCGGAATGGGATTTCCTGCAAAGGGGCTCTCCGAGCTAGCAGGACACAAGCGAGAGAGTGACCTGGGGGAACGCTGCCCCTTCCTCCTTGGCCTCCTCTGGAACCACCCGGTGGCTCCCAGGGCAGATGACGGAGCTGCGGAGCCCATAGCACCCACCCCTCCCACGGGGTCCCTTTAGGGCAGGGGTTGGCCATCGGCCCTTCCCAGGCCTCTGAGCGGAGGCTCTCTGGCCCAGCTTCTCCCGCCTGCCCTCTGACCCGGGCTGCCTCTTTGACTCCAACTCCCTGATGGTGCAGGAGCCCCTTGCTTAATTAAGAGGAGCCTCTGCTTCTCTGCCATTGAGACCCTCGGAGAGCCCGGGGATAATTAAATAAGGATGAAAAATGTGTCCTCTAAGAGTCCTAAATAAATAAGAGGCCGCACTAAGTCAGACTCGCCCAACAGAAATTCATTTGATAAAAGATTCAGGGTAAGAACTCTGCCAGACCAAAGAGGCAGGCCTCCCCGTCCCCCGCGAGGGGAAAACCTTCAGCCATGCCCCAAATGCCCCACAGTGCTTCTGTCACCTAGGGAGCCTAGGTCTCCCCCCTGCAGCCCTCCGCTGGGCAGTGGGTTAGAGAGGGGGGGGGGGTAAAATCGCCACCTCCTTTAGGATAGGAGGTGTCCAGGCGCCCTTGAGCTCCCACCCCCACCCTACCTGCTTTCGGACAGGAGTCCCTGGTGCTCTTGCAGGAAAGGAGGGGAAGAGACGCTGAAGGAGCCTCCTTTGGGTCACCGTTCTCCAAATAATTCAGTGTTTAATACAAATGATGACGAGGTCAAACATTGGTACAAAAAGTAACCCTTGCACTTACTACCACAGCCTCCCACTTCATTTAAACTCTTATCTGGAACCGAGGTAGCAAAAATGAGGTAAACCAACCAGAAAACAAGAGGAAAAGCTGGAAGGAAGTAATTCGCGGGGTTGAACTGGCCAGGGGCTTTCTCTTTCTGTGGGTCCTCCTCGGCCCAGCCTTCCGAGCCTGCCCCATCTGGGGGGCAACAGTGAAGAAACCCCGGGAGAGGCGGGCACCGAAGCCGGCGGAGAGATGGCATCCTTGACTTGAGCCAATACAGGGGTGGCCTTAATGCGGATTCAGAATTATAGAGTGGTAATCTAGGGATGCTGTGGAAAAGAGAAAGCTCACTTGATAATCTCCTTTGCAAGGCGGGGGTGGACGGAGGTGTTTAATGGCCTTAGATTCTCAGGCAAGCCGTCCTGTGATTTAATTAAACTGCTATCCCTCAGCGCTGGCGTTTCACGCTCCAAAAATAGGTGACATTGAGGTTTCTGAGAAAAGGGTTCTTCTTTTTGGCTTAAAAAAATTGTTCCGATCAGCAAAAGGCCTACTCAGCCACATAGAGGCGCCTGTTTGCTCACAATGGTAAAATATAAAAAGGAAAGAGGGGGGGGGGGAGAGAAACTGCACCATATATCAGGGAGCCAGAGGCCTGGATGGCAGGGTCCTCCGAGAAGCAGCCCCTGACTCTCACCCCCCAGCAAAGCCTCCCACTTTGACAAGAGGCAGAGAAACGCACAGCCTGCAAGGCGCATTTCAAGGGGCTCCGGGTCTTTGGCATTGGAAGGCGTGTGATTGGCATGAGATGGCAAGGCTGCCCAGGGCACGCCTGGCATGATTCTAGCCCAGGTGTTTGCTCTTGGGACGATCTCCGGAAGGGGAGGGGAGGGGTGCCATTGGTGCAGAGGTGAGGAGGGGGCCTTGCTTCACTCCCAACCTGCCTGCCGCTTCTCTCCTCTTGTGCCCTTCCCCTCCCCTTTTCCTTGAACCATCCACAGGCTCCGCTCGCTCGCTCTCCCGAAAGGGCGGGTAAGGCCAGGAGGCTGCCGTGCTCGATGGGTTCCACCATCAGGGTAGGCTGCTTGGAGGAACCCCGTGCCAAGCGAGGCCCGGCTTCCCAGAGGCTCCCAGGTGTGTATCCTCAGCTGCTTTATTGGAGAGGAAATCAAATTACCCTTTATCATCACTGCCACCAGCGTGAAGAGAGGCAGATTGGATTCTGCTCTACCTGCAGCAGCTACAATATTGCTGATTATCAGCCTCGCAAAGCCACAAATTGCAGCGGCACCCCTGTTTGCTGGGCTCCTCTTCCCTCTCCCGAAGACAGCGAGGCGGTCAAAGGGCAGCCCAGTTCCCTCCACTTTGGCCTCCCGCCAGCAAGTCCCGGCTGGAAGGGGAAGCAGCAGAAAGGCAGGCGTTTTCAAGACCCCCACCCCAAAGCCTCCCCTTCTCTTGCCTGGCGCTGGCATTGCCCCCACCTCCTGCCAAGAAGGGGGCATGCAGGGGACCACCAAATGGAGAGACCCGGAGTCACCCCTCTCCTCCTTAAAGCGGAGGGAATTGGAGGTAATGGGCAGCGCCTGGAACCACTTGGGCAAAGGAAGGGGCTTTGTGGATCTGTGCTCTCCAGGCCAAATCCCACCCACTCCCACGGCAGTTTCTCCTGCGTCCAGATCAGCTCCCACCCAACCCCACTTCCTTGTGTCCAGGGCAACGTGGGCTGGATGGCCGCTCTCAGCCACCCCACAGCCCGTGTCAAAAGAGAGGCAGAGTCTTTCTCCCTTTTTTTAAACATTTATCTTAATATATAAAAATTAAATATATATATTTATATATAATATATTGTGTTTGCGACTAAAAATATAGTACATAATATTTTTTAAGAATGAGAAAAGGAAACCAATTTTTTTTAAAAAAGAAGTGAGGGGGGGAAGTGAAGGGGACAGTCACGAATGAACGTCTTTGGGAGAGAAATGAAAAACACGCCGGGGGCCCCCTCCCCCCCTCCCCCATCGCCTGCACCCAAAGAGCCGGAGGGGCCCCGGGCGAAGGCCCCCGGGCGCCCTGACCCCAAAGCACATTTGGGAGTCGGAATTGGTTATTGCTCAAATTCTGCGTGTTCATGACGTGGGGGTGGAAGTTGCATTCACACAACATGGCGAGCTTGGCTAATGTTAATGGTGGTTTGCTTGCAGCCAAGTAGGTTGTATGAGCCCAGCCCGTTGGGGGGCTGACTCAAGCTGACTCCTGAAATGGGCCCATTCAGGAACGAGGCTTGGGGCGTGGCGGGTGGCGTAAATGCAGCCGCGGCCTTGGAGTCGGTGGACTACCCTGTGGCTCCCCTGTCCCTCCTCCTCTTCAATTCCCCCGCGGGTTCTGCAGGAGCTCCATCCCTGGCAGCTCTGGTGAAAAAGGAGAGGGGGCGGGGGGGGGGGGGCTCCGCATTCAGCAACTTCCCTGCAGCTTGCAAGGTGAGGCCACCAGGTGGGGCTCTCCAGGAGCGCAAGATGGCCTCAGCCGTTCCGAAAGGTTTTGCACCCTGAACCACTAAACTCCCTTCTCTTGTTCCCCGAGGAGATTGCAGCCTTAGAAGGGGACCCGAAAGCTCCCCTTGGAAAGCGCCCTTGAATCCAGTGGAGGATTCTCCAGCCCCAGCACACGAGGGGTGGCAAGGAGAAGGGGAAGTGGAACCCCAAATAGCACCGACACCCATCCGCCAGGCTGCAGAAACAGACACTTCCCAGAACCAGCCGGAAGAGGGCGCTGTCTCAATGCACTTCTTCAGCTGGCTGTTCCCAGGCCTATGCAGAGGGTGACCCCCAGGAGTACCAGAATAGGCAGCATGCAAAGGACCCGGGGGTGGGGGTGGGGTGTACCATGGTGTTAGAACGAGGGAGGGGGGGGAGGTGGATTCCCAGTTGTGTGTCTGGCATGTCCTGCTCTGCACCTGAGATATGAACTGTGCCAAGGAGGGCCAGAGAGATGGGCTGGTGGGAGGATCGGGTGCAGCCTGGAAGCCAAGTCCCTCCTGTCTCCCCCAGTGGGCAGCCTGGGGTACCTCCTGCCAGCCAAGCTGCCCCCCCCCCTCCCCACTTGCTCTGCTGTCTTTGTGGGCGCACCAGAGCAAGAGTTTTAAGGCACAGGAGACCGAAGCACTTGCAGTCACCCCCTAACAAGGAGGGCAGGACGAGGGGGAGGGGAGGGGCTTTCACCAGCCCTCTGCAACAGAGAAGGACCTTCCTGCAAGAGGGAGGGAGGGAGGGAGGGGGCAGGAATCGCCCGCAAGAAGTCCATTTCGTACCACAATTTGCAGCATGCACAGCTGTGTCCGAGCCGAGCAGGACTTTCGCTCGGTCAGCCTTCAGCCAAAGGGGTGCGGACTTCAGCTTGGATCATTCCCAGCCAGCGTTTCCCCAGGTGCCAACCACTTCTCTTAAGAGGGGCTCTAAGGAGGCACCTGTTGTACCTGAGGCCAGCCCGACCTTGGCTTCTCCAAAAGACCAGGGCTAAACCTCGGCCGATGCCCTCCACTTGGTGGCTACCTCCAACCACTAGGCCTCGCTGTACCAAACTGGGCCTCAGTGCCCCCAGTGCCACGAGTGGGAGGGAGACACCCTGGGATCTGTGGGAGCTCCGTTGCCCTCCCCACTGATCTGTCTTTGCAAAGAGCCCTTCCTTGGGGGAGGGCCGGCGGGAGAATCTCCACCCTCACAAAAGAACCGCCAGAGACTGTGAAAGCAGCAAGGAAGGAACCAGAGAAGGAACCAGCTGGACAGGCGGCCACCGCATTACCCTCGGCCGGGCAGCGGGGGCCACGCTCTGCATTGTCCACAAGTCCAGCCTGGAAAGAGGCCGGGAAGGGGAGGAGGGAAAGAGCCCCCTGAATATCAGGGGGCAGTCATGAGGTACCTGCACCCCACCAGGATGCAACACCCACTTCAGACGTGAGTCTGCATGCGCTGCTGGAAACGCTGCCCATAGTCCGAGGAGGTGTACGAGAAGCGGGTGGCCGTGGTGTATTTTCCCAGGGGATCGTACGTGTCGTAGGCCGCCCGGTCCAGGGTGGGCGGGGGAGGCTGGCTGTAACCCAGGCGGTAGGTGGCGTAGCCGGCACTCGGGGGGAACCCCGAATGACCCCCGTAGTTTTCATAGGAGAGCTGGCTGGCCGTGTCGGCAGTGGCCGTGCCCGGCGTGGGTCCCGAGACGGGATCTCCGCTGTAGTCAGAGGCAGGGCCGCGGCCGTAGCCGCTAAGCTGGGCATAGCCGCTGGAATGGGAGAGGCGCGAAGAGGGCCGCCCGTCGTAGCGAGCCGGGCCGGGGGTGCGATAGTCCGTGTAGAGCACCGTGCGGGAAGACGGCCTGTCCTCGTGGGCACGGACGTTGTAGTAGCCATTGGTGGGATCCTGGGGACCAACGGGGAGAGAAGGGCTGCAGCAGCTCAAGTGGCAGCTTCACAATCGCTGCCAAGCAGGACGAGTGAAAAGGGGCAAGGAAAATCCCTCCAGAACCAAAGCCTGCCTGGCAGAGGGAGCCCCCCACCCCCCCACCCCCCAGTGCTTGGATGCTGCTGTGGAGGCCACTGGCTGGCTGGGGGTCTTCATAGCCACAGAAAAGGGACCACACTCTTCCAGCTTCCACATGGGGCCGGCAGCCTCCTCCTCACCTTCAGCTCGTATTCTTCCCGCGTGTCCACCGTGTCACAGCGCAAGTCCTGCTTCAGGTCCACGTCGTCCTTGAAGGACTGCCGGGGGGGGGGGGGCAGAGAAAAACCCCAAATTTCAGCCAGGCAATATCTGACTGTCGTGCTTCACAACATCCCGGAGTGCCATTCCCGTCCCTCTTACTCTCTCGCGGGCATCCCCAGGAAGCCCCACGGCCCAGCGGTTTCCCAGGTAGTTCGTCTTAGGCCAGCAGCCTGCCAGGCTCCCCATGGCTCTTTGCCCCCTTGATCTCTCTCCCTGACGGAGGCTTCTCCCAGCTCAGACCCACAACCCTCCACACATTCCCACCACAAACGCACCCACCCCGCCGTCTCCTCGATCTGAGCCATAATTTCAAGAGGGCGAAGACACGACTTGCGTCTTCAACAGGTTCTGACAGGTTCTGGAGAACTGGGAGCGGAAATTTTGAGTAGTTCAGAGAACCGGCAAATACCGGCAAATCTGGCTGGTCCCAGTACCCTTCCCCTGCCACGCCCACCAAGCCACGCCCACAGAACGCCACCGCTGCTTCTGAGCCAGCCGGCCCTTGGGTTAAAGAAGGAATGGCAGGTCCCCGCTCAGGCTTCTGGGCTGAAGGAGCCGGGTGGGGAGGCCCCTCACCGAGTAAATGGCTTTCATGACCCGCGTTGCGGTGGAGACGCTGGCCGTGTCCTCCTCGCGGTCGGTGTGCAGCGTCAGGGGCTCCCGGTTGACCGTCTCCACTTTGATGTCCAGCTTACGCAGGGTCACGTCCTTTCGGCCTGGGCAGGAGAGAAAATTCGCCCCATTATTGGTTCCTGGCGGAAGGAGAAGCCCAGGGATTTCTCAACTGAGCCACCGGCACTGAGCGACGGTTCCTTCCGGGGGCCGGGGGAGGAGGAGCCCCTGACCAATGTCCCCAGCAGAAGGAAAGAGGTCTCCTCTGAGGTGCCCAGGAAGCAGCCGCTGCTCCCTGGCCTCGGCTTGAAAAGGCAATCAGAGAAACAAATGGGGCATAGAAGCCGAGTTTCGGCCCAAAGAGTAAGTAGAGCTTCCCCAGCTAGGAGCAGTATGCTGCTCAATCAATACCCTCTGGCGACCGCTCCCCCAGCTTGGCTCCCTGTAAAGCAGATCAGGCCCCGATTGCCCCACGCACACCAGAGACTCACTCCCTTTGCGACGTCGGTAGAGGAAACATCCCAGCGCGATGAAGCAGAAGATGAGCAAGATACCAGATGCAATGGTGGCACCAACAATTATGCCCACTGGCAGAACCTCTGCGAAAGGGAGAGCGGGAAGCCATGGGAGGGAAGACGAGGCTCTCTCCAAGGGCCGATCCAGCGTCTACACGCTGGCTTTACCCCTCGACGCCCGAGTCAAAGCCCCACCATCTCTTGTGGGGAGGGGGCAGCAGAGCAAGCACAGAGGGGCAGCCCCAGCCCCGTCAGAGGGAAACCCAAGAGGAAACCCCGGGCTATGTCCGAATGGAGGGCAGCCTTCTAACCCAGCAGCGGCATCAGGGGACGTTGTGTGGGACTGGCGTGGGCAGAGGACTGCTGAATTTGCAGGGGCGGCCCTCCCCCCCCCGGCCTTTCCTGGGCACAAGGGCAGCTGCCGCAGAGGGAAGCTGGGGAGAGCCCTGCCCGGGCGCTTGCAGCCACCCCTCCTGCCTGCCCACCTTTCTCCTCCAACTGAATGATGGCCGTCTGTGGACCGAAGGCATTCCAGGCGGTGCAGTTGTAGCATGTCTGGAAATCCACCTCCATGACGTTGTTGATGGTGAGGGTGGAGAGCACCCCGTCCCCCGTGTTGCTCCGCTCGACGGTGTAGCGCTCCAAGGTGCCCGTCTCCAAGATGTTCTCCTTCCAGCCCCAGGCCTTTCAGGGAGAAGAGGAAAGAGTCTCGGCCTCAGACCGCCAGCCAGCCAGCCAGCCAGCCAGCCAGCCAGCCAGCCAGCCAGCCAGCCAGCCAGCCAGCCAGCCAGCCAGCCAGCCGGGCCTCCTGCCAGGTCCCTCAATACGTCCTGCTCCGAGCCAGGATCTCTAATGGAGACTCACAATTCGGTCGGGGAGGGGCGTGCTCCCAATGAAGCATTCCACTTTTCCTCGGTCGCCCCGCACCGCGTACTGGACTGAATCGCTGGAGATGATGGGGGGACCTGGGAAAACAGTCAGGGGGAAGGGCCGAAAAGGGGTTAGGAGAGTGAGAGAGTGAGAGAGTGAGAGTGAGAGAGAGGGACGAAGGCCCAGAAGGGGCAGGTGATCAGCAGCCTCCCCTCTTCCCTGGGGGTGGGTGGGGCTTCCCTGTGGGTGAGGGGCGCCCCTGCTTTCACTCACCATTGACATGGAGGGCCACTTCGCGCTCGCCCACCCCGATCCGTGGGACGATGGCCTTGCAGATGTATAGCCCAGCGTCCGACTGCTTGACAGACTTGAGGTGCAGCTGGTTGCTGTTGCCGAGGATCTGGGGAGGTGGGGGGGGGGGAGATATGCAAGAGGCCTTTGGTGGGGGGAGAGAAGGGACGGGTCCAGCATGGGGCAGCACCTTCCCTCCCTCCCTCCCGAGAGACCCCAATTAAGACATGGGTGCAGCCCCCATCCCAAATTGGAGCTGCTTCTAAGAAAGAGTTGCTTGAACCCCACCCCCCAATCTGGTCCTCTGGGGCAAGGAGGGAACGCACCATGTTGGATTCCTTCTTGGCCCAGGTGAGGGTCAGCGGGGGGTTTCCGGTCCACACGCAGGTCAAGGTGACGTCTGAGCCAATATCGGTGGTCAAGGGCTTTGGATCCATCACAATCCGAGGAGCAACTAGCAGGGGAAAGCAAGGCAAGAGGTGCCATGGGAGCCCCCCCCTTTCCCTCCAGACCAGGGTCCCAGGGGGCTGAAAGTGGGAGGGGCTTCCCCAGAGAGCCCGCCCTTTCTTGTCTCGGCCACTCACAATGGACGTCCACCAGGGTGCTGACGTTGGTGCTGCCCACGTCGTTGCGCACTTCACAAGAGACGGGCTCCGTGAAGAAGGTGTAGTCCACCTGCGTCTCGTATTTGCTCTCCTTGGCATCCTCAATTATCGCCCCGCCTTTCGCCCACCTGGCAGGGTTGGAAGAGAGATGTGCCCTCAGGCCAAGCCTTCGGGCAGTGGGAGGATCCTCTCGGCAAGGGCAGGCAGGGGTCTGGAGGCCCATCATTCCCACCTGTAGCCTTTGATCTCCGGATTGGCGTTGGCCAAGCAGGTGAAGGTGACTCTTTCTCCTTCCTGCACCGTCTGTGGCTGAATGGACAGCGTCACCGTTGGAGGGTCTGCCAGGTGGAAGGAAGGGTGAACAGGCGTGTGGCCGATGGCTGCCTCTTGGCTTTGGTCTGATCGCAGAGCCTCCCCAGGTTTCTTGACCCCCACCAAGCTCCTCCTGGGCAAACGCTGTTGGCATCCTCTTTTGCCAAGCTTTGCCACGGAGTCCACAGCTAGCCTGCCACGCCAGCCGCTCATCCTCCCATCCAGGGTGAATCCAGAAGCCAAAGTATTGACCAGCTCCAACAAGGGCCTCTCTTCTCTTCCCATTGTTCCCAGGCACCCCAACCCAACCCACGGCCAACTAATCAGCTGCGTTCCTCCCCTTCCTCCTGACCCCTTTGCCCCCAGAGAGGCTCTCCTTACGGTGAACGTTGAGCTTGATGGAGGCCTCCTTGCCCGCAGGGATGGCATCGTTGCTGCAGCGGCAGACGTAGACTCGCCCGATGTCCAGGTCAGTGGGCGTGATGAGCAGCTGGCTGATGGTGGTCTCTCTCTTCCCGTCTATCAAGACTTCCTGCAGAGGCAGCCAAAGCAGAGGGCCTGGGGCAGGGGCGAGGGGAGCCCTCGGGACTGGGTCCTGGCCAGAAGGGCTGAGCCATATGCAGCTCCCCTCCCTGCACTCAGGAGGGTGGCTGGGCGTTGCACTCTGGTGAATAATGCCCCCCCACACACACACACGAAGGACCCCAGAACCTTCTCTGGCGTCCCCAGGGGAGGCTCCGGCACCGGGTGAGGGAACTGAAGCAGCCCCACCGCCTTGTGTTAGAAAGACAGAGAAGCAGAGGAACCGGGCTCCGGTGGCAGCAGCCCTTCCCCTGCCCTGCCCTGAATCTGGGGGTAATTGCACCAATCATCGCTTCCAAATTAGCCTGGAACCAAAACGTTTCATCCATGCCTATTAGATGCCCAATGAGGTCGCCCAAATTAATGTCAACACGGCATAAGCTGCTTGGGGATTAATGAGTGAAAAACGGCCTGGCCAGAGCGAGGAGGCCGCCAGTGCTGCCAGTGGGAAGGTTACTCTGGACTTTGGTGGATGGAAATGAAATTAAGAATTGGGGGGGGGGGGAATGCTCCCAGGGGGAAAAGAAGAGCTGGAGAGAAACCCATTTGCAGCCGAGCGGGATTCGCCCTTCGCACACGGAGTTCCAGGCAGGGAGGCTGAAACCAGCAACGCCCCCAAACCCTTGAGAGACGCTGGCTGGGAATTCGGGGAGTTGCAGTCCGAGAGGCCTGGGGGGCAGCGGGTTCTGTGGACTGAGACGCTCCATGGCTTCCGGGGCAGCTTTTGGCCCCTCGTCATGTCTGCAGGGTCAGTTTCCTCACGATACCTGCAGACCCCAAGAGGCCCTCCCGCCAATGTCCCCTGGCATACCGTGGCGGTGGCGGCCTCAGACTGTGGCAACCCATCGCGGAACCAGAGGATTGTGGCCGCAGGCTTGGCATTCTGTGCTCGGCAGGTGAGGTTGTGTGGCGTGCCGGCACGGAGCAAGATCTCAGGGCCCCCGTCAATCATGGGGTCTTCAGGGGGAACTGGCAGGGAAGCAGTGAAAGGAAGCCTCAGCCTCAGGAGGTGGGGGGGCTTCAGCCATGTTTTCCCAGAAGGGAAACACCCCCTCCCAAACACTCACTGAGGACTGTCAGCTTGGCACGCCGCGATCGCAAGGCGGCTTCTGTGGCCTGGCATTCATACAAGGCATCGTCAGAGAGCTCCGCGTCAGTGACCTCCAGATTGAACTGGCCGGAATCGGTTACCCCAATGATCCGGTAACGTGGCCAGGCTGAGAAGGGAGAGGTGGGTGAGCGGGGGAGCAGAGCAAAGTTTTGTCCTCCGAGCGCCTGCAAGGAGGGGCCTGACCTCCCCCCCCCACTGGGATGGGTGGGTGGGGGGCGCTATTCCCAGTGGCCAAGAGATGAGGGGGTCAATAGTCCCACCCACCCCAAGAAAGACAGGCAAGGAGCGCAGCAGCCCCCCTCCCCTTTCCCCCAGCAGCTTTTTCTCCTGCCTTGAGTTGGGTCACCTTGGTGTAAAATCCGAGTGTCTTAAACGGTGGGTGATGACTTGGGAGGAAGGAGAGCAGGCGAGGGAGACGTCGGCAGAATAGAAGATCAGGGGAGACTGCCACGTTAATTAATAAGAGGCGGCAGATGAATCGGAGGGGGGGGGAGGGGGAGATCCGTCCTCTGCGCTCTGTGCTGGAGCGGTGGAGCCTGGAAGGAGGCCGGCTGATGCTGGGAAGGGGCTGGGGGGGGTCTCCTCTCTGAGCCAGACGGTGCCCTGTGGTGGGTGGGGAAGAAGCCCCCCCGTCCCCGTCCCCCCAGGAGCAGAGGACCTCACCTTTGAGGCCTTGTCCCATTCCCAGGGCCAGGCCATCTTTGGTCCACTGCACGATCCCAGAGTAGTTCAGCACCACGCAGGAGAGCACCACCTTCTGCCCGGCCACCACCGTCTGGTCTTCCGGTTCCTCCAGGAAGCGGGTCTGGAGGACTGAGGGGGGGGGAGGGGGAGAAGGCGGCCGGATGAGTCCTTTCGGACTGCTCTGATGCAACAGTCCATGGGCATTGGGTCTGCACAACCGCCAGGAACAGGTGGCCGTCCACCTGGGAGAGGCTGAGGAGGGCAACTAGCAAGAGAGCCAGCTGCAGCTCCAGCTGCCCAGGTTCTCAGACCAGGTGGTCCAGGGCAGCTGGGCACAGGCGGCAAAGGACCTGGGCCAGGAGAGGTGTTTCCTCCCTCAGGGCTTCATCGCAAGCAACTCAGGCTGTGGTGCAGGGGGGTCCAGGAGGGAAAAAAACCCCAGCAGTATTGCTCTCCCCCCCCCCTCCATAAATTGCCACCCCTGCAGGAATGCCTCTCTGTCATCTGTACCTGCCACCTGGGGGAGCCTTTCTCCTCTGAAGGATTTGTTGAAATTATCATGAACCTTAAACATGGGCCACCTAATCAATTGGAGTTCCCTTCCGCATTGGATTTTTTAAAAGATGGGTTCCCCACCCCCCACCCCACCGGTCAAAGGGCCCCAGAGGATTCAGAAAACACGAGAGACTGAAAGGGGGGGGAAATGCACGAGGATGCCGGAGGCACTTTCTGACACCCAAGACACACGGAATGCCCCCCGATTCCGGGCCCAGCTTTAATCAACTCAGTAGTGCCACCAAAAACACGACATGCGCCAGTAGGGATGCCAACACGCAAGGCGTCCTTTGCCCTGGGCAGCCAAAGGCTAGAAGGAGCTCCCAAGGCAGCCCCCGGCAGAGGGTCCCTTGGGCACCCCCTTTCCCCTCCTCAGGAGGGAAGCCAAACCGACGGGACGCAGCACCGGCCCTTCCCTGCCACGCTCTGCTCGCCTGTTATCCTGCTTGTAACGGACCGATTTAAAGACCGCAACAAAAACCACTCTGAAAAGTGAGTGACACTTTTATAAAGGCAATAAGGCCACGTCCACTCGCAGGGCTGCTGCGATGTGCCTGCTTAAAAATGGCAGGGTGGCGTTATTTTCTGGACGCTGGCAAAACCATTGTGCCTCTCCCTGGACACGGTGTGCAGAGCCAGCAAGGCAGAGCGGCTCCTTCGTGGCAGCCACCGAGCGGCTCGGAAGAGGCGATGGCCACGATAAGCAAGCAGCGCGGAGAGATCTCATTGGAGGCTGCTGTCACTGCTCTCCAGATAAGAGGAAACGCTGCAGTCCTATTGATCGTTGAGCCGGGAAGGGGAAAAAATGCCAGCAGACATCACGAGAAACCATTGGTGTATGGAGAGAAGAATTCTGCAGGCCCCTCTCTCCTGCCTTCCTCTCGTGCATCGGCTCCCTCCAAGGAAACCCTGGGCTGTCCTGGGCATTTGGGGGAGGAGGGGGAGGGTCCCGGGAACTGCCCTTGCTTGGGCACAGAAGAGATGGCAGTGGGCGCACCTGGCGAGGGAAGGAAGGAAGGCCGGGCAGCCAGGGACCCAACCGACTGCTCCCCCCTCGCCTCCTTGAGGCCCTTCCCCCCAGTCATAAGGAGGTTGGGCAGCTCTGAGAGGCCGCCCGTCTGCTGCAAAGCCCCCCCTGCCCCCCCTTCAGCCCCCTCCCTCCGCCAAAGCATTTCTCCAGCCTCAGAAAGGAGGAAGCAAGGCAGCCGACTCGCCTTCAAAGCAGCAAAGGAGGCGAACAAAGAGCTGCCAACTGATTGACGGGGAACACATTTCCGTCTGGGGAATAGGAAGAGGAAGGGGGGATTCTGAGAGGAGCAGCCAGACCTCAAAGTTCACGTAGGGAGCCGTTACCCGTCGTGTGCCAGGGGAGCCTCTCTGCCCTCTGCAGACGGGCCCCGGGGCTCTCTGAGGGGCCCCCTCACAGGCTCTTTCCCTGCACGGGCACCGGGGCCCCTCATGGCTCCTGGCTGCCCTCAGGGCTACAGCAGCGACCCCAAACACCTCCCCCCTCCCCCAAAAGAAGAGCTGAGCCAGAGAGGAGCAGGAAAGAGATGCCCGCAGAGCGGCCCTTCTCTTTGGGTCCTGCCCAGAAGGGCCCTCCTCTCCCCTGCCAAAGGAGCAGCTGCCTCAAAGGGACCCGCAGGGCTCACTTTCTTTGAGCCCCCAAGGCCCAAGGGAGGCTTGAGGGGACCCCCACGAGCCTCCCAGAGGAGGTCAGGGAAGAGAAGCGCGGGGGAGCCAGGCACCTGGGTCTCTCTCTCCCCAAAGGCTGACCTGCTTGGCGCACCCCACTGTGCCTGGTCTGCTGGCGAAGGAAGAAGAAAAGCTGGCAGCGTTCACATGGAACGGGAGCTCTCAATCAGAGTTTACAAACCACAATGACTGTTCCAGACATTAAACTAAAAACAAACCGGCCGTATTGTGGGCTTAAGGCCAACTTGAACTGGGATGTCCAATCTCTGTTCAAGGGCATTCAAATGGCTGGGTGAGGTGGGGGGGATTATCAGTTACCCTGGAAGGATTCCCAATCCTGGGAGATTGGTAGGAAGGTCCCTCGGGGCTTGGGAGCCTTTCAGCATCTCAGCCTCTGAATGGGAAGTCAGGGGGGGGGGCGCCCTCCGGCGTTTGGAAGCCCTGCACCCATCTTCACCCAGAGAACCACCCTGCAGCGTAGGACATTTGGCTGTCCTGATCATAATCATCCCTGCAGAGAACTTTGGAGCTTCTCAAGAACTTCCTGCTTCTGCTTCTTCTGCTCAAGCGGTGCCACCAAGAACCCCGCAATGGATCCAGAGGGGCCCCCAGAACTGAACGGCTTTCTCAACGTTGCTGGGAGGCTGTCCAAGCCCTCCTGCAACATGGGGGTGGGGGGGGAGGGCTCCTCCCCACCCCTAGCGAAGGTGAAGTCCCACAGCCACCACAGCCCCCCACTGGGCAGCAGGGCCCTCTGGAGCCCCCCCTCCCCGTGTCTTCATGCCTCCAGCAACCCCCTTGCCTGCCCTCCCTTCCTCCGGGAAGCCCCTGAAGCTCCCGGGCTGCACAGCCAGGCTGCACGTGGCCGGAATGCTGCCAACTGAAGAACCCCTGGAAGGGGCAGAAGGGGGCTCCCTTCCTTCCCACCCCCAGCGCTCCCCAGGGGCAGTTTTCAAGAGAAAAGACCCCCTGCCTTTTCCTTGGCTTGGGTAAGTGTCCCACAAGGGTCCGACAGGGTCTTGGTGGTCCAGTCGTCCTGGAACGGGCACTTTGTGTGGGGCAGCCCTGAGCCAAAGCCCCTCCTGGCAAGCTGGTGGGGGGGGGGGATGTCTGCGGCCGCTCCCTCTGCCCAAACGGTGCCCTGCTCGCCAGTCCTCATCCCCCCCCCGGGGGTCTTTCCCGCAGAAGCAAAGGCCTTGATTGCTTCTGACACCCATCTCACAGCAAATTTAGCACCTCATTTCCTGGCCGGATCAAATATTCCACCTTGATTCTCCCACTGTCACAGGACGGGGCTTCTCACATCTACACGAGGGGAAAAGACCTTTGCTGGACGTCAGACTCAATCAGCATCCAGCCTCCTGGCAGGAAAGGACGAAAAGAAGCCCAGCCAGGTCCAGCGGCAGGAGGAGGGGCAAGGAGAGGAGGAGGAGACCCCTCCCCACCTCCTTCTACCTCCCAGAGGCATCGGGGAGGGGGGGGGCAAGGGGCAGCCTGGCTCATGACGGGGACCCCAGAGACCCTCAGCCGCCTCCGGCCTGCCTCAAAGGTCCCAGAGGGGAAGACCCTCCAGGCAATGAGCAGGCCCCCTTCCCACCGGCCCTGAGGCCACCCCCACCACCCTGTACTAGCAGAGCCAAGGAGGCCGTGTGAATGCAGGCGCTGGCTGGGGGCTGTTGCAATCGGAGGCTGCTGCTGCTGCTACTGCTAACAGCTCCTGGAGCCAAGGCTGGTGTGGTTGTGGTTCCTGGTTGTGGTTGGTGCCTCTGACCGGCAGAGGCTCTCCTAGGCTTGGGGTGGGGGGAGGTTGGGAGGGAGAAACTCCCACTGCTTCCCAGCTCCCTCCCTCTGCCCTCCAGCAGCCCCGCAGCTAACTTCCTGCAGGCTTCAATCTTTCTCCAGCCTGAAGGAGCACAGACCATTTCTTTTGGGACCCTTCTGCCACTGCTCCTTGCAAGTGTGTCTGTCTGTCTGTCTCACACAGCCCCATTTTGGGGGGAGCAGCTCAGCTCCAGCACTCTCCACTTCACAAGTCCGGCCTCTGAGACTTCTACTCTTCATCCCCTGGAACCCCCACCACCCCCCAGGCCTTCTTCCGGGACAACCCCTCACCCACCCCTCCCAACCCCCAAGTGCAGCTGGGCCTGCGTCCTCTTCCACACACCCGCCAGGCCCAAGGGGAGCCGTGGGGAGTAATTGGAAGAGACGGCTAATGAAGGGGCATTCATCAAACTTCTGCCAGCCTCACCACCCCAATCCATTAAAAGAGAAGGAAGCTCCCCCCCACACACACACACCTCCCAAGCCCTCTGCAGGAGCATCCATCCCACCACCGAGGGGGAGGAGAGGACGGAAGAGAGCCGAATGGGGGAGAGGAAATTTCTGGCCCTGCTGGATGTACAGGAGGGAACCGTAATTAGTCCAGAGAAAACATAAGGAAAAATTTCAATTAAAATGATGTCAAGAGGAGCTATAAATATAGCTCTGGGTTGACACAAGGAAATTGACTCTTATTTTTCCTCCTCAAAGTTTCCTAAATATTTTCCATCTAATAAATAACATTATCATTATCAGAATTATTATGAGGATTATTAAAAAGCTCCATCCAACCTCAGGCTTCAAAAAGCAATAGATGAATTCCTCCCCAACTCTGAACAAATTATACTGTTTTCGGCGCACAAAGACAGGAATAGAACCGCTGTGCCCGGAGGAGATTCGGGGGGGGGGACGCGGGGGGGACAGGGAAGAGCCCCTAAAACTAATGAATAGCATTACTGCCTTGCAGCAAACAGCTCCATTTGTCTGGAGAGACAGAGGGAGGCAGAGGAAGGGGAAGGTTGGTGCAGCTGAGCAGATAAACCTCCGATGGGCAGCAGCTGCGGAATCTGGGGCTTGGCTGGGGAGCTAGATCAAGCCAGCATTAAGCCAGGATCCGAGAGACTGAGCATAACGCAGCAGCTACAACACCCAAAAAGGCCCAAGATCAGAGGAATGGCAACGGCTGGATCCAAGGAAGCCCACTGGTGGGGAGAGGGGCAGCTTTTCCCTGCCCCTTTGGGGTCCCCGTGGACACCTGGGCCCCTGGGAAAGTTGGGAACAGCCTGCCTCTCAAATTGGGAGTGGGGGTCCAGCCCTCGCCAGAGGCAGCAGAACCCACAGAGACCTGCCCCTTCCCAGGGAGGGCTACCATTGCAGCCCACTCCCCACCTCTGCTCCTGTGCTCAGCTGCCCTGGTTGTCCCAAGAAAGCCTCGGAGGCAGGAGAGGCCCAGAGAAAGGCCGGCTGCTTCAAGGGCACCTCAAGCGAAGCACCTGCCAACACCCAGCCTCTCTCCCCCTCCACCCCCCCCCCCCGGTGCCCCGCATTTAATTTGGCAGATGAGAAGCTGCAGCTAAAACACCTTTGAACGCTGAGGTGAAATCTGGGCCAAATGCAAGGTTTATTTTCCTGGGTGCTCCGTGCAGAAGAGCCGGTGGTGGTTGGGAAATTCCTCGGGGCTCCCATATAAGACACCAACTCCCCCCTCCCCTCCCAAGCAGGGCAAATGGGGCAAGGCAGACTCAGGGGGGCACTTTGATCCAGGTCAACAAGAAGAAACCAAGTTGTTTACCAGCATCCCAAAGTTAAAAGATCCCAGTTTGTGTCTCTTGAAAAACATCAGAAAAGCAAATGCTGGTCTCTTATGGCAGCTCCCCCTTTCTGGAATAATGCTGGCAACTTCATGGACTCAGCTGGGTCTGCTCCCCCCAAGAACCCCTTTTAGAAGAGATCTCTAGGTCAACTGGGCCCCACACCCGCCTCTCCCTCTTTTCAAAAGCCCTTCACAAGACGCCTTCGCTTCTTCTTCGCTCCAAGCCCAGATACAGTGCAGCCCTGGAGGAATCTCAGAAAGGGAGGGGGCTCCCAGCCCTCCCCCCCAAGCCTCAGCAGGGGTGCAGCTCCAAGCCCTGAGCCCCTTTGTTCTGCCCCATGTGCGGGAAGGCCAGCTGCCTGAGCTCAAGGCGGGAGAGGAGGGGTTAAGGGCCTCTCTTACTGTGCAGGAATCTGCAAGTCTTTCTTTCTTTCTTTCTTTCTTTCTTTCTTTCTTTCTTTCTTTCTCTTTCTTTCTTTCTTTCTTTCTTTCTTTCGCTGGGGAGAGAATTTTTCCGCCCTCCCTCCCACTTCATCTCCTTTTATAAATCAGAGGCCCAAGGAATCCAATTATCTTGCAAGCCCCTCGGTGGCCAGGGCAGCTGGAACACACACACACACACACACACACACACACACAGGCGTCTGGCAGAGCTCTCTCCATGCCCCATCCCCTCTCCCAGCTGCGCCCCCCAGGAGCCTCAGGGGCCCCTCTGCTTGGGGGCTCCCTGGAATGGAGGGAGGCAGAGCAAACCCCCCCCCCCCTCAGAGGGTTTCTATCTGCCTGACTCCATCACGGAAAGACCAAGGGAGCCCCTGGAGGAGGAAGGGGCTGCCTCTCTGGTCCTTGGTCCCCTGCTCCAGTTTCCCCCCTAACAAGAGCCCTGCAGGGCCGGCCCAGAGCACCCCCCCACCCCACCCCAGCCCCCTCCCCCATTTGCCAGGTGGGAAGGCTGAAGCCACGGAGGAGATAACATAAAAGAGGGGGGGCTTCTTTTCCTCCTCTCCCATGAAGAATTCCGAGGGGAGGAGGGCAGCGAAAGACCCCCACCCACCCCTACAAAGAGAAGAGAAATGGCCTTGTGGGTCAAGAGCCGTCCTCTTAGCAGTGCGGGGCCTGGGGTGGCACATTTCTGTAATGGGCTTTGCCCACTAGGTGCCAGGAGGAGCTCTTCCCCCCCCCCCACCCATCTTTCCTTGCAGGTAGCCAGCAGCTTCCTTGGAAAAGTAGGTCAGTGCAGGCAGCTTCGGCAAGCTCTTTCTCCCCCCCCCCCACGCCAGTTCCCATTCAGACCCCCAAATCTCTCCTTCCTCAACTCTCCCCCAGCAGCCAAGAGGCCTGGCGACTTCAGGGCAGGTGGCCCAGTGTCCAGGAGGGCTGCCAGGTGACCCGCAGGTGCAGGTCTGGTGGGGAGCAGAAGAGCCCCCAGGCACTCCGAGGAGAGTTGCCAAATTTGAGGCGGGGGGGGGGGGACAAGGGGAGCATTCCCCTCGGATGGGAAGAAGCCCCAGTACAGCCCTTAACACAGGCAGGTGGAAGGGGGGGCTCGCCTCTCTCTTTGGGGCCAGGAGAGCAATTGGAGGGAGGCCAAAGGGGCACAGGAGGCATGTGGTGGTGGTGGGGGGGGGGGAGTAGAATCATCCAAGGGCGTCTGAACCCTTCAGAGCAGCAGCCGGGGCCATTTCCCGTGGCAGGGTGGGTGTGACTGAAGCCGTTTTGCCTGCTGAAAGAGGGCAAGCCCCCCAGGAGTCGGCAGAGCAGCCAGGGGAGGGGGGGGGGGCAGAGGAGGCCTGGCCTTTCCTCGCTCTGCCCGCTTGGTCGGTTAGGGGAGCGGGACGGTGCGCCTCCACGCCTCCCCTTCGGATATGGATTTTCTTCCCAAACGCCCAGAACGCTCCTCTGACTTACGGGCTAACAGTTTGGAAAGAAAGAGGACGGCAATGGAAGTGGAAATTGCCTGGTTTTATGGTCACCCGGAGATCGGCCCTGCAAGGTTGGAAACGAACGAGAAGGTTCCCTCCTTGGTTAGGCAACCCGGCCCCAGCAACTCTCCAAAGGCAGAGACTTCCGGACAACAGGGCCCATCATCCCCCATCTGCCTCCTGTTGCAACCCTATTCAGATGCTCGGAGCAAAGCCAGTCTCCTCCAGGGAGGCCCTGAAGGTCAGCAGAGAGGGAGGGGGAAATGCGCCCTTCCATTCCCTCCTCAAAGTGGGTCTCTCAGCCAGGAAGGAAGGGACCTCATGGCCCCCTTGGCTCCTTCACTCCTGGCTGCCCCACTCCTAGCGTTTCCAAGCAGGGCTTCCTGCCCCAACCCCCCTCTAACCACACAGAGGATGGCTCCCTCCTCCTCCTCCTCCTCCCCCCGCCGGCATCAGGGGGGGCTTAAAACAGCAAAGCATCTCCAGCCCCATTAAAGGCGGCGAAACGTTGCTCCCACTTGGAACTCGCCTGGGGGCAGCAGCAGCTGCACCCCGATTCCGATTGGCTGCTCCTCCTCCTCCTCCTCCTCCTCCTCCTCCATGGCTCACCCTAGAAGAGCGGGCAGGGGGAGGGAGGGAGGGAGGGCCAGGGAAGCAGGCACCGTGGTGGAGGAAGGAAGAAACAGCCACCAGGGAAGTTAATTTCCAGGTTATGATTTCTCCTCCAATCCCTCCACCTGCTTTAGTTTAACTCTCCTTTTATTCTTGGCAACATGGGAAATGTAAACGCTGCCGTTGCTTTGCTGGACATCTCTAATTGTCCATCCTGGCGTGGCGACCAGCATAAACCGCCCTCCGTTTCCCACGGGAGGTTTGAAGGGGAACCGAGTCAGCTCGGGACGAGAGACCAAAACAGGAGAGGCCAACGCAAGGGGAGCCCCGCTTTGGCCCAGAAGCTCTGGGAGGCTGCAGCAGAGGGCAGCCCCCCCCCCTGCTCCTTTGCCCAGGCAGAGACCAGGAGGACCTCCACAGGCGGGAGGCAATGGAGGCGTCCTCTCCTGTCCTCTTCCAGGGCTCCAACCTCCCCACCCCCAGGCAGAGAGAGCGGCTGCTTCTGCTTCCACCAGAACCCCAAGAGTAGCAGCTGCCCCGAAAGCCATTGCTAGGGAAGGCTGCTGAGGGAGGGGCTGCCTCCCCCTCCAGCAATGATCTTGCCCCATTGCCTTCTTGGGCCTCCCCTACTGGAACCCCCGGAAGAGGGAGCAGGGCTCCTCCCCAGCCCCAGCCCTAGAGGCACTTTGAGGTGCTCCCTCCAGGCGGAGGAAAGCCACATTCCAGAGAGGAGGAGAGGAGGGGGGCTTCATGAAGGGGCACATTTAGGAAGAAGTAGTAGCTGGGATGAAGTCCATGCCCCCTCCATGCCCATGGGCAGCACAAGACCCGACTCTCAGAAGCATGATTAATACCTGTCGTATTAAAGTTAATATTTCATTAACCCACTCGGTGCATGTAAATGTTTAATAGCTGCCTTTCTATTGTCACAGCTGATCTCACTCTTGAGCGAACACAAAGCTCTTAAGAAGTCAGGACTGCGGCCCCTTTTCCCGACCCACCCAGAGCCCAATGGAGTTGGAGTATTCCCTCACTCAGACCCCAGCGGGGAAAATAACTCCAGCCCTTAAGAGGTTTCGCTCAGCGCCCCCCACCCTGAGCCAAAGGAAGCAGCCCTTTGGTTCCCCAAGCGCTTCCCTTGGGGGGGGGGGGCTCTGCCTGGGGGTGGGGAGCGGGGGCCTTCGAAAGGGGCAAGGGGAAGGTGGGCGCAGAGCATGGCAAGGAAGCCTTTGTGGCTCCTCTAAGGGGGCTGCTTCTTCTTCTGCTCGGAAGCCCCCTGAGGGGCTGGGCGTGGGGCTCTCCTGTGGGCGGTTCGTGGCAGGAGTGGGAGGGGTGCCCGGGGCTCCTTCTTCACTTCAGAGGCTGCCAGGTGTGGGGCAGGATCAGCGCAGCTTCATCCCAGGGCTGCAGGCAGGGCACGGGGGGGGGGGGGCTGGGGGTGCATCTCAGGGGTGGGAAGGGCACAGCGGGCCACAAGCCTTTCCGGCCACCTCTCTGGGGAGGGCAAGGGGCCTGCAGGCCATGGAGGAGGAAGAGGAGGAGGTGCGTTGGGCCTCACCTGGGTGCACAGCAGCAGTTCTCTCTCTCTCTCTCTCACACACACACACACGGCGTGGCTGCCCCATGGACAAAGCCCCACAGTTGCCAGGAAGCAGAAGGGCAGGTCAGGGCCCCTGGCTGGGAATGGGGCTCTGCCTGGCAGGGCTGGCCAGTCCGGGGGGGGGGGGGGGGATCCGCAACCAATGGTGACCTTTCAGCCTGCAAAATGAGGCTGCTGCCCGTCTTGGCCGAGGGACGGGAGTTCCCTCCACCCTGAGGGGCCAAGAGAGGCCGGAGGGCAGCCTCCAGATGGGGAAGCCCAGCAGAGGTTGCCCAATGACATCATCACGTAAGGCCGCCACCCTCTGTGTCCAAAAGCCGCCTTTCCATGCGTCCCTTGCTTCACCCCCGGCCTCTGCTGACCGGAGCAGGGCGAAGCTGCCTCCACAGCCAGGGAGCCCCCACTGCCGGTCCTCCACCCACCACCCACTGTGGACACCCACCCACATCAACGGTCTTGCAAACTGCATCCTCCCAGCTATGCTTGCTGAAAATTGGGACCAGGGGGTGGATGATGGGAACTGTAGTTTCACATTCCTGGCTTAAATGTCCCCCCCCCACCCACATTTTAATGGGTGAAATGTGTGGGAACAGCACTGGGACTTGGGTACTGTGGGGGGGGGAGTGAGTCCCTCTTATTTCATCTGGTTTCTGGCAGAAATCTCCCTCTCCGTGGCTGTTGGGAATACTGAGGCTGCCTGTTTATTAGCTCAAGTTTAATTAATTTGTATAATATCCCTGTTAAGAACAATGGCTAATTAAGACCTCTTCCCCCCCCCCCCATCCTCCTGAAAAAAGAGGGAAGAATCGGCAGTCATTAAGGGAGATGCTGGCAGCCGTCCATCAAGCTGCTTCCCGCCTGCCTTGCTCTGAAGGCAGAAGTCTTAATGAGGGTCCTTTAGTGGCAGAATTATCCTCCCCGGCTCCAGCAGATGCTGCCGAGGGGAGCTGGGCGCTCCTTCCAGCCAGGCCGAGCAGATGTGGAACCGTGTCCCTTCCTCTCCGCCTGATTGATAAGGCCTCTGGCTCTGCAATGGGGGAGCTGGCGGATGGGCGGAGAGGCCCATCGGACGGAGGGCAGCCGGGAAAAGGAAGCAGCTGCAAAACCCAGTTTGCCCCGGCTCTTCTGACTGGCTACCAGCCCCGCTTGCCCTCTGCCCGCCCAGCTTCTGCGTTGCACAGAACGGGGGGAGCCCTCTTGGGGCAAAAGGGCCCAACTTCCCCCCTCCCGCAGGCACTGCCCAGCTCTACTTGCAAGCCATAGGGAGACCTTTGCACCAACCGTATCCCTGTGCCCCTCCCCACGGGAGCTGAAACCACTTGAAGCACTTTGAGGCTGATGGGGGGGGGCAGGGGGGGCAGTATCTGAGGAACACCCCCCCCCCCAATTCTTTGGTGCCCCATTCCGCTCTCAGACTCTGCAGGCTGCACCCCAGGCCTCCCTCTTCTGCCAGCCTTCCGCTGCAACCTTGGCTGTCTCCCAGCCCCCCACCCCCCCGCAGTGGACAAGGAGGAATGCAAGGAGACTTCTTCCCCAGCCTACTTGGCCTTGAAGAGGGCCAACATCACCTCGGGAGCCGGGAGAAGGGGGGGGGCAACCTGAAAGGGCTGCTGCAAAACATTGCTTAGCAAATTTCCCTCCCACTGAAGGGGGAGCCTCCAGCAGGCCCCCTCACCCACCCACCCAGCGAAAGAAGTCCCTGCATTTCTAGACACAAGGCTTTGAAAGGGAGTTTGGCCCATATGGAACCAATTACCTCCCTCCAGTCGGGCTGGGTTGGCAGTGTCCGTCCCCCCCCCAGCAATCCCCAGAGAGCATTCCCGACAGAGACGGACCATGAACTCATCCCCACAAGCCTGGGAGCCTGAGGCCGGCCCTGGAGCCCTGTGCTCCCCCCCCCCCCCGGCTGGGGGCTCCAGGAAGGCCAGAGATCTACTGCCCCCCAGGCCGGCTCTCCGGGGGAGAGGGGCTCCCTTCAGCCCGGAGCCAGAGAGATGCCAGGGCTTCTGCTACACCTGGGGGAGGGTGGGGAGGCCAGCAAAGCCCCTCCACCTCCAGGCCCCTCATGGTGGGGGGACCCTCCCTCGGGCAGCCCAGAAGGGCCCCCTGAATGTGCAGAAGCGGCTTCTCCCCGCAGTGGCTGCTTGGGAGCCCTGGGAGGGGGGCCTGGGCCTTCCCCCCTCCCTCCCCGCCTGCCTCCACGCTGGCTCTTGTGGTTGCAACACTGCAGTGATTCCACAAGCCCGGAATTTCAAGCATTTCCTGCCAGGCGGGAGAGGAGGCAGGAGGAGCCGTGGGGGAGGGGAGGGAGCCTCTGGCCTTCCAGCAGCAGCAGCAGCAGCCCGGCCTCCCTCGGCCTGCCTCCCCTTGGGGCTGAAGAACAGAAGGTGGGGGGGGGACGCCCTTTGGACGGCTCCTCCCTGCCTCCTGTGGCCGGTAGGGCTCCAGGTCTTTGCCCACCAAATGGTTCCCTCCCGGAGGAAGGAAGAGGAAGAGGAGGAAGAAGGCTCTGGCTGAGCCCCACAAGGGCAGCAAGAGCCTGCCTACAAGGAGTTCAGGAGGGCAGACAGGGGCATCGCCAGTATCTGGGGGGACAGGAGAGGCTGAGAGAAGGGGGGCTCCTTCTTTTGTCTATCCTCAAAGCGCCCCCCCCCCTCCCAAGGGCGGGAAGACTCTTCCGTGAGCTGCATAGAGCATGAGCCTCCCGGGGGCAGCACACAGAGCCAGCACACCTGCCCCGAGGCTCCTCCTGGACCCGTCAGGGAGACGCATTAGAGGGGGGGGGGAGGGTGCAAGGACCCTCCAGAGAGAGGCAGCCCAAAGCCTCCTCCTCCACCACAGCCCCGTCTCCCTCCAGTCCAGCCGCTCAGCTGCTCAGCCCCCAGGAAGCTCTGTGTGCAAACACAGCTGCCAAGGGAGCCGACTAACAAGTTGGCGCTGGCCGCCTTTGCCCCACGACATTGGTTGCTCACCTGGGTGAGTTTGCTGATGAGTCGAGGCGGAGGGGAGAAGGGGAACCCCCCCCCCAGGAGCAGAGTGGGAGCGCTCCCCCCCCCCACCTGGCCTAGGGAAGCAGGAGAGGCGAGGCAGAAGCAGGGCAGCAAAGCAACGTGGCCCGGCCTGCTTTTGGCCCCAGCCCAGCAGGGGGAAGGGAGGCATCCCGGCCCACCGTGCAGGAGAGGGGCGGGAGCGAGTTTTCTTTTGGAGGGGGGTGCAACGTGGAATCCAGGCAGGTTGACGCAAGGCCCTGCAGGGTCAAGTGGTAACTTGTGCACGGAACAAAGCAGCGGCACCTTCATCCCGATGTCGCAGGAGGAATTTGCCAAGCCTGGCAGCCACGGCCGGCTGGGCCAGTTAACCTTAGAAACCAAGCCGTAGGGCGCCTTCCCCGTTTGTCTGCCTAGCCGTCTTGACAGTTGGCTGCAGCCCAAGGAGGTCAGCGCTTGGCAAGGCTTCCCAGGGCCGGCTCCTGGACCGGGCTGTCCAGGTCAAGTCCTTTCTCCCAGCAGACAGTCCCCAAGGCAGCTCCGAGGAGGAGGAGGAGGAGGAGGCAAAAAGGCCTTCATCCCACCTCTTCCCTGGTCACCCTTTATGCCACCTTGTCCCAGATGTGGCTGAGCCCCTTCCCTCCCGGCTGGGGCCTCCCTGTCTGCCAGCAAACCGGGCCCTCCTTTTGTTACAAAGACCAAAGGCAACTTCTTTAGAACAAGAAGAAAACTTCAAAGAGTTCCCAGTGAGCAATCCCTAAACGAAATTGACCAGGATTAGAAAAGGGCAACTTTGTAACCAGACCCTGAAGCAGCAGATCTCCCCATCCTTGCTTAGGTAAGCCATAAAAGTCTGTGTGTGTGTGTGTGTGTGTGTGTGTGTGTGTGTGTGTGTGTGTTTCAGCCAGCCTATCCAACAGGGCTGCGAAGGACCATGCCAGCTGTTGGGCAAGGGGTAAGGGGGGGGAGAGGGGCTGAGTTGGCCTGACTGTTCAGCTGGCTGGCCTCTGGTTTCAAGCAGGGAGGGGGCCATCTTCATCTTCATCACCAGAGTGACTTTTGCCTTGGCTCCTAGGGAGGAGGGAAGAGGCTGGCATTCAGGAGTGGCTCCCTTGATAAGCCTTCTCTTACTTAATTATCTCTGAATGGGTTTTTTGTTCAGCCCTCGAAGCATTTACTCTGATTGGGTTGTTGCCTCCAATCTCTCTCTCTCTCTCTCTGTCTCTCTCTCCTCACACACACACACCCCACAGTCCCCATCTCCCTTTCTTTGGTGTTTCTATGGAAACACCTCCAGGCGTACAACTGTTCTCCAATTTTGCAATAAAAGTTGGATAGTGATATTTCAGCCGCCTCTTTTCTTTCCAGGCTCCTTGTGGCTTCTCGCTGACAAAACAATGGCCCTCCCCTCCCCCATCTCCCCTCCCCCTCCTCCTGTGTACACAAACATACCCATCTGGATTCCCAGGAGACCCCAAATATTTCAGGCTTGGGGGCCATCTTTAAGCCCCCTCCCAACAGGCAGGCACTATTACTGAGACTTTGCTTTGAGTAAATATGGGAGGGAGGGAAGGAAGGCAGGAAGGAAGGAAGTTTTGCAACCAATGCTTGAGGGACTCTGAGGCACAAAGCAGGCCCCTCTAACTGGTTTGCCATCCTTGTCAGGCAGCCCACCTGATTAACCTGCCTCATCTCAGGGGGCTCCCCCCCACCAGCCTCGGAGGAAGAAATGCCCTCTGAGTATCATCTTCCAGCTTTCCCCAGAGAATCATGGGAACTGTAGTTTGAGGGAGGGGCCCTGCCCTCTTGGCCCCAGGATTCCTGGGAAAAAGGCACAAGGTGAAACAGACCAACTCCTAGGAAGCCTTGGGGAAGGAGTGGCCAAAACGCCCCCTCCTTTAGGAAAAGGCCAGGGATTGGGCGGCCTTGGTGTGGCTTGCGGGGTCACCTTCAAAGCCAGCCCAGAAAGGGACACCTGCTGATACAAGCCCCATTTCCTTGCCCAGGGACATGGGGGCACCAGCCTGCCAAGCTCACTTGCTCCGGAGGAGACTGCCCAGGTGGGGCCCAAGGTAGGGCTTCTGCTGCTCCCCTCCCTCCCTCCCTCCCTCCCTCCCTCCCCTCAGCTCCCCAGAGCCAGAGGTTATGAAGATGAGCTCCAGGGACTCCAATTATCCTCCAAGTGTGAACGCCAGAGTGATTAATTAAGAGATAATAAAAAGAAAAGCAGGCTAGAGAGGAAATAGCGGCTGCTTTGATGATAAAACCTGAGCTAAGCCAAGCAATTAGGGGAATCTTTAGGAAGAGTTAGCTCTAATCCCCTGGTAGCCATTGCCAGGGAGGGAGGGAGGGAGGGAGGGAGGGAGGGAGGGACAAGCCTCCTCCAAGAAGGCCCCCCAGCCCCAGCAGCAAAGGGCCCTTCCCCCCCTGCCCTTTGCTTGTTCCACAGAGGTAGACTGTTCCTGCTTGTGGAGACTCGGCCCCTTCCAGAGCCCTCAAGAGCTTCTTCCCATGTGGACTTGTGCTCCAGGTAATCAGGTCAAGCCCCCCCCCCTTAATAGCAGGGGAGACCCCAACCAGAAGGAGGGAAGCCAAACGGCAGGAAGGGCAGCCCGGCAGGGTCAAGGCAGGATAACGGCTGGGCTGGATGCCAGGCAGGGGAGACGACCAAGTGGGCATCACATTGGAACCCCCCTCTTGGAGCCAAGAGCCCCCCCCCCTCCAAAGGACATCTTTGAGACAGGCTTGCAAAGTCTTCCCGGAGGAGGGGGCACCCATGCCGAGATTGGTGGTGGTGGTGGGGCCTCTGGGTCTGCTTGGTGCCTCCCAAGGCCTCCGTGTGGCGGCTGCAGCCCTTCCCAGGCTCCCTTTCGGGGGGAGGAGGCCAGTTGGTCCCACCCCCACCCCACCAATGATCTGCAAAGGCCACTTTCTCCTCCACTTCAGAAAAAGAATGCTTGGACCCCCCTCCTCCCCTCCGAGCTCTGGAGAGGAGCAGAGCCAGTCTCAAAAGGAGGGAAGAAGACCCCCTCCCCCCACTCTGGCCAAAAGGTGGGGATTCAAAGCTCTTGAATCTCTCTCTCAGAGACCCCCAATTTCCTTAAGTGGCCTTCAGAAGAGGGAAGGGCAGGGGCTCAGCTCTTTCCCCCTAGGAGGAATTCTGCCCAAGCTCCCTCCCGTCCCACAGAATGGGGGACGCAAGGAGAGCCTGCTGGGTCCTGTGCAAAGGCTGAGAGGGAGGGAGGGAGGGCCTGGAGTTGGCTGGCTGGGGATGACCACAGGGGGAGGGGGCAGAGCCCAGGAAGGAGGGGTTGCTCAGAGGGTCCTTCCCCCTGCCATTCTCCTCATTTCCCATCATCCCCCGCCTGGAGATGATGCTGTGGCCTGGATCTAGCACAGCTCAGCCCCTCCTCCTTTGCCTATCTCCAGAAACTCTGATAGACTGCCCCTGTGGTTGGAGGCTTTACCCAGCCCTTCCCTTCCTTGGAGACCTGCTCTTCCTAATGGCCAGGGCTGCTAAGAGCAGAAGAGCAAGCTGGCTGAGTGAGGCCAGGAGACCCCCTTACACCCTACCCCGCCTCCCCTGAGGGGAAATCAGAGGGGGAACCTCAGAGCAGGGAGCCTGAACCTGGAAGTCCCATGAATCCCAGCCAGAGTGGCCCATGGGATTTCCTTCCCTCCCCTGACAATGAGCCTTAATCTTTTCCCTTTTCGATTCTCCCCTTCTTCCTCTTGAAAAGCAGATGAAAAATAATCCACCCGCAGAATGGCTCTGAAAATGAATGAATATTTCAATTTGTGACATGCCATCATGGAAAGACCCCTGCCGGATGATTGAAAGAGGGCGGAGGGGAAGACAAACGACTTTCATTTAGATAAAATACAGAAAATTATTTTGTGAAAAATGAGGAGCGATGGAGCTCGGCCAGCGGCAGCACAGCAACACACGCCCCCCTCCCATTCTGAAGAGGGGATGTCGGCATGCCCCCCCCCTTTCTAATTAAGTTCCTGCGTGTCCTTTGAGTGGGGGAGGGGAGCACAAGGGGCCCAGCTCCTCTTCCCGCCCTCCCTTCCCTCCCCAGCCTGGGCCTTTGCAGACATCCTGAGTACAGCCCTCATTGTCCTCAGCCACAGCACCCACCCACCCCACCCCAACATCTGTGGCTCTGGAATGCCAAAAGAACGTCCCCCAGTGGGGGAGAGGGTCTTTCCCATGAGGCCCTCCATAGCCTGGGGAGGCCTTCTCCCATAAAGCCCCATTGCACCTCCAAGGACCGCCTGCTCCACCCCCAGGAAAGCTGCCCTCTAGGGCCCCCTCCCCCCTTCAAAAGGCCTCTCTCCTCAAAGTCCCAACAGAAGCCCCCTCCTCCTCCGTCCCGCCTGGAGTGATGGAATGGGGCCCTGGGGGAAGGGGCTGCCCCAGCTGCATTCTCCCACTCCAGGTCCTGCTCCCCCCCCCCAAGAGGGCAGGTCAGCTTCTGTCACCCACATCAACATACACAAAAAATGGTGATATATAGGCGCACACACAAGCTTGGAAAACACCCAGGTGCCCTCGGCCATCTCTCTGGTAGAGTGCCCCTGAATGCGGGAGATCCACAGGACAGGGACCAGGTTTAGGCAGGGCATCTGGCCTTGCCTCCTTGTTCCATCCACGGCAGGGAGGGGCCCCAGAAAGATCTTTTCCCCAGCCCACTCTGGTTGGGCCTTTGCTCTGACCCCCCTCCAGATGCTCTCAAGCTTTTTCTTCCCCAGAAATCCAGATGTTCATGGAAACCCTGCCTACAAGTCTCTAGTCCTCGTGGCTTACAGAAAAAAACAGAATTCCATGAAATCATTTAAGGAAGACTCTTTTTCTCTGCCACCTACATTTCAGTGCAAGATGTGGCAAATGCTGAGAAATGCACTGGAAGGGGAACTGGTAAACCCTTGGAAGCTGTCCCTCCCCTCCTCCCCACCCAGTTGTGGCTGAGAAGCAAGCCAGTTAAATACACACACACACACGCGCGCATACATACACACAACATTTTATAACTATTAGTAACGCTAGCTGTTTATGGCACAGGAGATGGGAAAGGGAGAATTACGTCAGGCTCCAACACCCCACACCCCCCCAGACCTCCCCAGCACAGCCACCTCGCTCGGATTCTGCCTGGCCCCCCGCCCCTCCGGCAGCCCCGCCCCCCCGGACGCCGTAAACCGGGCTCCCCCCTCCATGCCCGCCCCGGGTGGGCGCCATATGCAAAAGAAGGATGCCAGGGGCTGGAGGGGCCAGGAAGAATCTGCCCCCTTGCTCGACGACGCCCCCTCTGTAGGGAGACGCTCATCCCCGGCTCCTTTTGGGGGCTCCTCTGCCTACAGCGGCATCGCGGGGCCCGGGCCCGTCTGCAGAGAGAGGCGCCCCCGGGCTCCCCCTCCCCGACACGCTCGCTATCCGCCCAGCGCCCCACCAGCACGCGCCCCTATCCGGCCGCCAAGCACGGACACCCGCCGGCGCTTGGCATGAAAATCCCGAGCCCGCCTGCCCTGGGGACGCTTTCCCGGACGCCTCCGCTGGTTGGTGCGGAGGCGGAGGCCGCCCCCCCTGCGCCCCCTCCCCCTTCATTTCAACTCCACGCGGGACGTCGAGAGGAAGCAAGGCGAGGCCGCCCGAGGGAGGAGAGAGTGGGCAGAGCGCCGCTTTTCCATCTCAGCTCGCTCTGGCTTCTGCCGAAAAGCCGCCCCTTCCTTCGCCCCCAGACCGGCTCCCACCGCGGCGCCGCTCCTGCCCTCCCCGCCGCCCGTGGCCGATGAGCTGGCGGCCCAAGTGCCAACAACTTTTCAACCCTCCTCCCCGCGGAGAGACTAAGGCAACCAGGCCGCCCCACCGCCTCCCAAGCCCCGGGCTCGGCGGAAGGGCTGCGGGAGGAGGGCCTCCGGCTTATGGCCACCGCTGGCGGGGACCCGACCCGCGCCGAAGCCGCTACTTCAAAGGCAGCTTGGCGGCGGCATGCTACTCTCGCAAAGCGCGGCCCGGCCCGGCCCAACTCCGCAGCGGGCTCTGGCTCCCCCGGCGGAGGTGGCCGCCGCTCTGTCCTGCACCTCGACGCCTCGGCCGGCGCGCGAGCCAACCCTCCCCGGCCCGAGAGGCAAAGCGGAGGCCCGGGGCGGGCGCTGGGACGCCGCCTCTCCCGCCCCAAAGACGCTACTCCGGCCCCGCCAGCGCTGCGCTCCGAGCCGCGCGCCCTCTTTCGGCTGGGCCGTCGGCAGAGACTCCGTCCGTCCGTCGGGGCGCCGCTTACCTTCCGCGAAGCCGTCCTCGACTCCCCAGAAGACGCACAAGACGGCCAGCAACGGCAGCATCGCTCCCGGCGCGGCGGGGCTGGCTTCGATGCTCGCCCGCCCGCCCGCTCGGGGCCTCCTGCTACCCCGCGCGCCCAGCGCCGTCTTCGCCGCCGCTCCTTCCAGCGATGGGAGGAGGAGGAGGAGGAGAAAGGAGGCGGGAGAGGGACCTCGGGGGGGGAGGGAAGGGGAGGAGGCGGGCGGGCGGGGGAGGGGAAGGAGCGAGGAAGGGACCGTCGCCGGGGAGCGAGCGAGCGTCGGATTGGCCCAGCCGGGCGCAGGGAGGTCCGCAGACGGGGGGATGCCGCTGCGCCGCCAGCCCCGCTGCCTGCGCGCCCTGAGCGATGGGGATGGGAGTCCGGGCTTCCCGTAGCTCGGCTCAGAACTGGCGAGCGGGCAGGGCGGGGACAGCCGGGAGAGGGACGCTCTCCCGCCGCTTCCAGCGCAGTCCCCGGCAGGCAGGCAGACGCAATCCCGAGAGCCCGGTCTTCCACAGCCTGGCGAGTGGCGCCTCCCCCCGCCGTAAGCAAAGGATTCGGGGGGGGGGGCAGATTGTAGGCAACCCTCCATTTCTACAACACCCTCGTTGGGTGGGTTCACAGCATCGTAGGAGCCCAAGGAAAGCGGAAGAGCCCGAGAAGCTGGTCCCGGAAGTGCGCCCCTTCCCGGGCAAGGTCCCCCAGGACCAAGCGCCCCTTACCTCCCGGCGGGGCTGCACAGAGGCAAGAGCCACGGCTTCCTGGGAGAGGCTCCGCCGGCGCCGGCTCCCCCATCCCTCTCCCACCTCGCACCTGCAGGATAGCAGGGTGTTTCTGAACATGCGCAGAGTGCCTCTCCCTCGGCACCGAGCACCTCGGCCTTGCGTGGCTGATCAGCGATCCGCCGTTTCGCCTGGCTGAAAGCTACCGCCGAGGCCAAGCCGCTTCGGAAGCCTAACGGGATGGCCTAATGGGACGGCGGCTGATGGGACGGGGAAGCCCCGACAGCCGGAGGTCGGACCTCGGTCAACTCGGGCCGCTTCCAGCAGCCCTGCAGAGTAGACCGGCCCGAGCCCAGCCTCCCGTCGGACGGGCTTAGAATGTCGTTTGAAGGGACCCATACAGACGAACTACCGCTGGGGGCTTCCTGCTGGGTGACCCGGGCAGGATTGCGGCCTAACCGGAGAAGCGGACTCAGTCCGGGGTGGGAAGGCCGCGGGGCTCGCTAAGCTAACGGGTCTGGACACCGTCCCTCTCCGTCCCTCTGGCTTGGCGGCTGCCTATAAGGCTCTGACGGGACACAGCGCCTCCCGAGAGGAGATCGGCTGCGGGCCCTGCACGGCCTCCCTCCCTCCTGGTCTTCGAGGCCAGAGCCCGTCGCGTCCCCGGCCGGAGCTCCAAAGGACTCCCCCCCCCCCATGCCCCCTTGGTCGGCCCCCTAATCGGGCGGCCTTTCAAGCTTGCTTCGGCCCAGGCAATTCAGGGGCTTCTGTGGCAACGCAGCCCCCGCCGCTCCCTCCGCATTGAGCGGGAGGTGGGGAAATCACAAGGAGGAGCGTAACCCCCCCCCCCCCCACACACACACACACAAGCACATCCGTCTCCGTTGGACGCGCCGTCCGGCATCCGTACAAAAACTTCTTCCACCTTCTTTCGCGCCCTACAAAGTTGGAAAGCGCTTTTCGGAAGCTCCCTGGCGCCCTCCGGTGGCCGCAAGCCCTCAAGGAGACTGCTCTCCCTCCCTGGGATCAGGGCTCCTGCACCCCAGAATATTTAGGGTTGGCCTGCATGCGTGAAGAGCTGAGATCCCAAAAGGAAAACTGAGGCTCAAGGTGAGACATCTGAAGGAAAAGGAGGCGGCAGCAGCGCTTGCATGCTATATCCAGCCTCTGGCTGTAGTTAACTTTTTAATTAATTAATCCCTTAACAGGCCTCCCCAAAGGCCCCCTTGTCTGAGGTTCCTGCTGATGCGTGCCTTCCCCTCGGGCCTTGGGGGGGCTTTGGAATGGTGCATGATGGCCCCAGCTGGGCGGGAGGAGGGCAAGAGGCAGAAGAGAGCCCCCACTTTGGCTGCCTGGCCTTGTCAACAGCTGGACAACTCGGCCGTCTGCCAGGTTTCTGCAAAAGCGGTGCGGCCCATAATACACCTGGCTGGGGATCCCACCGCAGCACTAATTTGCACAAACGTAGGTGTGCCCTTCGGGTCTCCCTGTGTTTCCTCTCGGTTGCCCTTCCAGAGGGCCTGGAGGCAGCCCCGGTGTGGCTTTCAGACGATGAGCTGAAGCTCTGGACCCATTCAGGGGTGAGCAAGGGCCAGCAGGGGTGGGGGGGCACTTGTCGCTAGGAGAACCAGAGGTGGAATCCAGGGAGGATGGCTTCCACACCTGAAGCCCTCTCGGCAGGGGCTGTCTCCGGGGCTGTCCCCCGCCTTCTCTGGCACAGCAGCGGCCCCCACGTGGGCAGAGCCTCAGCTGCCTGCCACCTCCAGAGGGGCCCCAACTCCATTCCCGGAAGGAACATCCAGGATGCTGGGACTTTTTCATTGGGCACTGAGGTTCTTGGCTCTCGCAAACAATGCCCACCAGAGCAATAATTTCCCCAGGGTTATCAGGGTCTGGAAAGTCTAAACTAGCGGTCCCCAACCTTTTCTGGGCCATGTTCCACCTAAGCATCTCTAAAAACCTGATATCCCCCCCCCCCAGTGACATATAATTCTTACTTTACCCAAAAAGTGAACTCTGCTCACTCAGAGGAAGCCTAAATGGCCCATTAACTTGGTTTAAACAAGGTTCAAATGGCCCCCATCAAAAATCAATGCCCCCCTATGGGGCATGGACCCCATGTTGGGAACCCCTGGACTCTAAACAGAGTGAGACACGGTTATGGCCCAGAGGTGAAATGCCAGCCCAGCAGCCCAGCAGTCTCCCGCCTCTTCCATGGCCCTCATAATAAGACGCTTCATGTCTCCACGCAGCCTGCAGAAACCCATTTCAAAGCAGCCATGCGCTCCCGGCTCATTGTCAGACTCTCGGAGGGCTGCTGCCCCAGAGCAACAGCCATGTTCAGCCCCCCCCCCCCCCGCTTGGAGGGCTCGTCCCATCTCCATCCTGTGGCGACCGCCAGGCTCCTGGGCAATCCAGATGCTTTGTCCCGTCTTCTGGAATTGGCCTCCTTGGCACAATTTGGCAAAGGGGTTTTTGTGACCATGGAGAGGGGCAAAACCCAGACAGACAGAGAGCGCTGGGGGGCCTCTGCCCCATCTTGCTATTCACAGCAGCTCTTGAGCAGGCTTTTTCACCTCTGTTCCCAAGCACTGGGAGGGGGGGGAGTGAAAGACCCCCAAGGAGAGGGCTGGAAGCCTGGCCCGATTCACCAGCCAGCCATGAGAGTAATATTCCCAAGAGGGCGTTTAGACAGAAGCCTGAGTGAGTTATTCAGTGAGAACATTAAGACGGCACAGGATGACTTATTGATGGGAACTTCGTGGCAGATCTGTCACTCAATAATTTATATCACAGCATTTAGCAGGGTCGCCAGTAAATAATTCAATTATTATAAACTAAGGGATGCTTTATGATATCCTGAGTTACAGCTTCCCCTCTGATTCAGGACCATAAATACAAGGGGTGACAACCGACCGGTGCCCTCACTGGGCTCCCTACTGATCTCAACGCTCTCGCACCCTGGATTGGAAAGCCTGGCATTGGCACCTCCTCTGGGTCTCGCATGGCATCTCCTGGGCACCACGGTTTTACGTCCAGCCGGGGAGGGGCGAGTCCTGCTTGCTTAAGGCAGAGTGGAAACCCCTGGGGCGGAAGGGGCTGACCTGGTGGTCCCTGAAGGGGCCGAAAGGCTCGGCTGATCCTGCGGCCAGATCAATCTTTGCCATATTTCAGTGCGGTGCCTCTGTCTCCAGGGCAGTCGGTTGCCCCCCAGAAACGATGAGCTTGAGGAACCAAAGGGAGCAGCCCTGCCTCACCGGCTGGCTGAAGTCAGGGCATCCCTGCAAGACGCCCACCGGCCAGAGCTCCAGACCTCAAGGGCAGATGCCCAGAGGCCTTCTGGCCCTTGCAGGTAACACAAAAGCCTTCTGGGCTTGGAGTGGGCTTCTCCTGAGAAGTTGCCCTTAGCCCACCCCTCAGAAGAGGGACCTGCATGCCTGCCAGTGGAGCCCAAGGGAGACCCCTGCCCGGCATGCCCCCTCAGTCCAGGGTAGACACCGGAGCCATGCAGCAGAGGGGCCAGGCTCCAGCTGTGGCAGCGTTTGGACGAAATGCTCCGTGACCTCATAGCTTTGTTCCCAAGCACCCCCTTCCCCCCCCCCTCCTTCTCTATCAGTGGAGGGGCCTAAGGCTAGAGCTGGCCAATTGGCTTCCTGAGTAGCCTGAGGCCAGCCAATGGAGGCTGGGAAAAGAAATTAGCTCCAGGTATGAGCCCGGCTTCTCAAAGTTCACCTGGGTTCAGCTTCTGCTAAGCCAACCATGAGCCAGGATCAGCCCCATCTAGCAGTCCCCAGTGGGGCAGCGTTGGAGGAGCCATCAAGGGCTGTCCTTAGGGAGGCAGCCAGGTGAGCTCAAGCCCCGCCCTTCTTGGTGTGTGCGTGTCTCTCCTTCCCCCCCCCCCAGGACTGACCCTCTTCTGTTCCTTCCCTTCCACAGAAGACCCACACGGGAAGGGTTCACTGCGTCTTTTAATGGGGAACAGCAGGCAAACGGCCTGTCCTGGACTTCAACACAAACGCTCGCCTGGGAAATGGGGGTGGGGGTGGGGGCTGCTTTTCAATCATGACAGTCCCTGAGCGCCCTCTGCTGGACAGGTTGCTCCTCCATCCTGAAGAACCGCCACTACAGGGCCCCCCTGTGCCAGCATGTTGGAGCCCGAGAGAGGCTGGGGGGTTGAGGGGGCTGGGGCGGACATGCCTTGCCTTGGGGTATCGAGACCTATGGAATAAGGGAAGGGGCTGAAGCTGATTAAACCCGGGGAAAGCAGAGCCCGGCTTGGAAGTGATGCTGGTTCCCTGCATGTACGAAGCCGCAATCAGAGTCCTTGTCTTCCTTCGGGGTGGGATTGCTTGATTTGGTCTCCCTGGAAGGGCTGGTGCCAGGAGAAGCTTCCGTCCGGCTGTCCCACTGAAGCGTCTTCGGGGGGTGGGGGGTGGAAGCGGGGTCCTCTGGGGTCACAGCAGCAGCAGCAGCAGAGTGGCTGTCACCAGGAGAGAGCCCAGCGCCCAGGGTCCTAAGTTGGGAAAGGGAGGAGGGGGTCCTTAACACTTGAGCAGCCCATCCGAAGGGAGGCCAAAGTCACAGGAGCCATGGAAACCGGGGGAGGGGAGCCAGAAGTGGGGGCTTCCCAAAGAGGAGGGGGAGGGGCCGGATCCTGCCACTCCATTGGGCAACCAAGTCCATAGCCTGCTGCCAAAAGGGCCGAGATCCTCACAACTCTCCGGATATTTGCACTAATCTGGAAAAAAAAAGGCCCTAACTTCACCCATCCCCACCCACCTTCCAGGACGGGCGAGGTAGAGTCGGGCATCTCACCGTGCCCGATTGGTAGCACAAAATCTCAGCCCGCAGAGCCTCCTAGCTACGTTAGCCAGTCTTGGTTTGGCTTGGGGCATCCGTTAGGGCAGGGCAGCCTAGAATCAGGAGGTCCCCTCCCAGTGGGGCTGATGGGAACTGCGGTGCCACCTATCCAGAAGGGAAGGCTGGCTTTGGCTCCTGTTTCCTGGTTGCTGTGACTTTGCATTCATCCCTCCCCCCCCCACCCGTTTTGCATTTCAGATTCCAAAGTTTCTGGAGGTCCCACTTGATCCAGACCGGCTCCCCCCACCCCGTGTAAACGGCCCTCCTTTCTCCAGTCCCCCCCCCCCCCTGTGTTCCCCCATATCCCAGCCTGGCAGGGTTAGCCAAACAATGACTGAAAGAACTTCAAAAAGAATTGCTGAATACCCAGTAATGAAACCAATGAATAATGCAGAGGACACCAAAGACGTCGAGGGAACATTTGCTTCTGCAAACTTCAGAAGCGCAACTATTCCAACACAGCCGACAAATCTGCTGAGATCTCAGATATGGGAATTGGGCCGGCTGCCTTGGTTGTCCTATTCTTTCCAGGGTTGGTTTGGGCCGTGTGAGCTCCAGAGAGGCCACTCGGCTTCCTTGGGGTCTCCTTTGCTCCCTTGCAGAGCAGGGGACCAACCTGGCCACCGCCCCACCTATTTCGATCAGGCCCCCAAAATAAGGGCCTACAGAAGTGCCAAGACTTTGCCCAGGGCCCCATTCAGTGGCGCTTGCAGGCGGCAAGATTTGGGCTCCTCCACAAAACAGGGACGGAGGGCAAGCTCTTCACCCCAGCCTCAAGCAGGCAGGCACTTCCAGGCCAAGGAAGGGGGCCTGCAGGGGGCACCAATGCCATCTGCTCCTGTCCTGGGTGCCAAACTGCCAGTGCCAAGGAGGGGCACCTGCTCTGTGGGCAGGCATTGGTGCTGGGAGTCACGAGGGGGTGGGGGGAGGTGGCTTCTGCCTTTTACCTGGACTTGCGGTGTTGGGCGTGCAGGGATGCTGCAGGAGGAAGCTGAAGGCGCTCTGGGCGGTGGAGCTCTGGGCCACGCAGGTGTAGGCCTTTGGCTGGTTGGTGTGCACAAGCTGCCTGAGCCGGGCTTCCCGGCTCAGGGTGGTGCCGGCCTCTGCGTCCTTCCAGGCGTAGGTCACTCTGTGGCCAGGCCCCATCCCTGCCTCGCAGTTCAGGTAAATGAGGCAGGAATCGTTCTCCAAGGAGGAGATCCTTTGGGTGATGTCTGGCAGGAGAGAGAGACAGGAGAGAAGACCCCCGAAGCAGGAAGGGACTCTTGAGGCCATCCAGCCGAACCCCCATTAACTTCAAAGTTCAAAGGGAAGCGGAACCATCCTTCCCTCGAACGCAGAATAGTTTTCTAGCTGAGCTGCAAAATGAATCAGCTTTTGGCCCAGATTGGTGGGCGTGAGGTCATACCAACTTCTGCCTCTCTTGCACAAACTCACCAGAAGGGACTGAGGAACTGAAAGTTCCACGGAAGGACACAACGGAGCAAGGAAACTGCTGCTCAAAGCACTAACCGGGGCGAGGATCATCACCCAGCGAAGCCTTTCAAGATGCCTGAAAATCAGGCCAATCAAGGCTGGTCCTTAAGAACATCCCCGAAAGTTTAGCTCAGCCGAAAGCAGTGTGACCCCCCCCCCTTCTCCCCTCCAGCCTCATGTCTCTCTTTCATGCGTTCACAGTCAAGAAATGAGCTCGATGCAAACACGGAAATGTGGGACTCAAAGGGACTTGATTTCTCGGAGGTCCCTTTAGTTTGTCCCTTATGGTGCCTTCTCCTACATCCCTAGAAAAACTCTCCACCCTCTCCCCTTCCTCCTGCTCCTCAGGGCAGCCTGGACGGAGGAGGGACCCTCTAGGCAGTTGCCACTTATCTACCATGCAGGGAGATTCCTTACTGAATACGGCCACCAGGAAGCTGCCGAGCAATTCTGGGGAGGTGGAGGTGAATTGGGTGGAGATTTCGTATTTGCTCCCGTCCTCCAGGCTGAGGTTGCCGATTCTGAAGGCCATCTCGTCCATCTGGAAGGTCACTCGGTCAGCGTACTTGATGTTTAGAACAGAGATCTCCTTGGAGTCCATCCAGATGGCCACCGCTTCTTCCCGGGAGGAGTCCCTCAGGAGGAGGTTGGTCAGGCTCTGGCCCTTCGCAACCACCACGGGCAACGTGACGGCATCTCCCACACGAACCACCTTCGAGGAGGGATCAGGTGCGACGGCTGCTCCTGGGACACAAGGGGGAGAGGGGCAAATTCTGATGCCAGGCCCCCCCCCCATGCCCCCAGGAAAGCCTCCTTGAAGACCCAGGGGGGGGGCAGGCGGGCCAGCCAACCAGGAGACCCACTGGTGCCCTTTGGGGGACAGACAATTTGCAGAAATAAATACTGCCCCGACAGCTGTAAAACACCAGCCAGTTTCTTCTCTCCCAACTCCTTCAAGTCTACGCCTGCTTCCCCCCCCCCCCAGCTGTGCTCAGTGCCCACCTCCCAAATGTCGCTTTGTGTCCTCCCGCTACTGGCCAGGGAAGAGCTCCCTCTGCTGCTCAGCACCACAAACTGCTACGCCTTGGTCCCCTCTCATAGTCCTGGATTTCGGTGGAAGCTGCCAGTGTGGCCCTCGACCTGTTGGGCCCCTAATGGGGCCAAGGGACACTGGGCTTTCCTGCTGGCCAGAGACCCACCCAGAGGGGCACTGTGCCCATCTGTGTCCAGGTGAAGAAGCCGAAGGAGGGAGAGGGAGGATTAAAAGGAGGAAGGGTACACGGCCACAAACAACGGCTCCGCAGAAGACCCCAAGGTTGCTTCCCTCTGCTTTTAAAGCTGCCTTGCTGAACAAAAAGTAACACGGATTCAAGCCTTCAAAGACGAGCACCTCTGAGCATGGGAAAAGTGCCCTTGGAAGCAGAACCCTGGCTGGGACATCGGCTGTCCCAGCCATCCAAAGCAGAAGGGGCACCTCCCAGGGCCCTTCCTGTGGCTCACCTGCCAAGCAGAAGAGCAGGAAGGCCAGGAGGATATGGCCGGAGTCCATGTCGACCCTTCGGAGACAAGTGTGCAAAGTGAGTCACAAGGAAACGGGCGTCTCCTCTTCCCTCCTCCCCTGTAGAAGGCACTCCCTTGTTTCTGGGGTGGTCTGGAGAGGAAGTCACATGTCCTAGCTCTGTTTATGGAGAAGGGAAGGAAGCTTCAGCTGGAGGAGAAGTCCCACCACTCAACAAATTAAGGGGAAGCCTTTGGCATGTTGAGAAAAGCAGCTGCAGCAATAGCCAGAAATGAGCCTCCGTCTGGGACCCTGGACACAGGAAGGGCGGGCCCTCTGGCTTGGCTCCACTATCACCGCTGCTGCTGGAGTGGCTGGAATTTTTTTAAACATTGTTTTAAATGTATTATAATTTTAGAATTGTAAGCTGCCCAGAGTTGGGTGGCTATAGAAATAGAAGAAATAAATGAAATGCCTGGGCTTAATTCTGGCATAAAAATTTAACAAATAATTCCCAAGGTCCAACCAGAAGGCTCAAAATCTCCCCAGAACCAAGAAGAAAGATGTGCCCCCCTCCCCCAAGTGAAGCTTAACTTCTGGAAAAAGTGTGCAGTTGATACAACTTGTTCAGGTTGTGCAGTTGGTACAGCTGGTGTAGCTTCTAGTTGAACAGGAAACCCAATCAGAGACAGTGTCAACATGGCACAACCTGTGGCCTGGGGGCTCCGGGTTTTCCAGGACAGATTAGGAGGGGGAGGTTTTCTCTCTTCTCCAAGCAGTTGCTGTTGCCAGGCTGCAGTGGCTGGTATTTCAGGCTCTGGTTGGCAGAGTATCTTCCTGGGGGGTGAGGGCAGACTGGCCCAGGCCCTTTCCCAGCCAAGAGAAGCTTCCTGTGGCACAATGGGCACCAGCCTTCCTTCCTGTCGATCGCTGACGGAAGCCCCTGGTAAACTTCTCCCGGCCTTGGGCGCTGTTGGGGAGTCTTGAGCCGCGACGCGAAGGCTGCTTTGCTAGGGATTCACTCTTTGCTACGCTGGATTTCTGACTTGCTATCAATCTTCAGTTTACGGCAACTTTATGATTTAAGGTGTGTGTTGTGCGCGCGCGCACCGGGTAGTGGGGGAAACTGGCCCTCAACGGGGCCGCGGGAGGACGGGGACAATGAGACGTTGTCCTTGAGCCCAGAGGCTCCGGCACTGGCCGAGCGACCTGCCCAAATCGAGCTTCCTGACGGCAGAGAAGACTTCAGAAGCGGCCGCCGGGCCCCAGGGAAGCCGAGCGTGTTGGGGACCGAAGCCCCGCGGGAGCACCGTCTTCCTCTCTCCGAGTTGAAGCGCGAAGCGCAACGCTCCGCAGCTACGTTCTTTGGAGCCGGGCCGGGTTGCAGCGGGGTTGGGGCTGGGGGCTGGGCGGGCAGGCGGACCGGAGTCGGCGAAGCCTTCTCCAGATTGCAAAGGGGGTGCGCGGGCCAGAGGCGTAGCGTGGGGAGTGCAGGGGGGGCGGCCGCACCGGGCGCAACATCTGGGGGGGGCGCGCTCCAGAGACCCGACTCGGAAGCTCTTCTCCGCGGGTCTCTGGAGTTGGCGGCGGCGGCGCCTGGGCGCTCCTGGGCCGGCGAGAGTCGGGGAGCGAACAGCGGCCAGTAGGGGCCAAACTCTCCCGAGCCATCCCCCGGCTGAGGCCAGCGCCGGCTCCTCGCACCCGCCAGCGCTACCCGAGGGGGCCAGGCGAGACTTAAAGGCGCAGGTCTTTCGAAGCAACGGCCGTGCGGAGACCCTGGAAGACTCCTCCGTTCCGAGCCAGCCAGAGGAGCGGCGACCTGGGCCCTGCGGCGGCCCGGGAAGACCCTCTTGCCCCGGCTTTCGGGCCGTCGCCCTCCATAGAAAGGAGCGTCAGGTGTCCCAGGCCCGCACCACGCAAAGGGCGCCCGCTTCTCCCCAAGGCGAGGCAACGAGTGTCGGACCCGGATGGCCGAGCCCTTTGGGCAGCGGCTGCCCGCCGGATCCTCGCGGGAGGTGCGTGGGCTCGACACCACAAGAAGAGCTGCCTCCCCCGAGTGCTAAAATCCACGGGTTAGGGGGCGCAAATTACTTGATTTGCCCCAGGTGCTGACAACCCACGCTAAGCCACTGGCGCGGGCTGCAGCCCACTGGGGCGCAGGGCAGGACTGCGCTCTCTGCGGGCAGCACATTCTCCGTCGCTTCTGGAGGGAAGGAGCCCAGAGCGAAGCGGGGCAGGTGACGGGGAGTCGAAGGGCGCCCCCTCTCCGGAAGCGCCATGCGTGGATCTCTAGCTGGGACCCCCCGGTCGCCTCCCGCCTTTGCCGGCCTTGTTGGCGGACAGCACCCTTCCTGGCCGCAGCCCGCCTGGTCCCGAGCTCTCTTGGCCAAGAGCGAGACGAAGAGAGCAGGGAAGGAGCCCCGATTCCAGCCGGAGGTCGGAGCGGTGGGAAGGGGCTCCTGGGACGTTTTGGGCCTGGGAGCAGCCGAGACGCCTTCGCTCCGCTTCTCCAGATCCTGCCGTTTCTTCGCCGTTGTGTGGGTCGTTGTGGGAAGCTTCCCCGCTGAGAAAAAGCGGAGCTCTGCGTGGCCGGATTCTTCTCCAGAAAGCCACCGAGCTGCCATTCCCACTTCCGCCCCACTGCCCACCTGTTGTCTTGCACCCGATTTACGTCGAATGAAATTAGGAAGCCGACACTGGACAGTAATACTGGGAAGCCCCCCCCCCCCCCTCAGCAACGTCTCTGCCCCGGCCGCTGCTTTGAGACTGCTGGTCAACTGATCACACCCCTGTCCATGAAAGGAACGCCTCCAAGACACTTGCACATCTGAACTTTTAACTTGTCTTTATTTAGTGATTTTGTTCTAAACAGAAAAAAACAAACAGCTCCCTTTCACCCGCCAATAAAATTGGACTTTTAGTGCAAAAAGTCTTCTTCAGTGGATAAAAACCTTCATATTTATGAAGTACAGTACATAATTAATAGGCACAAAATAAACGTTTTAAAAACAGAAATCAGATTAACATGCAGTTTGAACTCAGTCATCAAAACGTCTCTCCTTATTGCGATGTGGTTGTGTGTGTGTCTGTTGTGTAACAAATTCCAGACTGGAATTTTGTTGATTCGGCCACACCAAGTTACACCTAAGAGAGTCTGGTAGCATAAAAGGGCTGGAGAAGGGACCACCGGTCATAGGTTACGGCCAGCTTGGACTCTGACCAGTTGCTCCTTCTTCCTTTGCTTCCCACACCGCTCAGCAAGGATTGCAACCCCCTCTGGGTGTGCTTGTGGACACCTGGCCTGAGGCACAACAGGAGACCAGCTGGGCTGCCTCCCTGGGCGCTTCTTCCCCTTTCTGAGAGCCCCCGAGTGGCTCCTGTGTGAAAACCCTCCAGCTTGCCTTGGTGCTCAGCCGTAATGCCCCCCCCCCCCCGCAGGATGTTTTGCAAAGTGCTTAATGCAGAGCTATGTTGCGCCATCCAGGCTTTTGTGTTGCGTCATGTTTTTGTTCCTAAATTACAAAGTTCCCTTCTTGTTTTCCTGACAGAACCCCCAAATATCTGGAAGAAACAACACTGGGACCCCCTCCTCTACTCTGTCTTTGCTTCTGCGCAGCATGTTTGTTTCCAAAAAATAAAAATGTCCTTTCTTTATTTGAGGCCTACAAATCGGGCGGGACCAACCGCCTACAAGGCCCTTTCCTCCTATGGGAAGCTGGGAGGACTCTGAAACATCCTTGGCTTAGAAGGAAGGAAGGAAGGAAGGAAGGAAGGAAGTCGACCTCCTTCTCCTCTTCGTGTCCCCCAAAACTTTGATCCCCATTACATCCAAGTGGATTTGAATGGCAAATCCAGCTGATCTCTCTGAATCTTCAGGTCTGGCACTCACCTGGCATTTGCCTCTGGATGGAAAACAGACGGAAGGATTCTGTGAAATTGAGGGGGAGGGCTAGCAATTAGTTTTCAAAGGTCAAAGCACATTTCAATCTACCTATGAAGCCCTGCCTGTTAGGTCTGTGCCCAGGGTGCAAACTTTAAAAAGGAAGAGGGGAAAAGAGAAAAGGGAGGGAGGGAAGCCTCAGAAGGGGCTAAAGATTGAAAGGGATGGGGGAAAGGGACAAGGACTGCCCAGGAATCTCTGAGCAACTTCCTTTTTGGTGCTGACAGCGTAGTGCCCGCTCTCTCGCTTGTTTCTGACAAAGTGCAATGTCACTCCTTCACTCCTTTCTCTTCTTCGCCTTCTGCTTTCTTGAAGAGTACTAACTTATATAGATCATTTCTATAAATAAACACACACATATATATAAATACCATAATAGACATTTATGTCCCAAGAGGAGGCTGTGCTCCCCCTCTTCCTTGATGTGCAAAACGCCAGCTGGGACTCTCCTGTTCCCGGCAGGAGGCAGCTTGACTGCGGGGCAGAGACAGCCGGGTCAGCCCACCTGCCCCGCCCAGCTCGATCGACCCCCCTGTCAGTGGCTGCTGCAGACCAGAGGTTTCCACGCATCGCCTCGCTCCTCCGGCTCCAAGACCCTTGGAGGACCCCGGCAGGCTCATCTGCCAAGGCAGGCAGGGGGACTCTTCTTGGGGGCCAAAATTTCAGGGCGCCCTTGACTGAAGTGGGCACCCAACTGCCCAAAGTGACTCCTTCTCTCCCGATTGGATTTTTCCTGGCACAGCTGGCAGTTCCCCCCTTCGCCCAGCACTCTGCAAAGAAGCTTTGAAGCCCATGAAACACTCGGTGCCTCGGTTTCCCGTCTACGTTGCCTGGAATATCCTCCCTTTTGAAAGGGAATCCCTGGGTTGGGTTTGGCTGGATGAAAGTGACAAGGACGGAACTCTAGGCTGGCCTGAGGAAAAGGCACCACCAGCTGATTTTGAACAAGCTCGGAATGAAGTGGGTTCCCCCCCCCCCCATCCATTTTTCTTTCCTGCTGCCTTGGGAGGCCCCACTTGCTCTGGGTTGCTGCCTCGCCTTCCTTCTCCTCCTTGGCCTTAGAAAGTGCAGCCTTTTGATGGTTTACAGCAATAACACAAACGCTGCAGTTGGGATCACGTGTGGGGTCTGTGTGTGTGTGTGTGTGTGTGAATGTGCGTGTGCGTGCAGAGGCCAGGACCCTCACAGTTCCTCCTCAAGGCTCCAGCCACCCGTGGCCTGTGGATCCCATGCTTTTGGAGGCTCAGAGCCAGGATCCCATGGCCCAACGTGGCTGGAGCAGGGCTGTGTCCACGGAAGCCTCACTGGGGGGGGGGGGGCGCTCAGCCACAGCCCCTTCCAGGCCTGTCTCCCTGCTGGCGCATTCAGCTGCCCTTGTCAGCCCAGCCCCTCCACCTGTTCTTCCAAAAGGGGCAAAATAGAAGCGCACCGGGAGGGGGGGAACACACGAAGAGCCCCTTTTGTTGGGGACTCCTTTGTGTGGAGTAAAAGCAAGGCTGCCTTCATTTGGGGGGGGGGGCTCTGCCCCCTCTGCAGCTGAAGAGGCTGGCAGGAGAGGAGGGGGCACCCCGGTCAGGAAGGGAGGGAGGGAGGGATGCCTGGGAGCTACGGGAGGCCAGTCCCCCCCAGGGAGACTCAGACGTTGCTGATCCGCACGCTCAGCGGGGCCTTCTCCCGGAAGGACTCCTCCAGCTTCAGCTTCTCGGGGTCCCCGAATCGGGGGGTTTCGTGGAGGCAGCAGGGAGGGGCCACCTTGATCACTTGCTCGAACATGCTGAAGTCGGCCACGTACTTCCCGCTGGCCGAGAGGGAGATGACCGGGGTGAACTCGTAGCCCCACAGGATCTCCTCGGGGAGGTAGGAGGTGCGGACCTGGCAGGTGGCGCTGGTGGACTCCACGGTGCCGCTGAGGATGACCACCAGCTCGAAGTCGCCTTCCCCCGTGTGCAGGGTCAGGTCCCGGAAGGGGCTGCGCTCATTCACCACGTGGTAGAAGGTGAGGGGCAAGATGAGGAAGGGGCTGTCGGAGGACGTGTCCACCTGGAAGTCCACGTTCAGCTGGTTCAGCCGGACGTTCTCCCCCTCCTTGGTGAGGTAGGTCTGCAGGAGCTTCCCCGTCACCTGGCAGCCGATCAGGAGGCTCTTCCGCATGTTGGCCACCCGGATCATCAGGCAGGTCCTGCCGTCGTGCTGAGCCACCACCGCGTTCCGGCTGAACTTGATGGTCTCCGCCCTCTTTTTGGGCCGGGCGATCTTGGCCAGGAAGGTGCCGGTGATGAAGATCTCCATGATGGTGGTGAGGACCAGCTGGCTGATGAGCAGGACAATGGCCAGCGGGCATTCCTCGCTGATGTAGCGGAAGCCGTAGCCGATGGTGGTCTGGGACTCCAGGGAGAAGAGGAAGGCCCCGGTCAGCGTGTGGACCTGCATGACGCAGGGCGTGTGGTTGGCGGGAGGGTCGAACTCCAGCAGGTCCCCGTGCAGCAAGGCCACCAGGTACCAGACGACCCCAAAGAGGAACCAGGTGCCGGCAAAGGAGGCCGAGAAGAGGACCAGCTTGTAGCGCCACTGCATGTCAATGAAGGTCGTCCACAGGTCCTTCAGGTACAGGAAGCGCTTGTCCGCAATGTGCTCCATGCGCACGTTACTCCGCCCGTCTTTGGTCATGACCCGCCTTTTCCGCAGCGCCGGGCCAATCAGGGGGTGGCTGTCGGTTTGGGTGGTCTGGCTGTAGTAGACCTTGGTGGCCGAGGTCATCTGGGCAGAGGAGAGAGCAAGGGGGAGAGGGGGGCTGGTCAGGGGACACTCACACCAGAGGGTCACATCTGCCTTTGGGATGAGGCACCAAGGAGAAGCAAATCTCCACCACCTCCGTCCTGCCCAGGGGTGGCAGGGGCAACATGGAACGGCACTCCTGCCCACCCACCCACCCACCCACCCCTCTTCTCCTCCTCCTCCATGGCTACTGCCTTCTGATTCCCTGGAGGGGCTCTTGCCCCCCTTTCCATCACCCAACAGCCCCCTGGCTTCCCAGCCCTTTCCCTTCATTTTGCCCTCCAGGGTTACTTGCTCGTTGTTGCCCACTGAAGGAAGGGAAGCTGACCTTGGGCCAGATCCAGGCCTGCCTTGGGATCCCTAGGGGGAGACACTGGTGTGGACGGGCCCTGATTCAGCCCCAGGATCAAATGGCCACATTCAAAGGAATCGGGTGACACTGGAGAGTAGGAGGTGGTGGGCCTGTTGCTACGCAAGGAAGGGAAGGGAGGGGTTGGCTCTTACAGGGAAGGTCTTTTTATCCCAAATGCAGTGGGGTTCCCAGCTAGTCAGAAAGATTCCTCCAGGGAGGTTTACTTTTGGTGCACGTTAAGTCAGGACCAAGAAGCAGCTGGTGCCCAAGGGACCCCCCTCCCTCCCTCCCTCCCTCCCTGCCTTGCTCTTGCAGCCCTCCTCCTTCCTCCCCTGCATGGGAAGCCCAAAGAACTGGGGGGGGAGGGGGGAAACACAAGGAGACCAGGTCTCCCCCTCCCCCCTCTCAGATGCGCGTACACACAGAGAGCACGATGCCCACTGAGCGATTGTCCATTCTTCAAGCTCTACACACACACACACACACACACCCTCCTTTTCATCCTCTTCCCAGCAAAGAGAAAACCTCCTTCCGGTTGTCTGAAAGAGCCTTTGAGCAATTTCAGTGAATGAATCTCCCTTCTGGGGACCCTCAGCCCTGCCCCACCCTTTCCACGGGAGGAGAGTGGCATGGATGCCAAGGCGCCTCTGCCCCCCCCCCCCACTGCAGCCACAGCCCAGAGACCCCTTGGCCAGCCCTTCCGTTCCTTGTGCTGCCCCACTTCTGAAAGCGAAGAGGTCCCTTTTTTTCCCCTTCAAATTTATACCCCGCCCTTCTCCTTGTTAGGACCCAGGGCGGCGCACAGGCATTACTAAAATCACAATACAAAACAATATATATCATTAAAACATATTAAATAATTTAAAACCCGTGCTAAAACCCATTTAAAAACCCTACCAAATTATAATTTAAGTATAAAAAGTCAGAAACGGGGGGCTATCCTAGGCCGGCTTGTTGGAATAAATACATCTTAAGGCGTTGGCGGAAGAGGCGGAGGTCCGAGGTAGTGCGAAGGTCGGGGGGTAGGTCGTTCCAGAGGGCTGGGCCCGCCACAGAGAAGGCCCTTCCCCTGGGTGTCGCCAACCGGCATTGCCCAGCTGACGGCACCCGGAGAAGACCCTCTCTGTGTGAGCGGATCGGACGAAAGGATGTATGGGGCAGGAGGCGGTCTCGTATATAGCTAGGCCCCGAGCCATGGAGCGATTTAAAGATGGTCGTCAACACCTTGAAGCGCACTCGAAAAGCCACAGGCAGCCAGTGCAGCTCGCGCAGGAGAGGTATTATGTGGGCTTGCCTTGGGGCACCCATAATCACCCGCGCGGCCGCATTCTGTACTAACTGTAGCCTTCAAGTGCACCTCAAGGGGAGCCCCATGTAGAGAGCGTTACAGTAATCCAGCCGAGATGTCATAAGTGCTTGAGTGACTGTGTGAAGGGCCCCCCGGTCCAGTAAGGGGCGCAACTGGCGACGGCTGCCACATGGTCCTCCATGGACAGCCGGGAATCCAGGAGGACGCCCAAGTTGCACGCCCTCTCCACGGGGGCCAGTTGTTCGCCCCCAATGGCCATTGTTGGACTTATCTGGCTGAACCGGGGTACCGGAAACCACAGCCACTCGGTCTTGGACGGGTTGAGTTTGAGTTTGTTACTACCCATCCAGATCCATACGGCCTCCAAACACCGGGACAACACCTCGACGGCATCGTTGGGGTGGTTTGGGGTGGATATGTACAGCTGGGTGTCATCAGCGTACAGATGGTACTCCACCCCAAAACCACGGATGATCTCACCCAGCGGCTTCATGTAGGTGTTGAACAGAAGTGGCGAGAGGACTGACCCCTGAGGAACCCCACATGTGAGGGGCCTCGGGGACGACCTCTGCCCTCCTGCCAACACCCATTGCGACTGACCAGAGAGGTAGGACGAGAACCACCGTAGAACGGTGCCTCTCAGCCCCAACCCCCCCAATCGGTGCAATAAGATACCATGGTCGATGGTATCGAAAGCCGCTGAGAGGTCTAATAGGACTAGGATAGAGGAGCAACCTCTATCCCGTGCCCTCCAGAGATCATCGACCAATGCGACCAATGCCGTCTCGGTGCTGTGACCGGGCCGGAAGCCGGACTGGCGCGGGTCTAGATAATCAACTTCCTCCAGGTGCCGAGGAAACTGTTGGGCCACCACACTCTCCCTGTCCTCTCAGCAGGGAAGCCCCCCCCCCCCTCAGAGCTTCCCCCAAATGAAGGGTCAGCTGTTCCAGGAGGCCAGCTGGCCAGAGACCTTCCCTCAGTCTCAGCACCCAAGGTCCACGTCTGGGCCAAGGAGAACCTGCAGCCAACCCTTCGGCCGGCTTCCTTTCATGGCTCCCCCTCTTGGCTCCCCTGCCAGCCCCCCCCCCCTCCTCTGCCCGGTCTCAGCTTGGAGGCACCCCCCCCTCCGGGCCCCTTCTTAAAGTCTCAGGCAGAGGGGTGGGGTGGGGCGTCAGGCTTCTCAGGAGCAGATTCCCAGGAGGGGCTTCCAGGTCAAGTGAGTCCAAGGGAGGAGAGGGGGAAATTGGGGCCGTTGCACCACCGGCAAAGCTTGGAAGTTTTGTCAACCCGGAACATCGTCTCTCTTCCAGGCACCAACCTCTACGCCTTGTGGAGATGGAGCCAAACCCTCTGACTGGCAGGAGGGAGCTGGGCCAACGGCAACTGTGGCTCCAGGATATCAAACCCTCCGTGGAGGTTTCCTCATGTGAAATGCTGGGAGAAGGGCGGGGGCATAAATTTGGAAAAATAAAAATAAAATAAAAATGAATGTTGCACGGAGGAGGAGGAGGAGGAGGAGGAGGACCCTCGGGGGCACCTGGGGACACGGCAGCTTCCGTGGTCTTCCTCAGCACCCCCCCCACCCCCTTGCCCCAATCTCCCAGACCTCCTAGAAGGACGCAGAGGGCACCTGGGCCTACACTGACATTTAAATTGTTTTAATGGGGATTTTTAGGGATTTTCTAGGTTTTATATTTTAAATTTTTAGTACAGGTTTAACTTGTTTAATGCGTTCTTAATATTTATAAATTGGGATGTCTATATGCTTTTAAACTTCCTGTACACCGCCCCGAGTCCCTTTGGGGAGAGGGAGCGGTTTATAAATCAAAATAAAGTAAAGTAAAGTAAAGCCTCTACGGAGGCTGCCATGAAGCTGCACCTGTTGGAATGCTGCCTTTCTTCTCCTTCTCGCTCTCCCCCTTCCCCCACCAATCTGGCCCCCAAATGGCCCAAAGCGGCCCCTCCAAAGGCCCCCAAAGTGGCTGCTGTTAACATCTCGGCCGCATTAAACATTAACTCCGTGCGCCTCGGTGCGCATTCATTACGCGGGGAAGGAGGCTGCCCCAGTAGGCAGAAGTTTACAGCCTGTTTTACAAGAAGAACATAATGTATAACTCTTTTTCCTCCAGGAAACCTGGCCAGGTCAGATCTCCCAAAGATTGCCTTCTGCCGGGGACTCCGGCTGCCCCACACCTGGGTTGCCCTTTGGAGCAGCCGGGGCTGTCCGAGGGACGGATTCCAGAGGGGAGCCAAGGGACGGTGGCAGGCTTCTCTGCTGAACCAGGGAACGGAGGGGTCCTCGGCCTCCTTCTTAAGACTTCGGCTGGCTTCCTCCCCCCGCCCAGTCTGGTTGCATCTGAGGGACAGGAGCGCAACCCTCTGCTGAAGTCCTGCTGGAAGGGGCAGCCGGGCACGTGTGCCCCCTGAAGGCTGGTCAGCCAAGGCTGCGGCTCCTTCCTCGCCTTCAGCAAACGTGGTTAAAGTGTAAACTGGGCTGGCATGAAAGGCTGGTGCTGCAGGATCCTCCCTCCGTCCAGGGCAGCTGGGGGGGCACTCAGAACAAGCAGCAGCTCGTTACAACTTGTGTCGGGGCTTGGAGGGCTCTGGCGGGGCCTAAGTGGGGCAAGGCCAGCCGGCCTCCCTGGGCCTCTTAGCCGAGGCTGGGCTGGACCACCTTCCGGAGGGAACCTGCGCCCACACGGCTCTCCCTTGGCTCCCCAGCCACTCTCGCAGCCATGCTGGCCCTCTAGAACTTTGGCAGCCCGGGACAACCATTCCCATCATGCTCAGCTGCCCAGGAGGGGATCGTGGGCCGAGGCTCCCCACTGGACCTCTGCAGGCAGCAGATATTGGAAACCTCCAAGCTCAGTTGCCCAGGATCCGGCCAGGCTCGTGGGGAGGGGGAGGAGGTGTGGGGTGTGGGGGGGGGGAGTGAAAGCATTTGACTGTTTGGTAAGAAGAGCAGGCAGGACAGAAGGCCCATTGTTTGCCCCCCAGGAGAAGGCCTGAATGGGGCTTCCAAGAGACAAAAAGCGCTTTGAGAAGGCCAGCTTGTTAGTATGCGAGGGGGAGCCACGGCCTTCCCTCGCTTGGCTCCCCTTCTCTTCTCTCCTGGCCACCCCAATGGGCAGGAGCCCTGCCACCGCAGCTCCTCGGGCCGTGTTCACCTGTTCTGACCCCCCGCTCAGTGCCAGCACAGGGGCCCCAGCCGGGCCCTCGCCGCCTGCGTCTCTCTGCTTGCCAAGTGTGAAGGGGGGGGGGGGGGGCAGGAAGAGCCAAGCTCGCAACCCACATTTCTCTCTTTCTCTTCAGCTCAGCTCCGGACTCCGCCGGGCGTCTCTGCTGCCCTCTCAGAGTTGGGGGCTTCTGGGCTGGGGCCAACCGAGCCACGAGATCCATTTCCACAATGTCTCAATGGTCCCTAAAGTCAGGCAGGAAACCCACAAAAACCACCCACAGCCCCAAGAGCTTCACCTCATTTTGGCAGGAAAGAAAACACTGCCCAACATTCGCCCTTGGATACAGGAAGCCCTGGCACCCCTGCTCTGCCCCCCCCCCCTTGCCCTGGCGAAGCGGAATGGAGGGATGGACCCCCAGGAGAAGGTGGGGGCCTCAGGACTCCCCTCGCAAGACGGGCAGGGAAAGCAGGAGACATTTCAGGACAGGTATTGGGGGGGGGGGCAAAGAGACACTTTCTGGGAACGTGAAGGGATTCAGGCGTCTCAGGAAGATCTGTGGGCAGGGAGGGAGCGAAGGGGTGCCTGAGGGCTTCTCGCTGGGCAAGGCAGGCCCGGAGGGTCAGGGCACCCCTGGGGCAGGAGGGTGGGAAGCCAACAGCATCCCCTCTTCACCGCCTTCCCTCGGGGTCTCCTTCTCCCTCCAGCCCCCCAGGGCAGCCCCCTCCCGGGAGTATCAGCCCTGAAAGGCTTTGGGTCTCCTGCCCAACCCTCCTCTCCCCACCTGCCCCCAGGCAGAGGGGCTGGGGCGGTGGGGTCCCCTTGGGGTTGCCCCCTGGAACATCCCCCGTCCATGGGCGCGTCTTCTCCGTCTCTCTCGGGGAGGGGGACCGGAGACCCTGGGGGGAGCCGAGAGAGGAGAGCCCTTTGTCCCCGGAGGAGAGTCAGGGCAGGCAGAGGCATCCTGGGCTCTTGTGCAGGGTCTCCATCCCCATCGCCTGCTGGAACTCCCCAAGGGGCTCCTGAGCAAGCCCTGCCCCGCCTGCTGCCTCACCCCATCAGATATGCCAGCAAGAGGGGCCCCGACCGGGGTGTGTGTGGAACTTTGAACACCCCCCCCCCATGTCCTCCTGCCCACGTCCAAGGTGGGACAGCCTTACCTTGAGCTCGGAGAAGGCTTGGACTGCAAACTGGGGGACCTTTGCCTGCAGAGGACCTTCTCTCAGCGCCTCCCCTGTTTTCCAAACGGTCCACAGGCGAAGCCTTCTCCCCACAGGGCTGGAGAGGCTGCAAGGCTGCACAGGCTGAGGGGAAGAGAGGTGAGGCGCTTCCACCATCAAATCAGCCGAGCCTCCCCCATGGATTTTATGCCTCCTTTTCCCTCTCGGCGGCTGACAAAAGTTTGTTCAACTTCAAGTCAATGAAAGGATTATTTTTTTAAAGGAGGGGGCAGCCGAGGGAGGCGACTGACGTCCTCAGCCGGCCTATCAGGCGAGAGCCTTGCCAGGAATTGTGGAGAATGGAGAAGCAGGAGGAGGAGGAGGAGGAAAAGCGGAGAGCGCAAAAGAAAGGAAAAAGGGGGCAGGAAGAAGGGAGGGGGGACTTGGCCCTGGGCCAGAGGCGGGGGGGGGAGGCCCCCCCTGGAGAAGCCAGGGGGTTAAAGTTTTAGTAGAAAGTTAATGAGCTGGAAATCAAGGCTCTCCGTCCAGGCTAAGGGTCACAAGGCAAGGCGGGCAGTGGCGGGGCAGTGGCCAGGCAGGGCAACAGGAGGAGGAAGGGGGCAGCCGGAGGGACCTGGAGGTTTTAAAAGCCGCTCGCCTTCTGTCCGCAGGGGACGTTCATCTCTGCCCAGGCGTCACTGCTGGGGATGACACGGGGCAGACAGCTCCATTTGCCTGGGAGCGCATTCCCTGCCTGCAGCCCCTGCCACAATGGGGATGAAGCCCCCCTGCAGGCTCCCCCCAAGCCAGAGGGAGCAGGAGCGTCAGAGAAGGCCCCCAGCCAGTGACTTCAGGGACTGGACCCGAAATCTACAGGGAGGAGCCTGGTGTTCCCCTGGGAGCCGCGCTCAGGGGCAGGGGGCTCACACGTCCTCTGGTTGCCTAGTCTGGAGCAGAGGGGGCCCCGAGGGCCACTGCCCTGACCGGAGGCTGCGGGTCTCAGCACCTAGGGGCCCTTCCAGGCCCTCAGCCAGCTCCTGTGCCCCCTGCCTGTCAGGCAAAGAACTGCTGGGGGGAAACTTCCCTGTTTTCAGGTGCGCCGTTTCCTTTTCTTCTCCCAGAAAATGATCGCAATGAGCCTGGAACCGCTTCCTTTCCTCCCAAGGCTCTGGCCTAACCCTCCTCCTCCTCTCAAAATCCTCTTCTTTCTAAGCTGAATCTGCTCCTCCTTCCTTCCTATCTGCTTTCAGATGATGCTGGTACTGTTGGAAAAAAGCCCAAGCAGGAAACGGGCCCGGGGGGGGGGGTCAGCACGGCAGAAGCAGAAACCCTTGGACCTCAGCGGCTCTGGGGGCCCCCCAGCCAAGTGCACCAAGCGCTGAGATAGAAGCTCCGCTTCCTTGGTGGGGAGGCAGTTGGGGGGTTCTTGAAGTGTTTCTCATGGGATCTATTTGCGGCTATCATTGGTATCCCTTGCCAGCGTCTCTCACAGGTTCTGCCCGTCTTGCAAATGGATGGGTATATTCTCTGCCTAACAGGCACCGCTGGCCTCATCCGTCTCCCTCCCTCCCTCCCTCCTTCCGCACAGCACCAGAGGCCCTTTGGGTGTTTGGGGAGAATCCGGAGCTTTTTCTACCTTTGTCATAGGAAACGTTTTAAAGCCAAGGCAGCCCCGGATGGGTGCTGGGTGTGGCCGTTGCCCTGGGACTCCTGAACCAACCCTTCCAGCCGCTCTCCTTCGAACGGGGCTTTTGGGAAGGAGCAAGAGGAGGCATGTACCAGCGCTCTCCTACCCAGGCATCAACCGTGCCCAACTCCCCTACGTTTTTCCAGGATCAGCCCAGGCTGGCTAGGAGCTGTGGGGCAGTGCTCAGTTGGCGTCCTCTTCAGCAAGGAGCCCCAAGGGCCGTATCCCCCAGAGTCCGGGCAATGGGCCCCCCTTGGGAGATGCAAGACTTCAGCAGAGGACGACTGGTGTGGGTCAAGAGTTGGCAACCCTTCCAATGCCGGTCGACCCTCCCGCTTTGCTTGGCCAGGGTCCTGCAGGGAAGATTCCCCCCTTCCCCCCAGATCTTCTGCCTGAGCAGGGGGCGGGTGAGAGCCGTGAAGGGCCCAGGGGTTAGGGAGGAACATCGGGTTCCAAGACACATCGGGATTCTTCTGCAGCTCGGAATCTTATCTCCCCAGATCAAAAAACAAGGCACAGGAGGCGCGTCTCTTTCTCTTCCTCGTCTTGCATGGCTGGCAGGAGGCTACGGCGGCTGGTGATTTATGTCAGTTGTAGTCCACCAGCTGGGAAGCATGGGTCTGGAGGTGTACCCGAGACCATCAATTGCCAGCGAGGACCCTGCTCCCCTCCGTTGCCTGCTGGTCGAGGGTTCTGTGCACCGCAGGTTTTCACGCGCATCCCCGTGCGATTCAGCATCCCAGCCGGAGGACGTCCAGAGCAGTTGCCTTGGTGACGGTAGGGAAGAAAGGGCGCCTGGGAAGGGGGCAGATGACACACATCGGGAGGGAGGGAGGGAGAGGAAGAGAGAAACCGGGCTCGGAGCTGAGCTAAATTTAGGAGGAAGCCGAGGAGGAGGAGGAGCAGGAGGAGGAGGAAGCGGGCCCGGGCGTCTGGGTCTGGGCTTCACCCCTGGCCAGGGATGTCCTGCGGGCGGCGGACGAGATGAGCGTGCGAGGCAGAGCCCCTGCAATCGCCCAGCCCAGAGCTTGGAGCCGTTTCAGCACCACCAGGTGAGGACAGCTCCGGCCCATGGCTGGCACGGCCAGGGAGGGAGGAGAGGGGAGGGGGGGGCGGCTGGGGTCCCTGGCGGCTTTGCCTGAAGCGGGGGGGGGCGTCCTTTCCTCTCCGGGGGGGCTTCTGAGGTCCCCCGATTCGATGGAGCCTTCCTTCTTTTCAGGAATGGGGGCCGAGCTGAGTTCTGGTGCCTCCCTCCTTGGAGCAGCAATCCTGTTGGATAGGCCGCCTTTGGGCAAATTTGGGGGAGGGGATTCGAATATATCCAGTATTATGCAGCTAAAAGGTGCATTGGGCTTGCAAAAGACCCCTGTGGAGTTGGAAGAGGAAAAGCTCTCCGTGAACTTTGCCAGGCGTTCTTTTCCCTGTGGACCTCAAGGCGGCGATTACTATTCATCTCGTTTCCTAATAAAAACATCCTTAGGCTGAATAAATGATGTTTCACACCCGCTTAGGAGACGCCCAGCCTCCGGGGTCAGAGAGATGTGGAGCCTGCTAGGAGGCTGGCCTGGTTGCTGATGGGACCGTGCCTGCAGGCTGTCAGCCCAGGGCTCCTCCTAGGGGGCGCCACGGCACAAGGGCGGAGGGTGAGGGACCCCCGCCCAGGGCCTGTGCCCTCCAGGGGGAGAACAAGGTGCCCCAGCTAACCTCTGCCTTCCCTCCTGGCCCACGAGGGAACGGAAGGGACCAGGAGAGCAGAATAGACCAGTGGCCTTGTGGTTGGGGGCTCTGCAGAGCAGCCACAGTGCCCCCTCCCCCCCCTATGAAAACACAATTCTGCCCCCTTCCTGTGATAGGGCCTGTGGCCTGAGTAGGTTGAGTAGGGAGGCCAACTCACCCCGTGCCCTCGAGGGAGACAGGGGGAGAGGAACAGGGCTTTGGGAATGTCCGTCCGTGCCCCCCACTCCCGGTCGAGGAAAAAATGGGAAGGGGCCTCATGAGGGCAGAAGACGGGCCCTTCCTCCCACAGCAGCCACGCAGAGTCCCTCCTGCACTCGCTGAGCAAGAGGGGAAGCCCAGGGAGGAGCCCTTTGGCCTGCCCCTCCTCCTGCCCTGGACGTCCACTGGGCCCATCACAGCAGCATCGGCCCTCTTTCTCCTCCGGGGGGGGGGGGAGCAGGGGGGTTGCCTGAGTTCCACTTGATCCCCAAGAGGCCGATGGGCCCATCCAGCCCCTGTGACCCAGCAGAGTCTCTAGTGGAGCCGAATCGGAGGAGGAGGGAAGAGACCCCTTGGCCTCTGTCCCTGCCACCCGCCCAGCCCTCTCCCCTCCAGGGGAATCTCTCAGGCCAGCTCAGGGGTCCCTCGCCCCGACAGCCTGGAGGCTGTCGGGGCGAGTGGAGGAGAACCTTTGCTCATTTAAATGGCGCAACCTCCATGAGTTTCACAGGGTGGGCACTGTTTAAAAATAGCCCGCCTTCTAATTGGAGGAGGCCATCTGGGTAGTTTCTCGGCTGCTGGAGGTGCCCTCCGCCTTCCCTTCTACTGCTCGCCTGGCAGGAAGTCTGGCGGCCAAGGCCAGCCCTGCAGCAGAGCAGCCCAGCCTGGCTCTTGGGAAACAACAGAGCAAACATCCCCCCCTTTCACACCCCCCCCCCCAAGGCCCTTGCTCTGCCTCCACTCTGGACATTCGCAGGTTTTGAAAGGCTCAGCAAAGATGCCCGAAGGGGCCGTGTGCACGTGACGGGAGGGGGGGGTGTCTGTGCTCTGTTTGCTTCCACCTGTGCAAAGGCAGCACCTGTGGTCAGCTGAGGAGTCCGTGTTTTGCACAAGCCCGGAGAGTGCGTTTCCAAGGGCAAAGTTCACCCCACAGACACCCAGAAGCCTCCTGGGAAGGTGGTCCAATTCTCAAGCTCTGCTCCCCCAGGGGTGCCCTCCAAAAGGGGTCACCGCCCCTCTTTCCACCCCCCCCCATCAGCCCAGCAGTTTTGAGTCATCCGCTACCCAAAGCAGCTTAGGAAGGCTGGGATTTGCCCCCGAGGTTCTTCCTCCGTGCCTCCCTCCTCACTCGGGGCCCCGGCCTGCCTTTCCTTGCAGATCTGGAGGCTGCCCAGCGCTACCATGGCCAAAGATAACCCGGCTTTCTCTGCCGACCCCAAGACCCCCGTCTCTGAGGGCAAAGCGCCCCTTCCCTCCCAGCCGGTCAAGTCGGCGGCCCTGCGGCGCCTGGGCGAGGGCCCCGAGAAGGCCGAGAAGAAGCGTGGGCGCCAGCGCTACGTGGAGAAGGACGGCAAGTGCAACGTCCAGCACGGGAACGTGCGGGAGACTTACCGCTACCTGACCGACATCTTCACCACTCTGGTGGACCTGAAGTGGCGCTTCAGCCTGCTGGTCTTCATCCTGGCCTACGCAGTCACCTGGCTCTTCTTCGGCCTCATCTGGTGGTTCATCGCCTACTGCCGGGGCGACCTGGACCACCTGGGGGACGACGCCTGGACCCCCTGCGTCAACAACCTCAACGGCTTCGTCTCGGCCTTCCTCTTCTCCATCGAGACCGAGACCACCATCGGCTACGGGCACCGGGTCATCACCGACAAGTGCCCCGAGGGCATCGTGCTGCTGCTGCTGCAGGCCATCCTGGGCTCCATGGTGAACGCCTTCATGGTGGGCTGCATGTTCGTCAAGATCTCCCAGCCCAACAAGCGGGCGGAGACCCTGGTCTTTTCCTCCCACGCCGTCATCTCCCTGCGGGACGACCACCTCTGCCTGATGTTCCGGGTGGGGGACCTGCGCAACTCCCACATCGTGGAGGCCTCCATCCGGGCCAAGCTGATCAAGTCCAAGCAGACCCAGGAAGGGGAGTTCATCCCCCTCAACCAGACGGACATCAGCGTGGGCTTCGAGACGGGGGACGACCGCCTCTTCCTCGTCTCCCCGCTGATCATCAGCCACGAGATCAACGAGCAGAGCCCCTTCTGGGAGGTCTCCAAGGAGCAGCTGCGCAAGGACGAGTTCGAGATCGTGGTCATCCTGGAAGGGATGGTGGAGGCCACAGGTAGGCAGGTGGCTGGGGGTCTCCGGGCTCCCTGCGGGGGAAGCTGCCCGGAGAGGCCAGGGATGCAGGAGCTTTCTGAAGGGGGGCAGGGGGGAGAGCTGCCCACTTCAGCTCAGCCCTTTTGGCTTGGTTCCCCCCCCCCCACAACACTCCTAGCCATGTGCCTGTGGTTGTGTGTGGCCCGTTTTCTCTCTGAATCCCTCCCCCCCCCCCAAGACCTCTCTGGAAAGAGCCCCCAGCCCCATGTGGGTGTTAAAAGAAGGCCCCTCCCCAGTGGGTCCAGGAGAGCGGAATTAGAAGTGAACATCTATGAACCGGTAGCTGGTCCTTGTCCTGCTCCCCCTACCCACCCAAATGTCCCCCCTTCCCCTTCCCGCAGGGATGACGTGCCAAGCCCGGAGCTCCTACCTGGTGGACGAGGTCCTGTGGGGGCACCGCTTCATGTCGGTCCTCAGCCTGGAGGACGGATTTTACGAGGTGGATTACAACAGCTTCCACCAGACCTTCGAGGTGCCCACGCCCAGCTGCAGCGCCCGGGAGATGGCAGAGGCGGCAGCTCGCATGGACGCCCACCTGTACTGGTCCATCCCCAGCCGGTTGGATGAGAAGGTGGAGGAGGGGACGGAGAAAGGGGAGAAGGAGAGGAACGGGAACCTCACGGGCACCGAGAGCGAGTCCAAGGTCTAAGGGGCCGCCGGACGGGCAGAGCGAGCCAGGGAGCCTGGGCTGTGGCACGAGGTGCCCAGAGAGGGCAGGGGAGCTGTCTGGCCAAGTGAAACCCTCCGGCCGGTTTGACCTTGGGGGTTATCAGCACGGACTCTGCCAGAGAGAGCCAACCGAGAAGCTGTTCCTGAAAGCACCCGTGGGCAGGAAGTTGGCACCCGAGGCCAGCAGGAGGCAACGTGGAGCTGGAAACCACATTCCACGGGGGTCCAGAGCCATTGCTCGGAAAGAGGCGGCCTTTGGAGGGAAGCGGGGCTCCCCAGGTGGGCCCTGGTGGCTTTCTCAGCACAGAGACGGAGGGGGCTCTGGCCCTTCCTGCTTCCCGGCCTTCCCAGCTGAGCCCCGAGCACAGAGAGGTCTCCCATGCAAGCCCCCCGTTGGCCCCGTCCCGCTTAGCTTCCCCAGCTCATCCCGGGGGGGGGGGGGGAGACTCACTGGAACAAGGGATCACCCTGGTGGCAACCGGGGGACGAAAAGGGGAGGGGCAAAGGGGGGGGCTGCACAAACAAGGAGGCAGTGAAGACCATGAACGCCCTGCCTGCTCCCCCCCCCCCCCCCACAACCTGCTCAGCTCTCCGCCCCTCCCCGGAGACCCTGCGGTTTCCAAGTGGGCGCCCTTTTGCACAATGTAGGCACCCTTTTTAAAAAACGCTGCAGAGTTTGCTTTGGGCCTGCCAAAGACCCCGGAGACCCCCAGGGGGTGTAGGGAGGAACGTGGCCCTGCGCAAAGCCCAAAGCCCTGTGGAGGGGGGCTGAAAACCTCCTTTGCCAGAGGTGGGGAGGGGCCCCCAAGAGGCCGTTTCCATTCGCCTGTTTTCTCCGCCCAGCAGACCCCGCATGGCTCTTTCCCCCACAGGACAAGAAAATGGGGGGGGGGGGGGGTTGTTTGATTTATTATATGGACTAAGAGATATATCGACATTCCATATTTTGAAATAAACTTTACTAGGTAACTTGTGCAACCAAGGAATTGGGTGTCTGCATCTATTTGCACATGAAACTCAAAGGGGGCACCCAGAAGGCATAAGATAGGCCCAAGGGTGGCATATCGGGCATTCGTGGGGTGGGGACGGGGTTGTGTCTTGAAGACTCAGGGGAGCCCATGAGACCTGGAGGAGGTTTTACTTTCAAATTCTTAAAGGGCCTTTGTCCCTTTTTCTCTGCAGGAGAGCCCAAAGCAGCCGAGATCGTCGCTTACGGGAGAGTTTACGCCGGAAAACAGGGGTGAGGTGGGGGGGGCATTCTGAGCAGCCCTTCAGAGCTGCGGTTTTGCTGCCCTGCAGCGCCCCCTCTGACTCCTGGCTGGGGAAGGGTAGTGCAGCTCCTCCAAGGGGTCCCCAGAGCAAGAGAGATCAGGCCAAACAGCCATGATGGGGCCAAAGTTAGGGGAGCCCCCCCCCCGCCCCCAAAGCCCTTGCAAGGAAATTCTAGGCCCAGAGGATTCAATCACCTCCCTCATGTGAGGAAACAGCAGCCCAGGGAGTCCGCCTCACTTTGGGTACCGCTTGACAGTCATCCTCCCCCAAGCCCCCCCCCCCCAGTGCCCTCTTGATGCCCAGGAGCTCAACTCCCATAGTTCCCGGCCAGCCTGTTTAGAAGCTGCCTCCCTGCCCTCATCCGCCAGGCCTTGCGGCTGGGGGGCTTCTGGGCCCTCAGAGAACTCCACAGAAAACTCAAAGTGACTCTGCGCTTCACATTTTTATTAAAATCCCACTTGGCCCCATGGAGACAATTTCCTCCCCTGCCTGGATTGGAATCTGAGCACCATCGAATGCTGGCCGGGGGTGGGGGGTGGGGTCTCACCCCTCCGGGCTGGACAGAAGACGCCCTTAGGATGCCAGGAGCCCAAAGCCACCCTCTCTGGACAGGCACTGAGCGGTGGGCCCAACCTGGCCTTCTCTGCTGTCAAATAAGGGCCTCCCGCTTGCATGAACGAACACACACACACACCACAAATGACGCCAGGAGGCCTCGCTTCCTTTGAGGGCACGGCTGCTTTGCCATGGGGCTCCAGAGGTGCCTGTTGGGGCCGAGTGCGTTGGCTGCTGTGCTCGGGCCCTTCTGCTGGGCAGCCTCCGTGGTGGCCGGTCCCCCTGCTGGGGTGCAGCCTCTGGCTATGGCCTCTCCCTGTGCCTGCCAGGGACTCCGGCAGCAGCTCTGGCACCCAGAGACCGAGGCAAGCCAGGGGAGGGGGAGGCCAGGCGTGGGGCGGAAGGGTCCGTTTGGCACCACCCGGGCGTTGGGAGGCGGGCGCCCGCGTTGCCCTGGGCCTTCAGGGGAGCCTCCAGGGAGCAGCCGTGCTCCGCCAGAGTCCCGGCAGCCAGGAGGCACAGCTGCCTTGAGGAGCAGGAACCAGCCGCCAATGTCGTTCAGAAGAGCAGCAGCAAAGGGGTCTGCCAGTGGAGGGGAGGGGGAGCAAGGAAAGTCCACCTCCACTGCCCCCCCCCCCCCGGGAGAAACGAAGGCAGACACAGAGCAGGGAGATTTGGCCGAGAAGAAACCGTCTTGGTGGCTGGCAAGATTGCAAAGCTACAGAGGAAGCACAGAAAGACGGTCAAACAGATCGGACTCTTGGGGGGGGGGGCAGAGGAGTGGCGATCGCCTGAGGCCCTCCTGAATTTCACTCCCTTGAGCCCCCCCCCCCCCTGGAAGCAGCCTCTGGCAACACCCCTGCAAGCGTCTTCGGAAGCCACGGAAGGAGTTCCCCTTAGCCCTTCTGGGGGGGGGCTGCCTGGAGAGCTGCCACAAGTGACGGGGCCCCTCTTCTCAGGACCCACCCCCACCCCCAAGGGAGACCTGCTCACCTGTGGCCTCCCGGCCGGCGTTCACCTCTTGCGCAGCCTGGCCATGAAGCAGCAGGTGACGGAGACCAGGATGGAGGCCCCCAGGAGGAGGGCGCTGGAGATGCCGACCGCCAGAGGGAGGAGCAGGGTGTCCATGGCTGAGGAGGGAAGGGCAGGAAGGGCATCAGCCTTCGGAGGGGGGGGGGCGGAGGCAGCCTCTTCCCGCAGGGCGGGGGCCGCAGGCAGGGGAAGACTCGGGGCGCAAACGGCCTGGCTCCACTCACCCAGGGGATACGGGTACACAGTCACCACGTTGGACTTGGCCGAAGCCGCCTGGTACCAGCTGCGGTCAGGGGAGCGCACCCAGGCGGTCACGGCGCAATAGTAGCCTCCTTCATCGGACGGCTGGACAGCATGCAGGCGGAAGCGGTGGCTCCATGGCCCCACTTTATCCACGCTGCAGGCCCCTCCGGATGGCGTCTTCTCCAGGTGCGCCACCCCCTGGCGGTCCACGGAGGCCACGAGGACCCCGGGCGAGGAGGAGCCCTGCTGGGGCAGCTCTGCCCACCAGCTGAGGGCCAGGTGGACGTCCTGAGCCGAGTCCAGGGAGACGTTGCACCGAAGGTCGGCCGTGCTGCCCCGGTAGAGGGTGGGCAAGGGCAGCCATGCGACGGTCCCCAGCACCACCGCTGTGGGGGGGAAGGAGGCAGCCTGAGAAGGGGGCAGGAAGGAGCGCCTTCCACCGCCCACCCGCGCAAGAGCCCAGCCTGCCTCAAAGGAGCCACGGCATGGCCAAGAATTCCGGCTGGGAAAGAGGCGGATTGAAGAGGTTAACGCATGTAAGGATGGGATGGGATGGCAGCGCCTGTGGGGACCGTTTCCCTCTTCTGCGTCCCTTAATCAAAGCAGGGAAAGGCCCCTTTCCTGCCACCCCGCTTTTAAAATCGGCTGGGAAGGCCACCCAAGGGGCCGTTTTCTTTCACTGAAATCCAGGGAACGGAATGCAGAAGCCAAGATGGGTTCATGCTAATCCCCGGAAGGGGAGTCCGAGGGGTGGGTGGAGTGGGGGGTCTCCTGCTTGGCCCAGAGTGCTTCTGAGGGGCCCCAAGGCCCAAACAGCAACAATTCCTAACTAGGCAGCAGCCGCCATGGAGGCCTCGGGAATTTGGCAGGTTCTTATTATGACCCCTCCCTCTTTTCTGATTGGGTGGGCTCAAATTATGGTTAATTACTGGGCAGTTATTTAAGACTTCTGCCACGTTCCAGAGGATCTACAGCCTCTGGGAGAATGGGATCTCTGGAGATCCCAGCCAGGCAGGACGCCGGAATGGCCCAACCGCGGCATCGAATCCGGGACCTTTGGCACCTCCTGGGAAACTAGTTTAGCTGGAAGGAGCTTCTCAAGGGAGGGAGGAGAACCCCGCTGGCCCTCCCATGTCCCTGCCCCAAAAGGCTACGGGGCCCACGTCAGCTCGGTAGGGGAAGAGGAAGGGCTACCTTGGGACTTGACCTCCACGCTGACCACCTCGGACCTCAGGGTGGCCAACGGACGCAACTCTGCGCTCGGAGACCGCAAAAGGGCCTGGACCTCGCAGCGGTAGGAGCCCACGTCTGCCGGCTGGGCTGACTCGATCCGCAGCAGGAAAGCGCCCAGAGGGGAGGCCAGCTTCTGCAGGGAGAGGTGCCTCGTGCCCACGTTGCGGTTGGCGTAGTTCTGGCCCAGGACAAGCCCTCCGTGGGCCTCCAGCCGGGCAACGAGATGCCCCTCCCCAGCAGCCTCCTTCCTCTGCTCCCAGCTGACCGCCAAGGCCACGTGGGGCAGGAGGAGGGCGGGGGCTCCAGAGACGTTGCAGAAGAGCTCCAGGGACTCTCTGGGGCTCAGCAGGGCTCTGGGGGGGCCGGCAGACACCGAGAGCTGGCTCCCTGGAAGCAAAGCACAGGGGGAAGAGGGGCTCACGGGCTCCGAGGTGGGGGACCCCAGGCGCCACTCTGTTCACGACGGTCCCACACGCGCCCCACCCCAATGATCAGCTCCCCAAGGTACCCGCAGAGCAGGATGGCTCCAAGGCCCAACAGGCAGGGTGGAGGGAAGGGAGGGGTGCTGGCAGGGTGGGAAAGTCCGGTGCCACTTGTGAGGTTGGAAGGCCCAGGGGTTACGAGGGATGCCCAGCAGGGCCCCCTTGGAGAGGAAGCGTGGCCCCGTGGGAAACGAGGAAGGCTACAGAGGGGCGCTTGGGGCAGGAGCAAACCCACCTATGCTCTGAACGGAGACATCAGCCAGCACTACCCGCTTCTCAGTGATCTGCTGCCAGCTGCCATCGGGATCCTGGATCCACTCCCCGGCAGCGCAGTGATAGGTCCCGGAGTCCTCTGGCTTGAGCCGGTCCAGCGCCATCTGGTACTTCCAGTCGCCCAGCTTGACCAGGGAGAGCTCCCTGGCCTGGCGCCGCAGGGCGAAACGCCCGGTTGCCTCCAGGGCAAAGTCCCGCCGCAGCCCGATCACCTCCTGCTGCAGCCGGGGACTGCCGGGCGCAGAGACGGTGAAGGAGGCCGAGAGGTGGGTGTGCTGCTGGGTCCCGCTGGCCACGGAGCAGGTGAGCAGCAGGTCCTGGCTCTCCAGGAGCGCCATCTGGGCAGGGGGAGGGGCTCCCCGTCCCAAGAGGGGGGGCTTTGCGCCAGAGGGAGGGGCAGCGGAGACAGAGAGCTGGTCGGGGATCACTGCGCAGGGGGAGGGGAGCAGAAGCAAAGGGGATGCGGTCAGTTCCACAGAGCCAGGCCTGGGAGCCCCTTCCCACCATCCCTCTTCCCAAACCCTCCTTCCACCCAAGGGGAACCTAGCAGGCAGTCCGCTGGACCCTGCCCCACACGCCTTGGGGTGATAACGCAGGGAGAGGAGCAGAGGACAGAGGCTGCTGGCTCCTCCCTCCGGCGGTGCTGAACCTCCATGGCCACCCTGGGCGGGGCTCCCACCCTGCACCGAGATGGCGGACGTACCTCTGACCTCCACCTTAGCACTGTAGGTGCCCTGGTATTTGGAGTCCGTGGTGGGCGTGTAGCACTCGTAGACGCCCGTGTCCTCCATCCGGAGCGCCCTGACACGCAGTTCCACAGCATCCCCCCGAAGGCGCAGGATGGAGACGTTGCCGGCCTGCACTCGGGCCCCAAACACGGCGTAAGGGAAGTTGGGGTCTCGCGTGCTGACCATGCCGATGGAGATGTCGGCAGCCGACGGGCGATACAGGAACCACTCAAACTGCTGCAGGGAAGGACCCTCGAACTCGGAGACGTTGCAAGGCAGGGCGAGGGTGGTCCCTTCCACGCGGTACAAGGGCCCCGGGGGCAGCCGGACCTTCCTGGCACCGCCGAGCTGGGCTGTGCGGGCAACAGGGGCGGGTCAGCCAAGTGGCTCCGGGGCTCCGATCCGAGTGGCAGGCGGGCAGAGCAAAGGAGGCCCAGGGCCCACCCGCCCATGCTGGGACCCTTTGCAAACGGCACATCCGCCCGAGAACAGCCCAGAAATTCTTTGCAGGAGGGTTGGAGGCCGGTTGATGCAAGACTTTCCCCAAGGGCCAAAAAACCCCCACCCTTCCTCCTACGCTGCCTTGTGCAGGACTGCTGCTGCTGCACGGGGAGGTTCTACTAGAGACACCCGGGGAAACCACTGGGAGGCTCAGCCCACATCTGGCCAGCCAAGAACACCCCCACACCCCGCAAGGCATCCCTCCAGCCAATGGAAAGCAAAGGGCCCAATCCCATAAAAAGCCTCACTAAGGGCTACCAGTGCTCCGGGGCGCCTGGGAGAAGAGCAGGTGCCAAGAGCCTGCCCTTCCCTGGAGCTGCCAGCCTCCCCTGGCAACCGGGCAAGCGCTGGCACACGGCGCCTCCGGCAGGAGACGCTCGGCTTATCCCAGGGGCTCCCACGCGGCCTGGCTCCTCCTGCAGGGGAGGGGACGAAGGCCTGGGGGGCTGCAGAGGGGCCGCGGGGGGCGAAGTCACAGCTGGACCGGCCAAGGGAAGGCAAGGCGGAATGGGCGGCTGGGCGCCAGGCTCCTGGGCTGCAGCCGGGAGGCCCGTGGGAAGAAGCGGGTCGGCCGGTCCTGGCCTGGGAGGGGGGCGCCCATCTGCCGCCCCCTGGCAGCCCTCCAAAGCCCCGGATCTCAGCCGGGCAAGGCTCGGCCTCCCCAGGCGCCTCGGGCAGCGCGGCTCCTCGCCCGGCATGACATTCAAACGCCGGGAACGCCCCGCGGGGCAGGGAAAGACGCCGCGCCATCCCGAGACGCGGAGGGGAGGCGGAAAGCAACGCCGGGGCCGCAGGAGAGCCAGCCGAGGCCGCCGCCCGCCCTTCCCGCAGGACCCACCCGCGACTCCACCCCCCCCCCCGGCCCTTCCACGCACCGGCCAGCGGGAGGAGGAGGAGGAGGAGGAGGCGGCCGAGGCGGCGGCGGCTGGGAGCCCGCGCGGGAGCATCCATGGCTGCCCGGGGAGCCGCGCGCGCAACGGTTCTTCGGCCGGCAGGAGACGCGGGGCTGGGCTGACTCCGCCTCCGCCTCCGCCTCTTGCGCAGCCGAGGGCGGGTGGCGCCCCCCAGCGGAGCCGTGCGGAGAGCCCGGCGCTCTGTGCATGGCCCGGGGCCGCGCTCGCCTCCCCTCCCTGCGGGGCCTGTGACCCTCCTTCACAACAACCCTGCGAGGGAGGCGAGGCCAAAAGTTGCCCAACACGAGTCTGGGCCGGGCCGGCAGGAGCCCTGCTGCCCCTGTGGGGACACTGTTAGCGGCAGCAACCAGACTGGCTTTCTTGGCTTGAGGGGGGGAGGAGATCCTGGAGCCACCAGAAGGCCACAGCCCCCCCCCCCGCCCCCTTACAGAGGGTCTCTTTGGAGAGAGAGAACTCCATTGGCTCTCTCTGGAAAGGGAGGGAGGGAGAGAACCCTTCTCTCTCTCTCTCTCTCTCTCTCTCACACACACACACACACACACGCACGCACGCAGAGGGGCCTGTGGGGCTGGGTCTCCCAGGTCCCTTCCCTGTGGTGCACTTGGCGCTCTTTCACAGCAGCCTTTATTTACACAGCTTGGGAAGAGCCCCCCTCCCAAGGCATTCTTTCCTCTCCCGCTCTTCCAGCCTGCAGCCTCTGCGTTTCCCAGGTTGCGGAAGGGAAGGCCCAAGGCCGCCCGGCTCCCTTGACGATGGGAACAGCGCGCCTGCCAAAGACGGGGCGACTGGGCGCACCGCCCCACTTTCACAGCAGAGGAGGGCCGAGGGGCCCTGGGGCAGCCCCACCCTGGGGCCAGACTGCAAACGAGAGCCTGCCTGGAGCCTTCTAGCGGAGGAGGCTGTTCTCCCCCACGCCCAGAGGCTACCCGAGGCCTCCCCCCCCCCCCGCACTCCCTCGCGGAGGGAGGACAAACGGGGGCCCCAAGGAGGTTCAGGGGCGATTTCTGGGTTTGGGGGCAACCATCACTGTAGGAAGCTGAGACTATCTTGTCCTCCCGCTTGCTTCTAACTCCCGGCCCTCTGCACATGCTCGCTTGCCACGAGCTGCCCTTGCCAAGGGAGGGTTGGCATCCAAGGCCTGGCTTTGGAGCTGCCCCCCTGCCTGCCAGGTGCAGCCGGAGGGGGGGGGGAGCTGTGCTCCTTGCATCCTCCGCTCGGTTTGTTCACTCAGTTGACCCCGTCCTCTTTTCATTCCGGCCGCTTGGGAACATTGGCAGGAGACGCTGGGCGGACGGCTCTCGTTGGCCTGCCAGGAATCAGGTCTCCCCTGTTCCCCCCTTGGTTTTTTCCATTCGGATTCCTCCGCTTCCTCTCGGAATGACAATGGAGGCCCAGATGGGCTCCGGCTGAGCCCTTCCTCCACCCCAGACTGGATCCCTCGGACGGACTCGGAAGGGTCAAGCAGGGGGGGGGGGGGAAACTCTCTTCTCACAGAAGGAAACCTCCAGAGAAATGCCAGAAGGAACCGTTTTCTCTTCCCTGACAGCATGGACAGTTGTTATTTGGGGGGGGGGGGGGCGTCTCCTTTCTTTCCGTATTCACAGCCGTGCAAAGGAGCCCCGGTCTCCCATTGGGGAATGTCCTTCCCAGGCCAAAGGGGGACTCTGGAGGTCTCCCTTTAGCCCCCCAAAGGAGCTGCCGGCCCCTCTCAGAGCCTTTTCCGGGAGTTCAGCCTGGCTAGAGCCTCTTTGGGGGAAATGGGTGCAGGACGGCCCTTCCATCCAAGGGGAAAAAGCACTCCCCCTCTTTTGGGGCTGGAAATGGAGCAGGGAGAGAGAAAGCATGGGCCACAACCACAGAGGGCGTTTCAAACTATGCCCCCCAACCCTTTTCTGAAGAAAGGATGAGCTGCCTTCAGTGCAGAGAGGAAGGAAGGAAGGAAGGAAGGAAGGAAGGAAGGAAGGAAGGAAGGAAGGAAGGAAGGAATCCACAGATTTCAGAGCTGCAGCCCCCGGGGCCTCCTGCTCTCTTCCTCCCCCCCCCCCCCAAACAGAGTTCTTCCTGAGGCTCCTGGGTCTGTGCAGGCTCCCCTTCATCCAGGCCATGGTTACCCCAAAGGCACCTGGGCTTTCTTGGCCTCCCCTTCCCATCCCAAAGGCTGCTTCAGTTCTGGACTCTGGGCAGGCAGCTCCTGGCCGAAGGAATGAGCGGCTCTGGCAGGTTTTTCTGCTGACTCGGCAGGCCTTTGCGGGTCCTGGATGCACAAACAATGGCACTGAGGGGGGGCGGGAGGGGGCTCCCGCCAGGAAGAAAGCCAGAAGCCCAGGGCAAGGGAGCCGCTGGTGTCCGTCCGGCCTGACTGTCCAGAATTAAACAGCAGGCGCTTCCGTGGCTGGGATGCTTGGCCAAGTTTTGTGGGTCTCAGTGGGGGAAGGATGGAGCAGCAAAATGAGTGCAGTTTTCAAGCTCCCCCCCCAACAACTTTCCAGCCTCAGCTCTGAGCTGGATGTGAGCGGCTCCTTCCCTCCCCCAGCCCCCCCCCCCACGCCAATTCAGGAGGGGGGAGCCGCCTTTGGTGCCCTCCAAGGCTCAGGTCTAGACCCCTCCCCTTTCCCCCCTCCTCTGCCTCTTGCATGCGATCCTCCTGCTGGCCCCACTCTGCTTGGCACAGAGGGACCCACAGGACAACAGAAACACCGCACACACAAAGCGATCCTCCCTCCAGGAGCACCAGCTGCTTTAGGAAGGGCAGGGGGCTGTTTTTCTGCCCTTCCAACACCTGCGCACAGCTGCCTGGCCGAGACCCTCCCACGGTGCACAGCCAGGGAGCACCAGAGCCAGCCTCTGACTTCACAAGGGCCCCAAAGCCTTCGGCAGCAGGGAAGGGCTCTCGAAGTCCAACCCAGGGGTCCCCAGATCCCCAACAGCTGTGAAGCCCAGGGGCGCCTGGGTGGGTGAGGCTGAAAGGGCATCTCTTCCCACAGAGGGAAGGAAGGCCTGAAGCCAGGGGGTGGGTGGGGGGTTAGAAGGCGGTGGGAGCGGTTGGCAAATGGTTGGCAAACTCGTTGCCTCCATTTGTATCTGTGGAACATTTGTTTGCTTGAAGTTTCACTTAAAAAAGAAATGAAGTTTGGCAATTAGTTACACAAAAACGTAAACTATTTTCTAAAGGCAGCTGCACACAACGGATCCCTCCCAGGTGCATCTTAAAATCCAGGGGCTTTTGGAGATGCCCCACACTTGACGGAGACACACGGACACACATCCCCTCCCCCCGGGGACCCTCTCGGCCTGGGTGAGTCTGGCCCCCGAATGAAATTCCAAGGGGTTTCTTTCCTCCCCTCCAAAGGCAGGAATTAAAAAGAGATTTGGAAATAAATAACCCAGCCTCTCAGCCCCTGGAGCTAAATCCCTCTGGAGCCACAGGGAAGGTCAGATTTCATTAAAGTCAGGAAAATGTTATTTCCCAAGCGCTGCCTGGAAGCCTCCCCCCACTCTCCTGTCCCCCCCCCCCCGCTCCCAACTCCCACCTCCAGGGCTGGCAGGGAGCCTCCCCCCCCCCCCGGGCTGTCCGGCTTGCAGCGCAGCCATTCTGGAAGAGCTGCCCCCTCCGAGGCCAAGGAGGGCCACCCCCCTCCCCAGAGAAGCAGCCTTGACACCTGGGAGGTGCCCAGCTCAGGGTCTCTCCAGGGACCCCCCTTCAAACCTTGCCCAGAGCTTCCTTTCCCTCCGGCAGAGACCTGGCTTTCCTGGGCCCTCAAGTTCTGGTCTTGCTCCAGTTTTCCTGCCAGGACTGAGAAGGTGGCTTCCCAGTGCCCACCCCCCCACAAGGTTGGCCAAGGTTGGGGTTTAGAACCTCCTGGGAGCTGTGGGCCCATGGAAGGACCAGCCTTGGGGGCGGGCGAGGGGGTGACCGAAGGAGGGGTGACCAACACGTCCCTCCCAAAGCCACCCTCGATAAGACAAAGCGATTCGGAAAGGCTGTCCCTTATCAGGACTACCCCCCCTCCCCCCCGATCCGGAATCCTCTGAAGCAGCCATTCAACTGAGCCCAAGGGAAGCAAAACCTTCCAGGATGCCCGCTGTGGGTTTCTTCCCTCTGAGTGCCATCACAGCACAGATGGGGCTCTGTGGGTCAGTGGAGACCCTTGGCGGAGCTCAGGGCTGGGCCTCTCACAGGCCCCTTCAGACCTTCTCCCTAGAGCGGGCTCAGCTCCCGCTGAATCCCTGCAGTGGCTTCTTCCAGCATGGAGCGTCTGGGCAGGCCAGCGCAGAAAGAGCCCGCCCAGAGTTGGCACACGGGGCAGCCGGCCTGTGATTTGTGGCCGTGGACAGTCCTCTCTGTCTCTATCCAGCCCCCCCCCCCCTCTAATGCAGCAAGGGTTTTTTTCTTCGGCTGGCAATGGGCTCCTGTGCCCTGGGAAGCCTCCGTGCCAGGAGAAGGGGGCTGAGCCAGGGGCCAGAGTGGGCAGAACCAACTGCCGGCTCTTGCAAACAGCCTGTGGGTGGGGTGGGGGGAGAGGGGGGAGGTTGGGAAAGCCTGAGAAAAGGGGGAGGGTCCATGAGGGGAGGAGCCTTCCTCCCTTCAAGATCCCCTTTCAGCCAGAGCCTCTATCCAGAGACAGCGCAGGACGGAGGGGAGCCAGAGCTATTTAAGGAAAGGGGCACTCCGCTGCCATCCAGCTGTCCGCTTGGCCCTCTCACCCCGGGCACTATGGGCAAAGGGGTGAGTATCCTGGGGCAGGAGAGTCAGGCAGCCGTGGCACAGTGGTTGGGCAGGCCAGTGGCAGAGAGCTGGTATCCACCCAAGAGGAAAAGCAGGGCTCCAGGGTGGGCCGGGGGTGCATCCGGGGGCCTGGACCGAGTAGCCCCAAAGCCCCCTTCTCTTCCTTGGGAGCCCCCTGAGAATCCTGCCCGCTGCTTCCAAACCCCTCTGCCCGCTGGTGCAATCGGAGGTCGCCAACTCAACTGGCAGGAAAGTCCGGCTGACCCTCTCCAACAGGGCCAGGGTGGCAGAGATGCCAGCTGGAGGCATGAGTGACACCGGCTGTTGGACAGTCTGCCCAGAGCCGGCCTCGGTCTCTCTCTGCCGGGCTCAGCTGCTGAAGCTCTCCTGGCCAGGGGCTGCCTCCACCCAGCGCCAGAGCTTCAGCCGTCGGGACAGTGATGTTTCAAGCCCACCTGAGAGCCCTTGGGGGTCTGTGGCAGAATCCCCTCCCTTCTGTCCGGAGTCAATGGGAGCCCCTCAGCCTCTCTGCCTGGGGGTCCCTGGGGCAGAAAGGGGCGGAGGGCGACCAAGGACTCTTTCAGATATGGGGGGGGAGGGGAGGGGGGGACTGTGACACGGAGGGGTTGTGGGCCCTCTCCTCTTTGGACCGGAGTCAGGGGGGGTCACCTTGCCTTTGTGGGAGGGGGCCACAGGCCCTGCGCAACACAGAAGCAGGACCGGATCTGGATACGTGGGAGGCCCTTCGTTCCAAGCACTGCAACGGGAGGATTTTGGAAGCTTTTGAAAACGGGAGGCAGATTTTTCTTTTCTCAGGCGTTCTCCCCCAAGACCCAGTTTCAGAATCTGCCCCCTTTCCTGGCACTGGGCTCAAAGTCCCCACAGACCCCCGCAGGTGAGGCTGGGTCTCGGCCTAAGGTGGAGGAAGGATCTTTCATTCCTGCCTGGAAGAGCTCAAATCCCACGTTCGGACTCCTTTGGAAAAGAGGCTGGGAATTAAGGTTGCCCAGGATCTAGGAAAGGCCCCTGGAGGGCTCCACAGTTCTGGGACGTGGTGGAGCTGGAGCAGAGAAGGCGCAGAGGAGGAGCCGAGAAGGAGCGAAGGAGCTCCGGAGGAAGTTTGGGATTTTTCTGCCTTGGGGAGGAGGGCGCAGGGGGGGCTCTGCTGCGACTGGAATGTCAGAAAGGCACACACACACACACACACACACACACACCCTGTGATGCTGGAATGCTACCCCCCCAAGAGGTGGACGGCTTTATCAGAGAGGGGGACAGATTCACAAGGGCCTCCGTGCCCAGAGGCAGCTGCTCCTCCCTGCCCGATGGGGCTCGGCGGGTACACCCGGTACACTCCTGTGCTGTTGTCAGAAGATTGGCAACCTTGGGGGGGGGGGGCAATTCGGGTTTCAGCCTCCAGCTGCAGCTCCCAGCCCTTCCGGTGGGTCCTTTGGGCCCAGAAAGGCCAGGACAATCAAAGTCCCCTCAGGGGCTGCCAAGCAGTGCAAATTGTCCTGTGGCAAAGAGGGCAGAAAGGAGGAATGCCCAAGTGGGCAGGGTGGGCACAGCTCAAGAGCAGCAAAGGGGCATCCAGGCCTGAGCCCTGGCACAGACCCCGCCTGCCGCAGTCGCTAGAGATCCAGGAAAAGGGCACCAAAGTGGGGGCCCACAGATTCAGCGGCCCAGAGGTGAGCGGAGTCGCCCCTCCAAAGGAGGCAGGAGGGCCCCCCAAGGTTTCTATCCCACCTGCCCCTGGGCCACCCGGTCAACGGCATCTCCCCCACTCAGAGCGGGCGAGAGTCGGCGCCCCCAGGCCCCACGGCCGAGAATGGCGGAGGGAAGAAGAAGCAGAAGGAGAAGGAGCTGGATGAGCTGAAGAAGGAAGTGAACCTGGTGAGGGCAGCACCTGGCAGGGGGGCAGCTGGCGGCCCCCACCTCTCAGGCTTCTGGGGGGCGATTGGGGGAGGCCCCTCTGAATCCAGGGCGTCTCTTTCCCCAGGATGACCACAGACTCTCCCTGGACGAGATCAGCCGGAAGTACCAAGTGGACCTCTCCAAAGTGAGTCCCACCCAGCTGCCTCTGCGGGGGCTCCTTGGCCAGCCCCTCCCTCCGGGGCCTTTGCTGTGTGCGCCAGAGCACCCTGGGGGCTGGGAGGGCCTGGGTCCCCCCCCCATTCAATCCCCGGAGGGAAGCCGGAAGCAGCCTTTGGGTTGACTCTGGGCTGTGGGCCTGTGAAGGGAGGGGGGAGTCCTTCTCCTGAGACTTCATCCGCCTCCACCAGTTCAACCCTTACAGCGCCTGTGGTTTTCCCTTCGGGCTTCACCTGAACTCTCCCTGTTTTCTCTTGTTCCTAACTCAACCCCCCCCTTCTCCCCCCCCCACGGCCTTTACCCCAACCTTTCTCTCTCTGCCCCCCCCCACCCGTGACCCCGCCCCCTCCCCTCCTCCTGACCACGGCAGGGCTTGACCAACACCCGGGCGGCCGAGATCCTGGCCCAGGACGGCCCCAACGCCCTGACCCCCCCGCCCACCACCCCGGAGTGGGTGAAGTTTTGCCGCCAGCTCTTTGGGGGCTTCTCCATCCTGCTGTGGATCGGGGCCTTCCTCTGCTTCCTGGCCTACAGCATCCTGGTGGTCATGGAGAACGAGCCCTCCAGGGACAACGTGAGTCCCCAGCGGGCAGGGAGCCCAGCAGGGGAGGCTCCCCTGGGACCGACCGGCTGGGCGCTTCCCCTGCGCTTGGGGGGCTGCGAAGGCTTCAGTGGGGCGGAGGGCGTTGGCTGCCTCAGCTGAATTTTGACCCAGGACTGGGGAGGGCGAAGCAGACCCCCGGGCCCTCTTCCCCTGGACACACTCCGCGTGTGCGTGTGCGTGTGTGCAAGCAGTGAATGGGGGGGGGGAAGCAAAGGGCTCCAGGCTCTACTGGCTGCATGACCCCCCCCCCCCGAAGGTTTCCGTTCTTGGGAGCTCTCCAGCCTCTCTGCAAAGGGAAGAGCCGGAGGGGCAGAGAGCCCCTTCCTCTTGCCCTCTGCCAGAAGAGCCAGAAGCCCTCCAGGGGGAGCTGGGGGAGCGGGAGAGGATCCAGGGCAAGGAGGAGCCTCTCACACCGGCCCCTCCCTCACTGCACACCCAGGGAAGGGCAGCATTTGCCAGAGTCTCCCCCCCCCCCCCCCGCCTCAAGGAAAGCCTGGCTTCCTTCGGCCACCAGGCGGCTCTCTTTCTCTCCCTCTTCTGAGGCTTTCTCCCTCTAGAAAGGGCTGCTCTTCTTTGGGAAGACGGCTGGGAGGGGGGGGCAGCTCCACACACAGAGGGCTCCTCCGCAGAGGCTGAGGGAGGCCAGCAGGGACCCATCCTTCCTTGCCAGGGGGGGGGGGGGCGGACACCACTTTTCTGATTGTCAATCAGGGTTCGTTCCTGGAGCAAAGAGCCGGTGGGGAGATTCTGGGACTCAGAGTGGAAAGTGGTGCGGGGGGGGGGGGGGGTCCGAAGGAAGAGCCCCCACCCCTCAGCAAAATGCATGGCTGGCTGTCCTGGACCCTTCCTCCCTTTGAAGCAGACATTCCTTTGTGGGGAGGGGGACACCCCCCTCCCACCCTTTAGGAGCCATTAGGCAGCAAATTAATTCCAGCATCGGATCAGAAGCAAAGGCAGCTTCCTGCACACACACACACACCCCAGAGAGGCTGCAGCTGTTCGGCCCCACTTCCCCCTCATTTCCCAAGGAGACTCTCCTCTGCCCCCTTGCCAGGATGGCTCTGCAAGAGGCCAGAGAGCAGCCGGAGGGCTGTAGGGAGGGAGAGGGCGAGAGAGCACGCGGGGCCTTCCCTGAGATGGGCGGTTGGCCCCCTTGACGGACTCCGGCAGGCCCACCCCCACCAGCCCCAGCAGATCCTTCCATAGGACCACAGGCCTTCTATAGGCAGCTCACGGGGGCCTATCAGGGTGCAGGAGGGCTTTTCCGTTTGGTTTATTGGCCGGCAAAAGGATGAACCACTGAGCATCCTCAGCTGTGTGGCTGCACTACAGTTCCCAGCATCCCTCAGCGTTGACCGTGGCAGCCGAGGAAGATGGGATAGGAGGACCTCAAGAAGCCGTAGGAGAAGCCCCCCCCCCCCTCCTGCTGTTTGCTGGTTGATTGCCATTATCACTCCTGGGGGAGGGAGGCTGAACCCCTCCCCTCACGCCCTGGTTTCATTCTTTGCCCTGCATAAAAGCAGCCGGACCCCCAACTGAACAGGCGGTGGTTGTGCTTAGACTACAAATCCCAGCAGCCTTGGCCCCTGGGCTCCTCTGAGAGGCATGCTGGGCCTTTTAGTTCCGGATCGTCTCAGGGGCACCAGCGCATCCATCTGGTTGGAGAAGCATCAAGGAAGGAGATTTATCCAGGTGGTTGACCCCCCACCCCGGGATCCCCCGACTTCCTCTCTTTCCATCGGTTTCTTCCAGCTGTACCTGGGGGTGGTGCTGACGGCCGTTGTCATCATCACCGGCTGCTTCTCCTACTACCAGGAGGCCAAGAGCTCCAAGATTATGGACTCCTTCAAAAACATGGTGCCTCAGGTGAGCCGCCCTCCCTCCCAGCGCTGCGTTTTCAGGGAAGGGGAACGCGAGAGCCAGTGCTGGAGGCTCGGGGGTCCCCTAGCAGCCCCCCCCAGGCAGTGGCCTCCCCTTCCTGCCAAGGGAGGGCAGTGGGTGGGGAGAGCAGCCGTGGCCCCCCAGGACGGTCTCTCTCCCCCCCCAGCAAGCCCTGGTGATCCGCGAAGGTGAGAAGATCCAGATCAACGCAGAAAACGTGGTGGTGGGGGATCTGGTGGAGGTGTGTGGTGGGGACCGGATTCCTGCGGACCTGAGGGTGATCTCCTCCCATGGGTGCAAGGTGAGACCGGCTTGCGCGTGGGGCTCCCCTTGGAGTCTGGGGAAGCCTGCCTGGGAGAGGGAGCCCAGGGTGAGCCTTCCAGGAGGACCCTGGCCCTCACGGCTCGGGCAGACGACCTCTGCGCTTCTCTGCTGGGCAGGTGGACAACTCCTCCCTGACGGGCGAGTCGGAGCCTCAGACACGCTCCCCGGAGTTCACCCACGAGAACCCCTTGGAGACGCGCAACATCTGCTTCTTCTCCACCAACTGCGTGGAAGGTGAGAGGCCCAGCGAGGCTCTGCTCTGCTCTGCTCTGCCTGAGCGGGAGGCAGGGAAGCAGGGGCCGAGGGCTGCCCTCACCCTCCTCTGCCCCCCTGCCAGGCACCGCCCGCGGCATTGTCATCTCCACCGGGGACCGGACCGTTATGGGGCGCATCGCCTCCCTGGCATCGGGGCTGGAGGTGGGCCGCACCCCCATTGCCATGGAGATCGAGCACTTCATCCAGCTCATCACCGGGGTGGCCGTCTTCCTGGGCATGTCCTTCTTCATCCTGTCCCTCATCCTGGGCTACACCTGGCTGGAGGCGGTCATGTTCCTGATCGGCATCATAGTGGCCAACGTGCCCGAGGGCCTCTTGGCCACCGTCACGGTAAGCGGCACCAGCTGCCCGACTGAGGGGCATCCGGGGGAGGAGGGGCCATTCTCCAGAAAGGGCACAAGGTAAGGCACAGGGGGAGGGTCCTCCAGAGATGGGGCCAGTGGTGGTGGGAGGGAGGGAGGGGAGCCCGGCCGAGGGCCTCGGGGGCCTCCTGCTTTCTGGGCAGCTGGGACTCTTTCCTTGCAGAGAAGCAGATCTTCCCGCAGCCTCTGCCTTGAGGTCCTTCCGGACCCTCCCCGGTTGACCTCCCCTTCTCCACCGACAGGTCTGCCTGACGCTGACCGCCAAGCGCATGGCACGGAAGAACTGCCTGGTGAAGAACCTGGAGGCCGTGGAGACACTGGGCTCCACCTCCACCATCTGCTCGGACAAGACCGGCACCCTCACCCAGAACCGCATGACGGTGGCCCACATGTGGTTTGACAACCAGATCCACGAGGCAGACACCACCGAGGACCAAAGCGGTGAGGGCCGGAGTGGGGCGGAGGAGCCGTGGGCCTCCCGGAGTCAGAGCAGGGGGGCTTTGGGGAGAGCAGGGGGGCCCCCGGCAGGAGGGGGCGCTTGCCATGGCCTGGTTCAATCCCTGAAACCTGAAGCCTGAAGGGCCCCCTTCCCTCCCCTCCCCTCCCCAGGGGCAACGTTTGACAAGCGCTCGCCCACCTGGACGGCTCTGGCCCGCATCGCAGGGCTGTGCAACAGGGCCGTCTTCAAGGCGGGACAGGAGAAGGTCCCCATTTCCAAGGTATGCCTGTCTTTTGCCACTAGAGGGCCGACCTGTCAAGGCCTCCCGACCTTGAGAAAGCTCCTCTGGCCCAAACTGGGATGGGAGGCCACTGGGCGATCCCGAGAGTGGGAGGCTGGCAAAGTCCCTGAAGAGGGCAGCGCAGAAGGCGGCTCTTTCCTCACCAAGAAAGACCCCGGAATCTTCCCGCAGTCAGCAGGAGCCAAGCCTGCCTCGGGGGAGACCTTCCCTCCCTCTGAATGGAGCAGGCCTGGGCAACTCCTCCTCCCCGTTTCCCCAGAAAGACACGGCCGGGGACGCCTCCGAGTCTGCCCTCCTCAAGTGCATCGAGCTCTCCTGCGGCTCCGTCAAGAAGATGCGCGACAGGAATCCCAAAGTGACCGAGATCCCCTTCAACTCCACCAACAAATACCAGGCGAGGAAATGGCCCAGGGGGGGTGTCAGCTGGGGGGCCTCGACCGTCCCAAAGAGTCCCCGACAAAATGGAGACGGGTGGGGGGATCCTTAGCCTTCAGACCGAAGCCCGGGGCTCCCCCACCCAGCCCTGCGAGGCCACCGTTGGGGAGGGGGAGGGGGTGGTCCCCTTCTCCGTCAACAGCTTCTCTCCCCTCCAGCTCTCCATCCACGAGCCGGAAGACAGGCCCAACGGGCACGTGCTGGTGATGAAGGGGGCCCCGGAGCGCATCCTTGACCGCTGCTCCACCATCCTCCTGCAAGGACAGGAGGTGCCCCTGGACGAGGAGATGCGCGACGCCTTCCAGAACGCCTACCTGGAGCTGGGCGGGCTGGGCGAGAGGGTGCTGGGTGAGGACTGTTCATCTGGGGAGGAGGCTGCACTCAGGAGCCCACCCCCACCAGAGGGCTTGAGCCAGGAGGAATGGGGACGCTGGGCCAGGGGTGTCCGGCCTCTCACACAGCCTCGTCTCCCCCTCGCAAGGCTTCTGCCTGTATTACCTGCCCGAAGACCAGTTTCCCCGCGGCTTCAAGTTTGACGCAGATGAGGTCAACTTCCCGGTCACCAACCTCTGTTTCGTGGGGCTCATGTCCATGATTGACCCCCCTCGAGCGGCCGTGCCGGATGCCGTGGGGAAGTGCCGAAGTGCTGGGATCAAGGTGAGCCGGCCGTGGGTGCAGCGGGCTCTCTCGGTTGCACGCAGCCGCCGCATTCCCCGTTGGGAGGGCACTGGTGAGAGCCCCCGGGGCAGCCCCCCAGCAGGGGAGGTGACCCTGGAGCGGAGGCTTCCTTCGGAGAAAGTCAGCTCTTTCCTGGCAGGTCATCATGGTGACGGGCGACCACCCCATCACGGCCAAGGCCATCGCCAAGGGGGTGGGCATCATCTCCGAAGGCAACGAGACCGTGGAAGACATCGCCATCCGGCTGAACATCCCCATCAACCAGGTCAACCCTCGGTAGGTCCTCCCCCTGGCTGGCAGGCTGCTCCGTCCTTTGGGCTCCCTGCGCTGCCCCCGCTCACACGGCTGGGCGTCTCCACCCAGGGAGGCCAAAGCCTGCGTGGTCCACGGCTCCGATCTGAAGGACATGAGCCCCGAGCACCTGGACGAGATCCTGAAGAACCACACGGAGATCGTCTTTGCCCGCACGTCCCCCCAGCAGAAGCTGATCATCGTGGAGGGGTGCCAGAGGCAGGTGGGGCCGCTCGGCTCTTTGGGGTAGGCAGGAGGGACCCGTCAGCCCAGGCAACGCCCGGTGGCTGCGCCCACACAAGGCACCGCTTGCTTGAGGCAAGGAAGACCACGAGGCGGCCGCAGGGAGGGCTGGGTTTTGTTATCCTGGGCCTGGTCTTCCTGCCGGGGTCTGGGGTCTTCTGTGAAGCCAGAAATAGGGGCTGAGTGTCCCCAGGTTCAGCAAGCCGGGAGCAGGGCGTGGGGCGCATCATCCCCCTCCGCCCTTCACACACACAACCCCATGGCCCTGCAGGGCTCCATAGTGGCCGTGACCGGGGACGGGGTGAACGACTCCCCTGCCCTGAAGAAAGCAGACATTGGCATCGCCATGGGCATCGCCGGCTCAGACGTCTCCAAGCAGGCAGCCGACATGATCCTCCTGGACGACAACTTCGCCTCCATCGTGACGGGGGTGGAGGAAGGTGCGTGCCTGGGGGGAGGGGCAGAGGTGGGGGGAGGGGGGCGCCAGGGAATTGCCCGCGGGGCTCCCACTCCGCTGCGTCCCCCAACAGGCCGGCTGATCTTCGACAACCTGAAGAAATCCATCGCCTACACGCTCACCAGCAACATTCCCGAGATCACGCCCTTCCTCTTGTTCATCATCGCCAACATCCCGCTGCCCTTGGGCACCGTCACCATCCTGTGCATTGACCTGGGCACCGACATGGTGAGTCCGGCCGGCTTCCTTCCCGGGTTTCCAAGCCCAGCGATTCACCACGTTCCCCCTCCTGCCCCCCTCTTTAGGTGCCCGCCATCTCCCTCGCCTACGAGGCGGCCGAAAGCGACATCATGAAAAGGCAGCCGAGGAATCCGAAGACGGACAAGCTGGTGAACGAGCGCCTCATCAGCATGGCCTACGGGCAGATCGGTGAGCCAGGCCCCCTTGGGGGTCGGAAGAGGGGGGCTCTGCCCAGGAGCTAAGGGACCCCCCCTCCCTGCGTGTCTCCCCAGGCATGATCCAGGCCCTGGGGGGCTTCTTCGCCTATTTCGTCATCCTGGCCGAGAACGGGTTTCTGCCCACCACCTTGCTGGGCATCCGCCTGGACTGGGACGACCGCTCCAAAAACGACCTGGAGGACAGCTACGGCCAGGAGTGGGTGAGCGGGGAGGGGGCGCTGAGCCGGCCGCAGCGTCAGGGGACTTTGCTGGGCCCTTTGTGGGGAGGGGCCTGCCTCTCCAGGCGTCCCCATCGGGCAGCGTGCCTTCCCTCCCGGCAGACGTACGAGCAGCGGAAGGTGGTGGAGTTCACCTGCCACACGGCCTTCTTCGCCAGCATCGTGGTGGTGCAGTGGGCCGACCTGATCATCTGCAAGACGCGCCGGAACTCCGTCTTCCAGCAGGGCATGAAGTGAGCAGAGGAGGCAGGCCAGGTGGCCTTTGGGGAGCCCTCTTGAGTCCTCTGCCCCTGCCCACCGAGCCCCCTCCGCCAGCCGAGCCTCCGCCTCTCGCCCCCTCCAGGAACAAGATCCTGATCTTCGGCCTCCTGGAGGAAACGGCCCTGGCTGCCTTCCTGTCCTACTGCCCTGGGATGGGGATGGCCCTCCGGATGTACCCCCTCAAGTGAGTAGGGCCCCTCCCCCTCCCCCCAGGCCCTGTGCCCCACGGGCGGCCCCGCTGAGCCAGCTCCCTCTCCCCTTGCAGGGTCACCTGGTGGTTCTGCGCCTTCCCCTACAGCCTCCTCATCTTCAGCTACGACGAGGTCCGGAAGCTGCTCCTGCGGCGCTACCCCGGGGGTGAGCCTTCCCCCCACTCTTCCCCAGAGGGGCCCTCCGCGAGGCGGGCATCTTTCGCAAGCCCCCTCCCCTCCCCCAAGGCGCCCCCAACCTCTTGGCAGAACCATGGGCTTTGCAACCTGAGGAAAGAGGCTGCTTTGAGGGGGGGGTAGACGTCCTGCTTGCAGCTCCCTCCCCCCCCATCTCTCTCTCTCTCCCTCACACACACACACAGACAGGCACACACCCCCTCTGGCTGCTGACCGTGGGCTCTCCTTCCTTTGCAGGTTGGGTGGAGAAGGAGACCTACTATTAAGCCCCAGAGAGGAGCCGGGCAGCCCTCGGGGATCCAGCCCCTCCCGGCCTGTAGCCCAAGTAGTAGCTGACAGATGCAATAAACGTGCTCCTGCCGTGCCCCCCCCTCCCAAGGCTGCTTCTTTCAGAAAGGACACTCAGTGGGGCTCTGCCCCCCCACCCCTGTGGTCGCCAAGGGGGCTGGATGGAGGGCCGAGGAAAGAGGGCCGAGGTGGGCCAACTGAACGTTTGGACCAGGGGAGGCAGGGGAGCCCTCGGACCCCCCCCCCTCCCCGTGAGAGTGGCCCCGTCATCCTGGCTTTTGGAGGGGGGGGGGACGGACATCCAGGCCTTCTCTACCCCCAGGCAGAGGATTCTCTCTTCGTTCCCTCAGAATGTCGGCCTCAGACGTCAGACAAGAAGGAAGGGCAACCTGTCCATTGCTTGGGGAGTGGGAGGGTTTTTTTGCTGCACCGGCCACTTGGGGCCGGGAGGGGCACAGTTCCCCGGAGGGGCTGCTTGAGGGCCCTCCTTTTGTCCCAGAGCAGGGGTTAGGGACAGGCCCTCATCCTGGGGCCCGGGGGCCTCTGGGAGAGAACAGGCAGGCCGTGGGCTAGAGGGAAGCTGGTGGGTCAGCAGAAAGGGCCAAAATAGCCCCGGCTGACTTCAGCTCAGCCCAGCCACATCTGGCAGCCGTTCAAAGGTGGATTAAAATAACGGCAGCTGCTGGATGGACGGACTGGGCTAAAAATAGCTGCCAGGACATAACTTGCCTTAAAGGCGGCCGAAAGCCCGGCCTCCCACCTGGCCGGTCCCTCCCCCCCCATCTTTAGAGGGGCGGGGCCCCAATTTTTTTGGGGGGGGGTGTTGTTTGGGGTGGGTCCCAGACTTCCCACAGCTTTGGAGGGAGTGGTGGGAACTGGGAAGAGTGGAAAGCATGGCCTCCCCAATAACGTTCATCGTGCATGGAGTGATGTGCCCCTCCGTATTGGGCCCTCTTCCCCTCCAGCCACTGTTCTGCTCTTCCACCACAGCCGGAGGAAATCCCTGGCTTTTGCTCCGGGCTGAAGGCCCCAAAAGAGAGAGAGGAAAACCTTCCCCAGGGAGTTTGAGTTTTGAGTTTTATTTGATTTATATCCCGCCCTTCTCCAAAAGGACCCAGGGCGGCGCACAGGAATTTAAAATAACATATAAATAATACAAAATACAAAATTTAAGAAGCTATTAAATATTCAAACCTGCGCTAAAACCAATTAAAATCTAATACTAGTCCCAGCGGAGGCTATGTTAGGCCGGCTTGATGAAACAGGTGTGTTTTTAAACACTGGCGGAAGAGGCGGAGGTCGGAGATGGTGCGGAGTTCAGGGGGTAGGTTGTTCCACAGGGCAGGGTCCGCCACAGAGAAGGCCCTTCCCCTGGGTGTCGCCAGTCGGCATTGTCCGGCCGACGGCACCCTGAGAAGGCCCTCTCTGTGGGAGCGGATCGGTCTAAGGGATGTATGGGGCAGGAGGCGGTCTCGCATGTAACTAGGTCCCGAGCCATGGAGGGGGGCCCTTTGGGGGCCCTTTGGGGGCTTGGAGGGGGGGAGATGAGCTCCAGGGCTGTCCGTCAAAGGGGATGTGGATTTTGCCAGCCCCTCAACAATGGCTCTGGACGGGGGAGAAGCAGGCGGTCTTCCAGCCCCCGAGCCTTGCCAAGGGCCTGGCCCACTTGGGTTCAGCAGCTGAAATGCGTCTCCCGTGATGAGATGCCCCCCCCCCTCCCCACATGGCACAGGGAGGAGGACGTGCCAGCTCTGCCCGCATCCGGCTGGCAATGTGGAGCGGAGACTTCGGGTCACCTCAGCGTTCCTGTCATCTTCCCAGGAAGACCAGGCGGAGGAGGAGGAGGAGGAGGAGGCTCTAAATCACAAGTGACACGCTGCCTGTTTGTACACAGAGCGGGCACTGCCGCGTGTCGTCCCTGCTGGCAGGCGGAAGGGCTCACCTGCGAGGCAAGATGCTCCAGGACCACGGCCAGCTGGGCCAGGGCAGCAACTGAGGCCTCCACCTGCCCCACAGCTCCCCTCTCTGTCTGGGGAAGGGCCTCTCCTGCAGGAGCTGACTCAAGGGAACCCAGAAGTGCGTGTGTGCGTGCGCGTGTGTGCGCGTGTGTGTGTGTGCGTGTGTGCGTGTGTGAAGCCGCAGCCGGGTGGAGGGTGGTTGGGTTTTTCTCCTTTGCCCCTCCCTCGAGGGGGGGGATGGTGTCGTCAATATCCACCCGGGGTTAAAAATAAAAAATAAGGCTGTCAGAGGGAAACAGCCGGCTCTTGGGGGCACCACGGAGCTCTCAATTGTTTGGGGTGGGGTGAATGGAGGGGGAAAGCCCATCCTCCCCTCCAGAGAAGCTGCCTTTGCTCTTGAACTGGGGAGAGGGCTACTCCACGTGGCCTCCTTTCCTTCCCCTTGGACCTCAGGGGGGCGGGGGCTTTGCAAGGCTGAGCCCTGAGCCAGGTCCTCGGATGCCAATCAGGATGCCACCCTCCAGACAGAGCCAGGATCACCAGAAGGCTGAGGGGGGGGGCACCATGTGCCTCTGAGACACCCCCAAAATTAAACCGAAGCACTGACCCTGAGATCGCCCCCACCCCCCATCCCGACCTGTGCTCTGCCCAGCATCCCTCAGACAAGGAGGAGCCCAACGTCCGGCAGCTCCTGGAAGGCCCCTCTGGTTTCCTTGGCTTCTGCGACTTGGAGGGGGGTGGCTTGGGCAGAGCCGGGGAGGGCAGAGGGACGGGCTTTCCATGCTGGGCACGTCCTGAGGGCCCTTTGTGGAGAGGCCCAGCTTTGCCACAGAGAAGCCCCTGTGCTCCCCACATGAATGGGGCAGCCCACGCCTGTCTTTCAGGGCCTGCCCGGGGCCACCCACGGCCAAACGCCCCCTCAGCTTGGTCAGGGCTTGGCAGGGGCCCAGGAGCGAGACCCTCCCTGCGCTTAATGGAGGGAGGTGAGCAGAGCCTGCCTGCCTGCCTTCCCTCCCCGAAGCTCTCCTGGGGCCAGGCTGCCCATCAGAAGCCAGGTGGCCGGTCCTCTGGGAGGCCTGGTCCTCCGCCTGTGGGGCAAGGCGGCCTCTGTCTGAGCTTCTCTCTGCCTCCGCCTGCGCCTGCCTCCCAGCGCAGACACGTCTCCCGGACGCCCTCCTCGGCTGGAGGCTGCCAGCCAGAGATGCCTGGAAGGGGGAAGGCGCAGGAGGAGTGGCTTCCTGACCCCCCCACCCCCGCTCCCAGGCACTTACCTAACTGCCCCTTGTAACTCAAGAGCCCCCAGGCATCTGGCGCCCCCCCCGCCCCTCTCTAATTTCCCTGCCATCTGCAGAAGCTAGTCTTGATTTACCTCCGAGTCATCTCCCCTTATTTTTAGCCAGCCCGTCTTGCCCTGCCCCGCACGCCTCCTTCTCTGCCCCTCTTCCTTAATATGGCGATAAGAAGATGCCCTCCAAGGCAGGCTGGGGTGGGGGGGAGAAGAGGGGAGAAGGCTGGAGGGACCCACCACAGGGGGGGGAGCCTGGGACACTGGCAGCCCCTGTGCCAAGGGGGTTCACGCGGGACTTTTGGGGGGCTGGCCCTCCCCATCGAAGGGCCCGCTCCCTACCTTCTCCCCATTGACATATATAGACAGGAGCAAGAGGTGGCTGGCTGGGGCCGGTGCCAAATATCTGTGGATAAGACGGCCCTCCAGCCCTAGAGCCCTCCCCCCCGCCCGAGGGTCTTTTATGCGCTGCCTGGAGCTTTGCTCCTCTGCCTTTGGAGCTCCTCGCCCCTCCGTGTGGTGGTCACCCTCCTTGGCCAGTCTGGGCACCTGCCTGTGTCAGCAAAGAGCCTCCGGCCCAGCCAGCACCTGGCCGGCACCTGACAGGGAGAGGGAGGGAAGGCCGGAAGGGAAGCCCACTCGCTCGCTCGCTCCTCTTGGGGAAGGAGCCCCGGAGCCCCTTTGTGGCAGGATGAAGTGGCTCGGCCTGACCTTGGCCGCCCTGCTGCTGGCCTCGGCCGGCCCCGTGGCCCGTGGCGAGGAGGGCCTGGATTTCCCCGAGTACGACGGCATCGACCGGGTCATCGATGTCAACGTGAAGAACTACAAGGGTGTCCTGAAGAAGTACGAGGTCCTGGCGCTGCTCTACCACGAGCCGGTGGGGGAGGACAAGGCTTCCCAGAAGCAGTTCGAGCTGGAGGAGCTGATTCTGGAGGTAGGGGCCGGGAGCGAGGAGGGGGGGCGGGACATGGCTCTGCCACGCAGGGGGGTCCAAGGAGGGGGTCTTCCAGGGCAGAGCACGGGGGCTTCGGGAAGTGGGGCTCAGGGGCCCAGGTGGTGAGGGATGGGCTCGGCATCGCTTCCTTTCGCAGTCTAGCAGTTGGGGTGCGGGACGGGCATTGCAAGGGGCCACTTCGGCTCCCTCCCTTAAAGAGCGACATACAACGAGGGGTCCCTAACCGCCCGGGCAGCAGGCGATACGTTGGCACCGAGTGAGGCAGGGGGGTCTGCCCCACTTCTAGGGCTGGCCCATCGCTCTTCCTAAGAGCGCTGGAGAGGTGGGACGTCACCAGGCTAAATTTGCCACCTCCAAAACTGGAGCCCCTGGGAGGGGGAGGCAGCCAGGCCCACTTCCTTGGGAATGTTGCGGTGGGGAGGGGGGGAGTGAGGCCAGAGCAGCCTGGGGGAGGGAGAGAGATGCTGTAGCTGCAAGCTGGACCACGCTAGAAATCGACCCCAGGCAGGCAGTGGGGAGGGCAAAAAGGGGAAGGGAGAAAAGGGGGTGGGAAGGAGAAGGGGGCAGGCAGTCTTCTCAGGGCTGGGATTAACTGTGGCCCAAAGTAGGATTTTCATGCCACTAGTCCTCACGTCTACAGCACTGCGTGTGTGAAGACGGGCAGACAACAGCCAGGACCCTGCTGGATCATCCCGGAGACCCTGGCCCAGGAATCCCTTTCTCCAGAGCCCCCTCCCCACTCTTTTTTTTTTTTCTTTAAATTTATACCCCGCCCTTCTCCTAGTTAGGACCCAGGGCGGCGCACAGGCATTATTAAAACCACAAAAATACAATAAATATCAATTTAAAATATATTAAATTAGTTAACCCGTGCTAAAACCCATGTTAAAAACCTTCCCAAATTATAATTTATTTTTAAAAAGTCAGAAGTAGGGGCTATCCTAGGCCGGCTTGTTGAAATAAATACGTCTTAAGACGTTGGCGGAAGAGGCGGAGGTCCGAGATAGTGCGAAGGTCGGGGGAAAGGTCGTTCCAGAGGGCCGGGCCCACCACAGAGAAGGCCCTTCCCCTGGGTGTCGCCAACCGGCATTGCCCCGCCGACGGCACCCGGACAAGGCCCTCTCTGTGGGAGCGGATCGGACGAAGGGATGTATGGGGCAGGAGGCGGTCTCGTATATAGCTAGGCCCCGAGCCATGGAGCGATTTAAAGATGGTTGTCAACACCTTGAAGCGCACTCGAAAGGCCACAGGCAGCCAGTGCAGCTCGCGCAGGAGAGATGTTACGTGAGTTTGCCTTGAGGCACCCATAATCACCCGCGCGGCCGCATTCTGTACTAACTGTAGCTTTCGAGTGCATCTGGCCTGGGGTTGCCCGGGAGATCAGCTCCGATGGTCCGAAGGGGACGGGACCCTCGCTTTGTCTCTAGAAGCCCCCTGCCCTGCTATCCCACCCAAGGCCTGACCCAGGAAGAGGGGTCCCCTCCAACGGGGGGCAGAGAGGAGCAAGCGGGGCCGGTCTGGAGGGGAAAAGCGGCTTTAGAGGTTCTCTGAGTGAACGGAGCTCTCGGTGGGCAGTTCGTCTGCAGCCCCTCAATGCGGCTCTAGAAGAAGTGCCCAGCCATCAGCAGTTGGGTTGCCCCCCCCACCCCCACCCCCCATTTTTATCCCTGACCGGAGGGCCAAAGGCAGCGAGCGTGCGCGCGCAGCTGTCGCCTCTTGCCGGGAAGGTTGAAGGTTAAAACTATCCGAGGGAAACGAGGACGGAGCCCGTCTTTCCTGAAGCTCTTACTGAACGGTGGCATTTAGTTAAAAGACCAGGTTGGCTCAGGCGGAGCTGGGCGGTTGGGAGCCAGGAGGAGGTATATAAAAGGTTGAATAAATCAACACATCTGAGGGTTATGATCCGGATCCCCTCCCCAGAAATCCTTCCAGAAGCTCCCTCCAATGTTTCCATTCCTTGTCTTCTCTCTCTCTCTCTCCCTCTCCCTCCCTCCCTCTCCCTCTGCCCCTTCGGTCTGTCGCGTGGGGCTCTTTCTCCTAGTTAGCAGCCCAAGTCCTGGAAGACAAAGGGATTGGATTTGGCCTGGTGGACGCAGAGAAGGACGCTGCGGTGGCCAAAAAGTTAGGTAAGGATTGGCATTCTGAAGACGGCCTCTTTCCGGGGCTCCAGGGAAGCCGCTTTGATGCGGAGGCCACCAGGGGGCAGTGGAAACAGCCAGGCTCTGGGTTCCTTCAACGCCTGCTTCCCTCTAAGGGGCTTTTGGGGTTCCCGAGACAAGTAGGCCTTTAGCCCCCCCTAAAGCTTACGGCCAGAGCGACTTTGGCCCTTCTGCACTCCACCTGCCCCCAGTCGCCTGAAAAGGACCGGATGGAAAGCAATGCCCTGCCCTTGGCCGACCCATCCATCCAGGCACGGGTGCCCACTTCTGCGGAAGCAGGCTGCCACCCTCCATGCTCCAAGGCCCAAACGCAAGGCCCCCATTTGGCCTCCCCCGCAGGGCTGGCTGAGGAAGACAGCGTCTACGTCTTCAAGGAGGACGAAGTCATCGAATACGATGGGGAATTCTCGGCCGACACCTTGGTGGAGTTTCTCCTTGACGTAAGTAGCGACCGTCTTCCTCTCCCCTCTTTTTTTTTTTTTTTTTTTTATTGAAAAAGTTTTATTCACACAGATTTTCCCCCTTTTTACCCCCCCCGACATGTAATATAAATCACATACAAATACTATACCCCCCCTCACCCCGTCTTAAAATAAGTTTCTCATTCAGATATTATACCCCCTCGCCTCCCAGCAGACACAATATAAGTTTCTCTTAGTATATTAATATCCCATTAACACCATCTTCTAAGTTAATTAAAGATATAAAAAACATAATATAAATTTCTCTTTAAAAAAAAAAAAAAAAAAAGGCATATCCCATTATTCCCCTCTCTAGATTAATCATACATATATATTACCCCGCCCTCCACCCTAACCCTCCCCCACCTCCCATTCAAACCCACCTTCCTCTCCCCTCTTGACAGGGGTGGAAAGCCCCCTACGCAAAGGACCCCAAGCGGCGGAGGCTCTTCCCAGCCCACCCTCCTGAGGGTGGTCCTTGGGCCCCCTCTCCCCACCCTCAGGGGGCCACTCTGGGCATCAGCCCTCCCTCCCTCCCCTCATGCCAGCCTTCCACGTTCTGCAGCTGAGCCAGCTGAGGTCTTGCTGCCTGCCTTGCACTCCCCCCCACCACAATGTTCTCAGGCCAGGGGGAAGCAGGACTGGGGTCAGGCTAAGGGCCCCCTCCCATTTTGAGGAAGGGTTCCCGCAATACCCCCGGGGGAGGAGGGTGGCTGGGAGAACTCCCCCCTCCCTTGGTTCAGAACTGCCTGGGACCGGTAGGGGCCCAGAGTCCCCTGCTTCCGGGCCCTGTCCAGGGTGCTGATGGCCACCTTCTCAACCAGGGCTTCTCAGCCTCCACCTCTAGGATGTGTGGACTTCAACTCCCAGAATCCCCCTGGCAGCCCCCCTCCCCTTGGAGAAGCCGAGGACTCTGGGCAGAAGCCCCTCCCCTCCCCCCCTGTTCCAGCCAGGCAGATGTGGCCAGAGAGCCAAGCCTGACCCTCCTCCTTTCCTGCAGGTCCTGGAAGACCCCGTGGAGTTTATCGATGGAGAAAGTGAGCTCAAAGCTTTTGAGAGGATCGAGGATGAGCCCAAACTCATCGGCTACTTCAAGAATGAGGATTCGGAGCGTGAGTGGGCCGTTGGGGGAGGGGGTCCCAGGAGAAAAGGGGTTCAGGACCCCTGGGTAGAAAAACCCCAGGTGGAAGGCTGGGTGGGGAAGGGAAATGGGCTGCAAGGAGGGAGCCGGTCTGCTGAGGCTACCAGGGGTGACCCTCGGCCTTCTCTCCCAGATTTCAAGGCCTTTGAAGATGCTGCTGAAGAATTCCACCCTTACATCCCTTTCTTTGCAACTTTCGACAGCAAGGTACGGGACAGGGAGAGGGAGGGAGGGAGGGAGGGAGGGAGAGGGAGGGACCATGGTTTGCTTTCCCCCAAATGGCAAAGAGGACATCCAGGGATTCTTAGTCATGGCAGCTGCAAGACCATGGACTTCAATTCCCAATAGTCCCCAGCCAACAGCCAGAATCCTGGAGTCCCAAGTGCATAGGGAGCGCTGGGGCAGGAGGCACTCTGGGGACTGCCCCCCCTCCCTCCCCCCGTGTCCCAGGGAGCTCAGCTGGCTCTCCTCCGTCTTGGCAGGTGGCGAAGAAGCTCTCCCTGAAGCTGAACGAGATCGACTACTATGAGCCTTTTATGGAGAAGCCGGTCACCATCCCAGACAAGCCCAACAGCGAGGAGGAAATAGTCCAGTTCATGGAAGAGCACAAGAGGTGAAGCCCTGGAGGAGAGGGGAGGGGGGCTCCCTGGCAGCAGGGGGCCTTCAGAGCCACTCGCTGTGCCTGGTGCGATGGGGAGACCTTCCTCGGTTGCCATGGCAGCCGTCTTCCCAGCATCAACAGCCGCATCCCTGCCTTGTTCTTCTCCGCTTCTTCCTCCTCCGGCTGCCATGGAAACGGCACACATTTGGCCCCAACGGTCGGCCGGCTCCCCTCCCCATGCCAGGTGGCCTTGCCCAGAAACACCGTGGCCCCGGGGACAAGGGCTTCCCGATGGGATCAGATGCCCAGAAAGGACGCCCCCCCCCCCCGCCATTATGAGCCTGGCAAAGCCCAAGGAAGGCAGCATTCCCCAGCCTCTGGCTCTTGCCCTCCCCCAATCGGGGAACACACCTCAAGTGGGTTCTCCCCCTCCCCTTGTCCCTGAGCACCCGCCAGCTCCCCAAGCCATGAAGTGGGCCTCTGCCTGTTGGCCCATAGAGAAAGAGGGCGACCAAGAACAGTGGGAAGAAAAGGGGGCAGGCATGGAAGACGCCTCCCCTGGAACGGACGCTCCGTGCCAAGAGAGTCGGCCGCTAGAAGCCAGGATTGCCAAGGGCCGGCCCATAAGGGAGAGGCTTGTGGCAGACAGCGATTCATTTCAATAGGGCTGGGGCTGGCTCATATTTGGGTGGGGGAGCCCTGGGAGGCCTTGGGCTGGAGAGCCAACCCCCCCACCCCCACCCAACTGCCAAGGGAAAGGCCTCTGCCTGGGGGGGAGGGGTGCCTGAAAAGACCTTGCTGGCGTCTGCTGCCTTCTCTCGCCCTCACCCTGCCCCCCCCCCCCGTCTGTCTCTTGCAGGCCAACGCTGAGGAAGCTGCACCCAGAAAGCATGTATGAGACTTGGGTACGTTGACAGGCCTGAAAGTGGGGGGAGGAGAGGCCCCTCCCCATGCCTAAGTATGTTCCCAGGGATGGGGGGGGGGCGGGGGAGGCGGGCGCTACTGCTGCTCCGGCCTCTTCCCCTCAACTGAGCTGAGCCCAGCTGGCCGTGGCTGCTGCTCTGCCTGGCTGACTTCTGTGGCCGAAGAGAAGGACAGAGGCAGGGGACGGTGGGCCTTGGGACAGGAGTCGGGCGCAGCAGCGCAGGAGGACTGGCTGGGAGAAGGAGAGGGGTGGGAGGGAGGCTCGGGGGGGGGGGCTGTCTCCCAATGCCAGCACCTGAGGGAAAGAAAGTCTGGGGGGGGGGAGTTTGCCCAAGCCCCCTCCCCAGAGCTTCACGGGTAGCAGAAAGCCCCCTCCCTTCCCCATGCTGGGAACCCAATCTCGGCTCCCCATGAATAATAAAGAAAGGACACAAAGCCAGCAATTCTGCTGGAAACAGATACTTTGCGCTGGCCAGACAATCCATTATAAATGCCCTTCCCCCAGCGTCCCTTTGTCCGACGTCCAGAGGCATCCAGGTGTCCCCTTTGGCCCCTCCAAAAGACGGGGCCGCTCTGCCCAGGTCTCAGGCAAGGGGGCTCCTGTGGGTGACCGGCCAAAGCCCGGCTCCCACCACCAGTTCTGGGGATCCTCAGCCGAGCCCAGGGAAAGGGCAGTGAAGGGCTGCTCCACACGCAGATGAGCCCCCAGACTCTCGGCCTCTCAGGCTGGCCTTCTCGTGGCAAGGAAAACATTCCGGCTCCTTTGCAGGATCCAGGCTGCTCTGCCCTTGTCCTGCCTGCTGAATGGGGAGGGGGCTAGAGGCTTCTCCGCCTTGAGTCAGGGGTCTGCCGCTAATAAGCAGCCAAGGGAGCAATAAAGTCGCCCGGCATTGATCTGCCTCGCTCCCTGTGCAGGAAGACGATATGGACGGCATCCACATTGTGGCCTTTGCAGAGGAGGACGACCCTGGTAAGTCACTCTGGATTTGGGGAGGGGGCGGTCCTGCACTGACTCCCCAATCCCTTCTTGGCCACCATTTATCCAGCTATAAACCTGGTTTGTGCAAGGGAAGCGCCTCCTGCTCCTCGACTCCCAGGTCACAGTTGCCGTCAAGAATCCCTCCGGCCTGCAAGGGACCTTCCTGGGCTGCTGGTCCCAGGCCCCCCAGTGGAAGAGGGGAAGCGGGAGGAGGCGAGGGGGGGGCTCATTCAGGGGCTGCAGGCAAGAAGGTTGCTTAACCCTCGCCCCTGCCCTCCCCCCTCCTCAGATGGCTACGAGTTCCTGGAGATCCTGAAGGAAGTCGCCCAAGACAACACAGACAATCCGGATCTCAGCATCATCTGGATCGATCCTGAGGAATTCCCACTGGTGAAGAGTCCTTTCAAACGGAGCGGGGAGGAGAAGCCACGCTGGGAACAGCCAGGCCCTCCTTCCCTCCCGACCTGCCAGAGCTCACGGGGCCTGCTGGGAGCCATGGGGCATGGGCGGGGGGTGGCGTTCTTCTGATCTGGCCGGAGGGCAGGGGCACGGGGAGGCCACGGGGGGAGTGGGGTCCCTGGGCAGAGGAGGCTGAGGGAAAGGCAAGGGTCCCTAGGGGCCCAAGGGGCGGGTGGAGCATAAGGCCAAAACCCCCAAGGAGAAGGGATTATGGGGTCGGGGGGGGGGGGGGAACAGCCCTGTAATTCAGGTAGAAGAGAAAGGGGCTCCACCCCATAATCCCTTCCCAGAAGTCTCACTCTCCCCTCTTGCCTTCTTCATTCTTTCCCAGCTGATCCCTTACTGGGAGAAAACCTTCGACATCGATTTGTCTCGGCCTCAGATTGGGGTTGTCAACGTAACAGACGTGAGTCCCATGGAGCGCCTGGCTGCCTCTTGGGTGTCAGAGGTCGGACCCATGGGGCACAGCCTGGAGAGGGCTGCCCGAGGGCTTCGGGGAAGACCAGCCGGGGCCCCCGGGGTTGGGCTTTCCCAACTGGGGGGAGACTGGGGGCCCCCGGACTGAGAGGATGGGCCAAGAGAGAAGGCCTGGACGCTGGAGCCAGCAAGGGGGAGGAGGCGGGGGGGCTTGGCCCTGCCCAACTGGACTCCCCCCCCAACAGCTTTCTCCTCCGATGCCCCCCCCCCCTTCAGGCCGACAGTATCTGGATGGAGATGGACGATGAGGAAGACCTTCCCTCTGCGGAGGAGCTGGAGGACTGGATTGAGGATGTGCTGGAAGGAGAGATCAACACCGAAGACGACGATGACGATGACGATGACGATGACTAAGGGCTGGCCCTTCCCATTTTTCGTGCAAGGCCGGCCCTGCCTGGGGGGCCCCACCCACCCCGTCCTCTGGCACCACACACAGCTGAGCATCCGGCCTGCACGGAACCCCCCCGGCCCCAGGCAGAAAGCATTTTTATATTGATCTCATTGACGTCCCAGGCCCTCACCGCAGCCTGACCAGGCTCCCTCCGCCCAGCCCCCTCCCCAGGCCCCCACCTGCCCTTCAGGAGTGCAGGGCGAGGGGGGAGAACCGTCTCTCTCCAGATTTCCTCCGAAGGCTCCTGGGTCTGCCCTCCGCCTCAATTGGCCGGATGCCAGGGGAGGATGCCGCCTTTCCTGGGGTGCTGCCAACACCGGCCTGGTCCTAGAGAGGCCTGTTCTCTAGGTGGCGAGCATCAGCCGAGGCCAGGGGAATTTCCCATCATGCACCTCAACCCCGAGCCTCGGTCCTTGCCTTTTGGGGCTCCTTATTGGAGAGGCTGGTCTGGTCACCTGAAAAGGTGGAAGCTGCCATCTTTACAGGCACCCCCTGCCCTCCCCCCTTCCCCCCCAGGCCTTGGGAGCTGATGGGAACAGGTCCACTCCGGGCTCCCTTGGCAACAAGGAGCTCACCTTTTCAGGTAGCTCAGTCCAAATCGCTAGAGGGCAGCAGTTTAATTTATAAAGCTATTCAGCCATGCGCCAAGAACAGAAACAGGAAAAGTGATTGGCAAACTTCTTCACGTCCCTTTGAAACTGTTCCCCAAGGGGTCCTTCTCCACACGCACACCCACACACGCACACACGCATGCACACACGCAGGAACCCCCAGAAGGGGATTTCACTGTCCTAATTCTCAGGTATCAGGAACCGATCTTTCGCTGAACTCTTTTGAGTTCCATTTTTCAGGACCATAAATTCTGAGTCATTTTGCTGAATTAGTTGAAGAAGCGAAAGATGGGCCAGCAGTAAAAATCAGACGCAAATTAACTTTCGGAGCTTCGGGGGGGGGGGGATTCGGGCTCTGTTTTCCTGCTCTCTTTAGTGAAGTGGGGGGGGGGAGCCAGCTCAGAAGGCTGTGAGGGGCGCAATGTACAATTTGTATATTTCTCAACACCTTTGTACAGATCAAACCAAAAGTGATTAAAAAACGGAACAATGAAAGGGACTGGTGAGGTATTTCCCCCCCCCCCTTTGCCCCTTCTTTGGCAAACAGCCTTTCTTGGGTCTGGAACCTTCTGCGGTTGGGGGAAGGGGGTGTTAGAGGAACAGCTCGATTGTCCCGCCATGGAAACCGTGCACCCAAAAAGGGGCAATGCTCCACACCTCCCACCCTCTGCCAGGGAGCCCCCCGAAGGGGCGGCTGGAGGGCTTCCAACTCCAGAGAAGACGGGGACGGCCGGGGCCACCCATCAAGGGCTATTTCTCTGCCCCCCCCCCCTCCCACGCCCCCTGTGCTCCTTGATGGGCTCTATGAATAATATATGCTAATCACAGAGGATGCGCAGCCTTCCCTCCTTCAAGTTTTCATCTCTGGCAGTGGGAAAAACGCTGCCTCCATCCATCATCCCTGCAGCACTTAGGAACCTACTGGCTCTGCACTCGGTCCAGGACTGGCCTCGGCTGCTGCCCCTGGGAGGGACGGGCCTGCGCTGGCTCCCATTTCACAGAAGGGAGAAAAGAGGCAGAGAGAGAGAGGGAGAGGGAGAGGGAGGGAGAGGAGCTGGCGAGGGAGGGAAGGATTTTGCCCTAGAGAAAGAGGGCAGACCGGCCAATCTGTAGAGCTTCCAGCGGCCTCTAATTAAGCCTTCTTGGCCAGAGGCACTTTACCTCCCTACAGCTGCCCACAGTGGATAGACAATCCTTTGTTTTATGTTGCTTAGTGGAAGCAGGGGGCAGAACTGGGGTGGGGGTTGGGCTGGTCCAAGGAGAGGGGCCACGCCTGTCCCCACAGAGGAGCCCTCCCTTGTCCCACGAAGGGGTCACAGCGGCAAGCGGAGCTCCTCAGCAGTCCCTTCTGCCAATCTCACGTTCACATCAGTACCACCAGCTTTTTCTTCCCTCCCTCCCTCCCCCCCCCAATCAAAAATGCATGAAGAGCATTGCCAGTCTATTAATATCAACTCTGGTAAAAGCTTCCTATGCACGGGCCTCGTGGGTGATGGGGAGACATGGGCAGCAGTGGAGTCCATGGGGGGGGGGAATAGGTAGGGAAGGTTATTGGGGGGAGTGGCGCTGTGGCTAAACTTGCCCTGAGCTGCCTTGAGGTGGGAGAGCCTTCAGGGCGGGAGGGGGCATAGTAGAGGGGTAAAGGCAGGTGGCAGAACTGGCGGGAGCTCCTCCGGGCTTTGGGGCACAGGGACCTTGAGTAACTCTTCCTAAGGAAGAGACCAAAAGGGATGGGAGGACCTTCTCAATCACTCGCTGCTGGGGGGGAGCATTTTAAGGATGGGCGGTGGTGGAACAGGGGTGAGAATGCAGCACTGCCCACTGCTTGCAGTTTGGCAGTTCGCGTTCCACCAGGCTTAAGGTTGACTCAGCCTTCCAGCCTTCCTTCCCAGGTGGGTAAAAGGAAGACCCAGATTGTTGGGTGCCAGAGGCTCAGTAAACCGCTTAGAGAGGAGAGGGCTGGAAGCGGCATCTAAGTCTTAAGTCTCCTAGTGCCCATCCTTACCTCCAAAGTCTGTTCCCTCTCCCTCTCCTGCACTCAGCCAACCAAGCAGTATCAATAACCACTAATTAATCTCCACAAGTAAGTAATGAGTAACCATCCTGTTGTGAACGTGATTTGTGTCACTTCCCCCACACACACACATGGCAAAGGGGGGCTTCCTCGGGGTCTCTTCTTAACTGCCCCCTGGCCCTTCTGGTGGGCAGCAGGGAAGGCCCTTCCGGCCTCCTTCTTTCGGTCTCACTCAGAGGACACTTCCTGTTCCATTCCTGGCCCAGCAGAAAAGGGACAGGAAGAGGCCACGGAAGCTGCGGGAAGGGAGCAGTGGCCCTCAGGAGGCCCAAGGCGTTTTCCTCACAGAGCTCCCCTCTGGCCGCACTTCATGCCCCCTGAATGCCCCACAGGGAGTGTTAGGCCAATTACTCTCTGCCCCATAACGGCCAAGCGGGTTTTATTGGCATTTGTGGTCACCGGTTGGGCTGCCTTGGACAGGCGAGAAGCACCCCCCCTCTCCCCACCAGGGAGACTCCAGCCTCCGTGGTCTCCAAAGGATGGCTGAAGACCTTCTGTCAGAGGGGGCTCCCGCTCAGGGCCAGCCAGGTGGTCAAGGCATAGCAGCCTCCGTCATGGCCGCTGAGCTGCTGCCGTTGGCTCTCGGGGTCCTCCTGGCCTCGCTGATGCCCGGCTCAGTCTCTGGAATCAGGGCCCCCCGCGGACAGAGGGGCAGGAAGGGGCTTTCATGCAGGCCACTGCAGCGGAGACTCCTGGGAAGCAGCCCCCTCCCCAAGGATGAGAACTCAAGCGGAGCGGCAGGTTGAGAAGCCCAGCATGGCGGGGGCCCTCCGATCTTTCGGGGCCGCCTTAGGGCGCTGCTACCCTCTTAGTCAATCCGGACTAGCGAGACCGCGGGGCGAAAACCACCCCGTGTGGTAGGAGGGGCGCCGAGAGGGGGAAGTGGCGGAGAAGAGCAGCCGTCGGACAGGCTGGGCGTCCCTCGGCCGCCCGCTCTCCTCTCGTTTGCCTTCGCCGCCTCCTCCTCCTCCTCCTCCTCCTGCTCGGGCGTCACGTGTGAACGCCGCTCGCTTTCCCGCTCCTCGCTCGCTGGCGGTTTCCTGCTCCCTCGGATGCGATCCGGAGCCAGTCGCTCGGCACAAAAAGCCACCCAGCCGCCAGCTTCTCCCCCTCTAGCTCAGCCTCTCCCGCTGACATCACTCGGCGGGGAGGAGGAGGAGGAGGAAGGGTGGGGTGAGCGGGAGAAGAGCCTGCGAGAGAGCCGAAGCCGCCTGCCCGCCCTCCGCCTGGGCAGCCGCGACGCCCAGCTCCAGGGTCGCCCGTCCCGTCCCGGTAGGCGAAGCCAGGACGCCCTTCGCCCGCTAGGCCGGCGGTGCCGGAGGTGCCCGTGTCCTTCTGCCTATCCAGCCGTCGCTCTGTCGCGGGTAAGTCCGGCGGCCCCCAGCCCAGGGCAGCCAGCCGGTAATAGCCGGCGCCTCTTCCCGGGCTCCAGGGAAGGGGTAAAGGGGGGGGGGGCCTCCGGCTGGCGGCAACGGAACCGCCGCGGGCGCTCTGTACATGGGCAGAGGCGATCGCGGTGCCTCAAGGCAGAGCAGCTGAGCCGGAGACCGGCGCCGAGGCGCTTTTTCCCCCTCCCGGCCCAGAAGCCGCCGGGAGGGCGCGGCCGGAGACCCCTGGCCGACCAGCCTCCTCCTCCTCGTGACCGTGACTCAAACGCGGAGCCCGCCTGAATCACTGCCGCCGCTTCCTCTTTGGCCCCTTGCCCGCCCAGCCCTTGTGGCCAGCTCCGCCGCCGCCCTCCTGGCCCGCGCCGGCTTCTCCTGGCCGCCCGGCCGGCTCGCCTGGCGCCTAGTCAGCCGCTCCGGCAGAGCCAGGCGGAGAAAGGGGGCGCGGCCACCTGCACGCTGCCCGGCGGGCTCCCTTGGCCCCGCGCCCCGGGGGGAGCCGCCGCTCGCCCCGCCGCGCCTGTCCTGCACCGGCCCGCCCGCGCTTCCTCGCCGCCTTCCTGGCAGTGCCCCGCCTGGCCGGGACTCGGGCTGCGGGAACCGCCCAGGGCGCCCTGACTCCCGCCCTCCTTCCCGCGGGCTGCGGACCTAATCTCCCCAAGTGCCCCACCGGCCGCGCCCGGCTTTCTTTCCCCTCGCCCCCACTTGGAGGGAAGCGACCGCTCGCTCGGTGGGGCTGGGGGAGGATGTGCTGCAGAAGCGGCTGGGAAGCAGGAGCCCTCCATTCCCGCCCAGAATCGGCAGAGAGGGGGGGAAATCTGGGGGGGAGGGGGGGAAATGAGAAGCACCCCAGGCCAGACCTCCTTTCCCAAGACTGGGAGAGCCCCCAACCTGGGCGCTTTCCAGGGTCTGTCCAATGCTGGACGAAGGCATGGGCTGGGGGTCCAGGCGGTGGTTGGGGCTGGAGTCACAGCCGCCCTCCCTCCCCCCCTCCCATTTGCAGGATTCTCACACACACACACACACACACACACACCCCAAGCAAAGGTCCTGAAGTCCCTTCCTGTGCTGTGAAGGAGGAAGCTGGATTGACTGGCAGAATGGCTGGATCTGGTCCTTGTCCTGGTTTGCCTGGGGGGGAGGGGGGCGGTGCTCCATGGGTTCCTCCTGAGGCCCCGCCCTCTCCTGGAAACTGAAGTTGGGAAACAGGGGGAGGGGGGCTTGACTTTGCCCCCCTTTTTGTTCTTTGACACTTTCCTCTCTTCAGTTCCCTTCCATGCCGCTTAGTGGGTCACTGCTTCTGGTGGACTTGACGGCTGCTCTCCCTGTGGTCAGTGGGGCATTTCTGCTCAACACCACTTGAAGATGTCCTGGCTGGTCCAGTCTCCAGAGCATCTTCCAGAAAAGCTGGAAGCGGAGGAGGCAGAGAAAGAGGGAGTGTGGCCAGAGGTCACCCAACAGGCTTTGAGGCCCCTCAGCAGGGATTTGAACTCTAGACTTCCTCAGCCCCCCTCCCCCCCCATTATGCCTTAGGAGCTCCTCCTGGGTGGCCTATTTGCCAAGTGCCTGAAAGGGCAGAGCTGCATCATGGCAGACGGAGCTGCTTCTGCCCTCTCTCCCAGGACCGCTGAATGGCCGGTGTGGACCTGACACGGCCGTTTCTGTGCCCGACTGAAAAGGTCAGCAGAGAAGGTTTCAAGCCCAGTTCTGCAACGGATGGAGCAGGGCTGGGGAGGGGGGCAAACAGTCGACTTCCGCGATGCTGCAGGCACTTTCTGCTGTCCAGCTGGAACTATTCTTAGAGGCCAGCAGGCAAACCTGGCTCCAGCCTCCAGCCCTCTTCCGATCTGTGGTCTTTCTGCTCCGATGCCCGTGTGGCATTTCTCTCCCAGAGCTTCATGTCTTCCCACGATAGGCTGGCATGACTGGGTTCAATGGGTGAGGCTCATTGGGAAGGAAGCCTTTTGCCCCGAGGGGCTTTCAGGGCGGAACCCAAGACAGGGACACCATGCCCGTCCCCTCTGGCACAGCCACCCTGGGAGGCAACCAGAGAGCTGGTGGGCTGGCAGGTCCCGGGAGAAGGGGTTGAGTTGCATCTTTCACCCCAGGCTCTGCTTCCAGGGTGGACCCTCTCTGGCCCCTCACAAATGGCTCCTGGGGAAGCGAGGAAGGGAGGTCGGAGGCAGCCAGGCACCCTCGCCCTCCCCACCTGCCAGGCCCAGGGTGGGAAACAGGTTAGCCATTCTCCCCTCGTGCCCTGAATCCCATCTGTCTCTGGGTGTCAGCCTGGATCAGCCCATCCCTCCTCATTGTCTCAGGATTTGGGCGCCGGGGAAGGGAACAAAAAGGCCATTGTTCAGGCATGGCATGGCTCCCCGTGCTTCGCCTCGCCTTTGTTTCCTCCGCGTCCTTCGATATTCCTCCCCACCGGCGCCCCCCCCCCAGCGGACATTCCATTCCATTTCCGGGGGTGGGGGAGGGGGCTGCATCTTTTGGTGGGGCTCTTGCCGAACATGTGAGAAACAGCTGCGCTTTCTTTAAAACCAGGAACCTAAAACGAAACAATAGGAAGGGACCGGTGAGCAGGGATGGCGGGGAAAGGAAAGGTCAGCCAAATCAGCTCTGGGGCTGTCCGGGGTGGGGGTGGGGGACAGGCTGGAAGCACGCTCCATGCAATGTCCTCCCTGAAGAGGAAGCTGAAGTGGCCAGTTGGCCCTGGAGGCTGGAGCTGCAGGCGGAGGCACTCCACATCTGCTGGAGAGGCATTCAGGGCGGGGGGGGGGGGGCTGTCTTCTCTGTTGGGGGAGGGAGGGCCCCAGTGGGCCTCAGCAGGTGGGCCCCCTCCTTTGGCTCCGTGGCTGACTGGCATTTCCAGAACTTGGAGAACTAAAAAGTTGCTTGATTCCAAATTGGGTCAGAGCCCTTGGAGCTCCCGGTGGACGTTTCCTGTCTGTGGAAGTGAGGGATCCCATCCAGGAGGGGAGACCTTCCCAAGGCATCGGGAGAGGCCGAGAGGCCTGGTCCCTTGATCCCTCTTTTGAAAGGAAGGAGAAGTGGGGTGAAGGACGTCCTGCCCATCATCTGCTGGAACGTCCAAACTTTCCTCCTTCCTAGTTCGTATGTTCTTGCATTGGTCAGTCGGCTCTGGCGTTGGGCATTCTTGGTCAAGCCATCGGTTAACCTTTGAGGGTACCGCAAAGCCTCCATTCTTTCCTTGCAACGAGGCTCCTGTTTGCAGTGATCCCGAGGAAACCTGCCCCTCGCTCAGCTGACCTTGCTGGAAAAATAGTCAATATTTGGAAATATTTGGCACTCCAACTCCAGACCTTGGCAAGTCCCTCCCCTCTGTCCAAGGGAGGCCACCGTTTGAAGACGGAGCCGGAAGGGAGCCGGTTGGGGTTAAGGGGCAGCTTGTTTAACAGCCATATTGTGTCATAAATTAAATTACTGCTTCGCAGGAAAGGATGAAGGGTATCAGCGAGAGAGGAATCCCAATGGCCGAGCACGGAGCGGTTGGGAGAGAACCTTCGTTTTCAGCACAGGGGGTTGGTTCCCCTTCTGCCAATGCGCCTTCGGAAGTTTCTATTGTGGGGAAATGTGAGTTCACAGGTGGCATGGCAACGGGAAGAGGGCAAAAAGCTTGCCGGTCGGCGCGTAACATTCAATTAGTTTTTCTGAGTTGTTTTCCTCCGGAAACGCTCAGGCACCGTTTGCCTTGGATATGAAAGGGATCAATCGGATTCGAAGGCAACAGGTTTTTCTTCCCACCTCAAGTCCAACCTCGGCCTTTCAAAGCCTCCAAAGGGTTTTAGAAACACGATACGGCTAGAGGTTTTCCTGGGGAGCCCATCGTCCCCAGGAGAGAGGCGTCAAGGTGGAGGGAAAGGGCTCCCCTGCCCCCTTAGCCCAGGAGAGCCTCGGCAGGGGAGGCATTAACCAGCCTGCTCATGAGGGGACCCAGTGGGAGAAATCTCTCCTGCGCAACAGGGGTCAGGGCCACCCCTGGACCGGGCTCCGATTGCACCTTTAGGAAACCCTCGCTGGGCGAAGGCTTGGGCACCGGTGAGGACCTCCAGGGCTTTGGATTTCATGGGAAACGGAGGAGGTTGAAGAGAGAGAGAGAGAGAGAGAGAGAGAGAGAGAGAGAGAGAGAGAGAGAGAAGCGGGGGGGGGTGTCAGGGAGAGTTGGAAAGGCATATCTTGCTTAGCAGTTGCCATGACGATTTCTCTTGCTCCTGAAAACTCAAGCTGGATGGCTCTCATTCACCTCCCCCCCCCCCCAAACACTCTGCTCTCCTCCCTGTTCGCTCCACCAAGTTCCAGGCTCTCCTAATTGCTGGGCACGCTCTGTCCCTTCGCTTCCCCCGGGGGCTGCCAGTTCTCATCCTGGGCTCTAAGCCGCCCCTCTGAGCCACCAGAGAAGGGCCGAGAGGTGGGCGCAGATGCCCCCGTGCTTGGGTGCCAGGCGGGGAGCAGCTCTGCCTCGGCCCCAGAGCAGGGCGCTGAGACACCCTCCTCCTCCTCCTCCTCTGGTCCCTGGTCTCCCCCTTAGAGCCCCCCCCCGTATCAGAGTCCCATTTCATGGCAGCCTCTCCCGTGACCTTCTGCATTCACAAAGCTTGTCACCCTCCTCCTCCTCCCAGCTGAGACTCCTGGTCTTCCGTGGCCCCTGACGGGCTGCACAGTCCTCCTTGCTCACCACGTCCATCCTTTTCCACACGGGCTTTAAGCTCGGGCTCCATGGCGGCTCTTAGCTGTCCCTTTCACACTGCCGCAACCCTCAGCTTTTGGGAGGATCCCACGGGCAGCAGCTGAGGGGCCATTTGCGGGGGGAGAGTCCCCCTCCTCCGCCTTTCCCCATGGACAGCTCAGAGTCCAACGGCGGAGGCGTCATCGAGCTAGAAAGAGGCCGACCCACGAAGAGATGGCCTTCCACTCTCCTGACGCTTGGTGGGTTCCGTGCTGCTGTTAACCCCATCAGGATTGGGGGGCTTCAGTGCTGCAGCACCCCATTATTTATCTGCACCCTCCCTCTCCCGGAACGGAGCTCTGCTTCCCGTGCATTTGCCTGTGGCACCAACAGAACACGAAATCCAGGCCCCGGCGGAAAGTCTCCCAGTCCCTGAGAGGCCATTTTCAGCTCTCGGCCACTGTGGTGAGCTTGAGGCTGGGGCAGGCAGTGCAGGGGGGAGGGCTTTGAATTCTCTCCCAACTGAGAAAAACAGGCCCCTCTCCCCAGCTCTTCCAGCCCAGCTTTATTTTTTCCTCCAGGTCTGTGAGAAAATATTCTTGGCAAGGCCCACGGAGGAATAATGGCTCTCATCACAGGTCTATTTTCTCCCCACGGTCCCTTCCTTCCTTCCTCCCTCCCTCCCTCCCTCCCTCTCCCTCCCCCCTTTTGCAGGCCGCCACCCAGCTGCCTACAGAAGGACTGGTTTTTATGAATGAACCGCTCATGCATATGGATGAGCCACTTTGCATAGGAGCCATGAATGGAGACAAAGGAAATCGCTTGCAACCCCCTTCCGGTAGCTGGCTTGCTGATTTTGTTAGGAGGGCTTGCTGTGTCCCTGGCCTGCTCCAGCGTAAGGAAAAACTGCCCCGATTTGCTCGGCCTTTCTACATTGGCAGGACACACTTGTCTTCCTCCCTTCAGTTCCCATAATGCACAGAGAGGAAGGCCATGCACAGCCCCGAGGTCGGGCACCCCATTGCACGATCCCTGCAAGGCAGAGCATAGTGCAAGATGGGTGTGCCAGTGGCGACAGCTGAGGCCGTGCACCAGAGGGCCCCCACATCCCCTGCACGGAGAGGCCTTCCCAGAGGCCGGTGAGGTGTGACTCTCCGCTGTGCCATGGGCTGCCCTGCCCTCCCCTTCATGGCAGCATTGTCACCAAGACGACCCCATCTTTGTGCAAGTCCCACTTTAGCTTTTATCATTGTTTTTCTAACCACGTGGCTTAATCAGTTGGCTTGCCTGGGCGGGAGGGTCTTCCCCCGTCATTTCTGGTACAGCTTGTGCAGTTGTGCCTCCTCTTGGGGGCTCTGCGGCCATCGCACCAATGAGGAGACCGAGAGAACAGCAAGGGAAAGATCCTTCATCCTGTCAGATCCTCAGGGATCTTGCTCTGCTCTGCATTACCAGGGAGCTGTCTTGGGTCAGCAAGCTAGGAAGCCGGTTCCCACCCATTTGGTAAGAAGGCCATGAGGTCCACTCTAGGGCCTGGCGAAGAGGCAAATTAACTCCACATTTTTCGGAGGGCCCTGGAGCAATGTCTTAATTAATATCCGCTATGAGTCATCCCGGGGAGCCTTAACCCAGCGTCCCAATTCCAGCTTCCACATTTGTTCTGGGTGCCTAAAGAATTTCTTCTATCTGAAATATCTCTGGATTTCCAGTCCCCGCTAGAAGGTTTTTGGCAAGGATTAAAGCCTTTTCGAACCAACTCCTTCAGGGGATCGTTTCTGGAGTCAAGGCCAGGATCAGTAAAAAGTCTTTCCTTTCGGTGTTTTCTTAATTTTCCTTAAGAGTCTGCAACTGCTGAGGAGCCCACCCCCATTTCCCCATACAATTGAACCAAGGCTGTTTACGTTAAATTGTGTGGTTATATCATCGGAGCTCCCGTGTTTTCCTCTTCCACCAAGGTCTCTGGCTGTGCGCCCACTCTTCTCCACAGCTGTCAGCAGCTGGAAAGGAAGGATTTGCTGCAAATCCAGACCAGATTAGAAAACGCGAACATGGCTGGATCCCAGCTCTCGGTTCCTCTTCCGATTTGCACTCCCAATTGCAATTCTCTGGCGCACGACTTGGTGTCTGGCCATGCCATGCGCTGGGCTCTCTGTTTCTTTGGGTCCATCCATTAATTCATGACCAGGAGAAAAACAAGCTTAGAAGAAGGAAAAACAGGGAGCAGAAAAATCCCTCCAAAAGCAACCTCACAGAAATGCAGAGGGTTCCTGCTTTTCTCCTTCTTGGTGCCTCCTTAATTCTGGATTTCCTGAGCTGTCTTTGCGTGGAAGAGCAGAATAACGGAGCTGGAAGGGACCTTGGAGGATCTTATGCAAGTGGTTGTCCAATCACTTCCGTGATGTGGCACCCACAACTTCTAAAAGGAAGCCGCTCCGTGGGTTAATTGTTCTGTCAAGAAACTTCTCCTTCCTTCTAGGTTGCTTCTCTCCTTGATTACTTTCCATCCGTTGCTTCTTGCCTTCCTTCAGGCGCTTTGGGGAATAGGCTGACCCCCTCTTCTTTGGGGCAGCCCCTCAAATATTGAAAGCCTGCTGTCATGTCATCCCTAGTGATGGCCAGGGGTGTGCCACGTACGCGGGTGGCTTAGCCTTTGGGGTGACTCGGCTCAAACTGGCTTGTTGCAAATCATAGAGTTCAAGCCCAGAAAGTGGGGCTCCCCACTGTTGAAGACGAGTTTGCAGAACCTGTCCATGCCTGCAGCATTGGTTTGGTTTTTGCAGCAGGGGTTTTATTTATTTCACTTGTTAAACCAATTTATAGAGCCAACCATCCCGCCAGCAAGCGACTCTGGTCGGCATTCAACAGAGCTAAACACTGTGAATAAATTCCCCCCTCTATTTCCCCCTCATGAAAGCCATCTCTCTAGAAATCACAAGTTAGGAAAGAAATGGATTGAGGAAGCACGACTGGAAGGCTCCCTCTGAGTAAACTCGAGATGGTTTTGCAGATGCTGTTCTCTATTTTATGAGCAGGAAGCTGTCTGGGGGTTTTGGCACATCCAGGACAGACTTTGATTACTATTGGTTTTTTATTGCTTTTAATCATGTTTTGTGCTTTTGTGGAGGTTGCAGTACCGGGAGAAGACAGCCTAAAGTTAGACGTAATGAATTAACAAAGCGAAAGACAAAAGACCTTAGAGGCAGGAGTGAAAGGACTATCTCATGCTTTAAAAATAAGAAGGAATACGGTTGGCTTTTGTCCAGTCCGTGGCCTGCCTCTCATGCCTCTCCAGCTGATTTCTTCCAGAAATTAATCCATATTTAATAATTGAGCAAAGCTAAGTTGCTCCTGGCTCATGTAAGAAATAGGCAAATGCCAGTGTGGCTTTTTCTGTTTTTAAGAATTTTTTCCCCTCGTTCTGAGGCCTCCCTGAGCCATGTTGTGACAGCAGCTGTTTTCTGTTTCTAGTCTGAGAAATGTCCTCTTTTTAATTTTATTTTAATTCCAGTTTTGCCCTGCGCTGTGTGCCTGTTTGAGAAAGAAATTGGGGAGCAAAGCCGGATAAAACTTTTACGGCTGGAGATCAGGGTCCCTCCACCTTGGAGCCATCTTCGAATAGAAGGCTGCTCTGAAAAAGAGCTTTCCTCCTCAAAGACTTTCTATCCCTCGTGGTGTTTAGCCCGAGGTGCCTTCAGCTGAGGGAAATTGCTCCAGAAATGTTCATTTCAACCCAGGGCAAAGTGAGGGCCCTGGCTGAGGAAACCCATCAGCCCCGAGGAAAGGGCTCCTGGTCCTTCTCAAAATGGCTTCCCTCCTGCCACGGCTGGGCAAATGGCCGCCAAGCGCTTGGGTGGGAGAAAGAAGCCACCAAAGGAGTCATTTTGATGTGGCAACGCCTGCCTTTAGGGGGGTTCCTGAGGACCCTGCAAACAAAGGGAAGGGAAAGAGGGAAAAGCCTCTGAGGGAAAAGCCATCCGTCAACGGCCATTGTCACCACGGAGGCCGTGGGGGTCTTGTCCTTGGACAGAATGGGACGGTGGTCTTTGGCTTCCTGAGAAACGGACCTTTTCTCTCAATCGTCCTCTGACTAAATGCAGGCCAGCTTTGCAAAGAAGCAGAACGCCAAACTTTAAGCTCCAGAACTGCCCGGAAAGAAAAACTTTTCCTTTTGTGAAGCAGGAGGACAAATAAGCCCTGTTTCTCCCCTGGCTCCCTCAGCCCCCCCAAGCCAAGAAAGAGAGCCGGCCTCCTTCCCCCTTCCCATACTAATGGGGCTCCTCCATTCGGCCCTCTCTTGCAGGCCTCCCTGCCCGCGTGCCTTGCATAACTGAAGTCGGGAACAAAGCGCAAGAGCTCCCTCCGAGCACAAAAGGGGAAACCGGAGGAAAAGCCTCCGAGGGACGGGAGAGCCGCTTGGAGGGGGCACCTCCACTGCAGCCCCTTGCTCCCCCCTGGGCAGGACACGCCAAGGAGTCACGCCTGGCCTAAGGCTGCGCAGGGCCCCTCCTTCCGAGTGGAGGGAGGGTTTGCACCCAAGCCTTTCCAGAGGCAATGCGCCTTAGTGGCTGGGGACGATGGGAAGTGTGGCCCAACCCCTCTGGGCGATGGCCAGGCTCTGGAAAAGCTGCCCTACGTGGCCCACCTCCCTGCGTTGCGGCTGGGACTCCATAGCCCCCTCCCCAGCCAAAGCAGCTGTCCTGGATGAAGCGTTTCAAAGCGGGCCCATCTGGCGCAGATCGAGGCCACCCGTCCTCCTGCGTCCCTGACCCTCTTTTAGACGAGCCGGCTTAATCCAGGCCGATGGCTGGCACAGGGGGAGCTGCTGGCGCGGGAGCTGTCCTGCTTTGCAATGGGTGGTAGATGCCCACCGGACCCATGGCTCTGCCACCGGCCTTGAGCTGCCCGTCCCATCCGGCAACCGCCCGGCACCTCCCTCTGCGGGGCCTCTCCTGGCCTTCGGGAGCCTGGGAAAGGCGCAGCAGGTCCCGTGCCAGCTCCCAGCCTCCTCTGCCAGGCCCTGGGCGTCTGCCACCTGGCAGGCCTGAGGAAGGGGTGGGGGCAGGCCAGGGGAGGCTGTTGTTTGGGGCTCTGAAAGGACAAGGAAAGAGGGCAAGCACCCAACGAGCCTCCCCCTCCCCAATTCCTACTGAGGGAAGGCAAGTCGGCCATCTGGAAAGGGGGCTGCCTTTCGCCAGCAGTGCAGGGGTCCCCCCTTCCTGGGGAAGTCAGGAGAACACAGAGCAGGCTGGAGCCGCCACCAGCCCCCTTGTTCCTTCTGGCCAGCCCCACACTTCCCTACTGCAGCAACAGCTGGACCGGACAGAGGGAAGGGAGGCAGCAGCAGAACAGACCCTGGCTTGGTTCGCTTCTTGGGGGGGGCAGCCCCAATCGAGGCGGAATTTGTGGCCTCTTCCAGAGCCTCTGGGGTCTCCCCCCCTCCCTGGGCATGGGCTGGATGGGAGGGGGTACCTGAAGAAATTGGGGTGCATCAGAATTACAGAGAAGGAACGGGGCAATTTCACTTGTGGGGGGAAATAGCCATTTGCAAACGTGGCACAGAGAATGCGAAGAAATGCGTCCTTTGAGGGGGCCTGTGAGAGCAGCTGCGACCAAGGCCTGGGAGTAATTGCACAGGAGCAGATGAACTAATGGGGGTCCTGGGTGGGGTGGAGATCGAAAGAGTTTGTCGGCAGGAGCCTGAAGAGGGCCAGCCCTCGCAGCCTCTGGCCACTGCACTTCATTTGAGGGGGGTTTGGCTGCCCGGGGACCACTCTGGCCTGGGCTCAATTGTAGCCACTCCATCTGTCGGGAAGAAGAGCAGGACGACGGGTGCCCGGGTGCTACTGCTGCAAAAGGCTCAGGAAAGCCATCTGTGGCACGCCTGGCAATACTGTGGTGGCATTTACATTGGCACATGTAGCAGCCTTTGTTTCCTTCCTGGGCAGGAACAGGAGTGTTGCGAAGGGGGTGGGGGGTGGGGGTGCCTGCAGGTTTTCTGGGCACGAGACCTTGGGGTCTACCCAGAGATCCAGCCTTCCACAACTTCACGCTTCTCTCGCCTTGCTGAGCCTCTCTCTTTAAGAAACGCATTTCCCAGATGAAGAGGTGGGAGGGCTGGGTGGAAGGGTGGCTCTTAACTGTTGTCTGGAAACGCAACTTTTCTATTTGCCAAATAAATCACTGGATTTTGAGACAGAATTAAGAGGGCACTGCAACTAGGGAAGCACGGAGCCGGGCCCTGTTTGTCAGGGAAATAAAGGAGGGAAGGATGCGCTTGGCTCCCTTGGCTGTTTTTGAGGAAAATAAGCCCCTTTGTGCCTCCAGGATCTCTGCTCACATCTGAGGAATCTATGTGGGAAAGGAATTTGGGTGCCCCCCAGGGAAAGGCCCCGCCGGTTCTGCCTCTGCTGGTGAAGGGAGGGGGAGGGGGTCAGCCCCACAGGCTGCCTTTCTGCCAAGCCCCCAAAGGAACAGAGGCTGCGCTCGGCAGGGAGGAGTGGAAGCCCCCCCCACCCACCGCCAGTGAGCAAGCCACGTGCTGAGCTTTGATCAGGCCCTCCTTGGAGAGCAGTGGTCCAACTCGGGAGCGTCTGCCAAGCAAGGGGGTGAGCTTGGAGGAACACGCAGGGCTCGAAAGGCAGAGCCTGGCCAGGGCCTTAAGGGTGCGGTAGCCCCTTTGCAGGATGGGGCCCTCTGGCGATCGTGCCCGTCCTCCCTGGGGAGCTGACGAAGCCTTGCAGGGACACTGCCGGGGAGGGGGGGGGCCCTTGTACCACCTTCCTCTTGCAAAAAATAGGCCAGGCCCGCGTCTGACCCAGCCCATTGCTCCCTCCCCAGCGCAGGCCAGATGGCCCGTGGTCAGGGGTTCTGGAGCGGCCTCTGTCTGGATGTTATTTCCTGTGGTCTTCCTTTCCAAATGAAAACGCTCTAATCCCCATGGCTAAGCCGCTGGGCAGGGCGGAAATCAGGCTTCTGCCGGGATGCAGAAATCCGTCCGGGGGTGGGGGGGGACGAGCAGAGAGACCCACCCCAGCCGTCAGTCGGCACACTCTTCTGGGGGGGGGGGAGCCTTCCACAGAGCCACTTGCCATCTGTGTGGATGCGCTCAGGCAGCCTGCTAGGTGCTCCCAATGCGGTCAGGTAGGAGAGGAGTTGGGGGGGGGGCAGCAAACGGGCTGCTTCCCGACCCCAAAGAGCCCAGCCAAGGCGTTGGGAGGTTGAAGCGGCCGCAGCCGATGCCCAGCCTGGCAGAGCAGCACCCTCTTCTCTGAGGATGGGTGAGGTGCCTGGGGCGGGTTCCCGTCCCAGCGCCCGCCATCCGCCAGCCTGGTGGGAGTCCTCCCAGGGCGTAAACCCCCCCCCCTCCTCCCCTGCAGAGATGGCCGAGTACAGCCGCCTGCTGGAGGAGCTGGCCGAGAACATCACCAACGAAGACCTGGACCAGCTGAAGTCGGCCTGCAAGGAGGACATCCCCAGCGAGCGGAGCGAGGAAATCGCCACCGGCAAGGACTGGTTCGGCTTTCTGGAGAAGCACAGCAAGCTGGACAAAGGTGGGAAGGAGCGGGAGAGGGGGGAGCAGGGAAGATTTGGGGGCTCCTTCGCCATGCGCTGCGTGGGACGCGGGGGGCCTGCATGGAACCGGGAGGCACGGAGGCCACCTGGGGGGGCTGCGGGTGGGAACCGAAGAGGAGAAACCGCTTATCAGACACAGCCGAGGGACGGAGGGGGAGAAGAGGCTGCCGGTGCCCCAATAGTGCCAGGCACCCCCGTGAGAGTGCCAGTGAGAGCGACTTAAATGCAGGCGGCTGGGTGAGGGGCTTGGGGGACGCCCACTGAGCCCCCAGAGCAGCCCTGGGACTAGGAGGCTGCGGAGCTGGGCTCTCTGCCCTCTTGCCAGCCCCTGCCTGCCCACCAGGAGGGGAGAGGAAGGGGCAGATGGTGCCAAGTGATGTCATTTGTTTTTGAAGCAAAAGCTGTTTTCTCGGCTCGGCTCCCTCCTCTCCTGGATGCCTTCGCAAGAGTTTGCACATCGCCCACCCGCTCGCTCTCCCCTGCCTCTGCACCAGCGGTGCGGCCACCCACGCGCCAGCGCCACACGCAGCCTCGCACCGCCATGCAACACCCACTCACCCGCCCGAGTCACCTGACTTGCCTGGAAACGGCCGCGCAGGCAGCCTGTTGCTTGCGGTTGCCCAGCCCAGACACACCCGGCCTCTGTGCCACTCCCCACCCCCACCGGCCGGTGCCCCTGCCCTGATTGTGCCCGTCTCCGTCTCCGTGCAGATAACCTCTCCTACATCGAGCACATCTTCGAGATCTCCCGCCGGCCGGACCTGCTGACCAGGGTGGTGGAGTACCGCACGCAAGTGCTGAAGATCTCGGAGGAGGATGAGGTGGACACCAAACTGACCCGCATCCCCAGTGCCAAAAAGTACAAAGGTCAGGACCCCCCACCCCTCTCTGTTAGGGGGCTTTGGGGAGGATTCCTTCCCCCAGAGCCCCTGGCTCTCCTGACTGCTGCCCCCCTCTCTCCACAGACATCATTCGGCAGCCCTCCGAGGAAGAGATCATCAAGCTGGCCCCCCCACCCAAAAAGGCCTGAGCCCCGTGTGTGCACGAGTGTGTGCGTGGGAGTGTATGTGTGTGTGTGCGTGTGGAGGGGCCCAGCTCCAAGGATCACTGCCACCGTCCCCTCCACTGCCCTGGCTCAGACACTTTGCGCCCCCCCCCCTCGCTCCCCCCTGCTTACGCCCTTCTCTGCCTTGGCCCAGCTGGGCCAGTCAAGGGGGAGCATGGAGAAAGGGAGATGGGGGGGGGGGCTCCCCCTTCCCACGTTTCTCATGGTTGCTGGCTGATACATGGGTTAGGAGGCTGCTGAGGCCTGTTTGAGGGAGGGGGCTTGGAAGGCCCCCCCCCACTGCTGCTGCTGCTCCCCCCACCCTATTCCACAGCTGGATCAGGGGCCAATTTTGCAAGGAATGAGGAAGTGAGGAGAGAGAGAGAGAAGGAGGGAGGGAGCGAGGGAGGGAGGGAGGGAGGGAGGGAGGGAGGGGAGGGAACAGGTAGGTAGCCTTGGGACCCTGCCAGAGGAGTGCCCCACAATTGCCACCCTCCCTGGGCAAGCTCCCCCCACCCTCTGCCCCACGAGCCTGCAAGAGGCAGGAAGGGGGAGAGGGGTTGCCCCCACCCCTTGCCAGGGACCCCAGATCTTCTGCAGCTGTCCTAGAGACTCTCTGCCCTCTCCCCCCACTTTGCCCTGCTCCCCCTGGGAGTCAGTGATGGCTGCAGCTGCTGGGAGGGCCGTAAGCCAGGCACAGAGCCCTCCTTCCCTGGGGGAGGGCAGGGGAGGGGTGGGGGCTCAGCGAAGGACCAAGGGGTCAGGAGACGGAGCAGGAAGAGAGGCCAGATGGGGCCGTTTGCTCCTTCCCAGCTGGACCAGAGCCCCCCCCCCAGCAGAGTAGGACCAGGGGGACCAGAGCCCCCCACCACCACAGACCCCACCCCCGCCCTCCCTGCCTGTCCACAAGGTGCCTTCCCTGGGCTTCCCACCCCAGTGGCCTCTCCAGGCATTTCCACGGGTGCCTCCTTTTCTACTCCCTTCCTGTGCCTCTGGTGGGGGGCAGCGGGTGAGGGCCGGTTGCCCACTGGGCCACGCTTGCATCCAAGGCCCAAGCCAGGTGGCCGGTGCTCACTGAGGCCCTGCCCTGCCCTGCCTAGGGGGCGCTGGGGGAAGGAGCAGCCCCCTCCCAGGCCTACCCTACCCAAGCTCCCCACCCCCACCTCACCCCGTGAAACCAGCCTCCTATCCCCCTCCCCACCGGGGTGCAGAAGGGAGCGCGGCCGTCTCCCTTCCTGCCCCAGACTGACCTCCGGCAGCTGGTTAGGGTTGGGGGCCCAGACCACAGGGTCCTGCTGCCTCCCCCTCAGAACGGGCACCGCGTGGGGCTTGCCAGTGGCTTTTGCAGCGGCCTCTGCTCGGGAAGAGACCAAGCAGCTCGGCCTCACCCGTGCACCTTCCCCACCTGGCCTCCTGGCACGCAAGCAGGGGCACGAGGGCATCCACAGGAGGTGCCAACCCAGGGCGGAGGCTGTGGGGTGCCAGAGGAGGCCTGGGGCTTCTGGTTCGTCCGGCACAGGAGAGCTCCCGGCACTTGGCCTGGCCTGCAGAGAACGCCCTGTGGGGTCTTCAGGAAACGGCCAGGTCACTTCTCTGGAAGCTGAAATGCGAAGTGTTTCTGTTGAATAGACTTTCCCCGTCCAGCCCTGTCCTCCTGCGCTCCTTTGGCCCCTCCAAGTGGCAGAGCCTCTCCCGACCCTCGTCTTGTGCTCGTCTCGTGTGCATAGAAACCGCTGGGCTAGAACTGTGTTTTCAAAGCCTCCCCCGCGTCTCCCGCTGGCCATCCCCCCCTTCTGTCCGTCACGTGCCGCCCGGGTGCTGGCCTTACGGGGAGCGTGGCCACAGGGCCAGCTGCAGCGCCCCGACTCTTGGAAAGAGCTGGCAGAAAGGACAGGGGCCCCCTCCGAGATGGGGGAAGAGGACTGAGTTCTCGGGCATTTCATGCATTTTGGGTCTGCAAGGGACAAGACGCAGGAAGCCAGTAGGTGCTCTGGCAGAGCCCCCCCCCCCCCAGGCCCTGAACCCCCCCCATGGCTCCAGGCAAAGCCTCCCCTTAAGGCTTCTGCCTCTGCCCCACCCGAGAGGGGGCCATGGTGCCCAGGATCACGGCTCTGCCCCCCCCAGCACCAAGCCCCTTGCCTGAACTGGCCTTAAATGAGCCAGTTTCTCTGCCGGTGTTTATAGCTGAACAGTTGGTGCTGATCTCACTGCAAATTAGCACCAAGTAAAAATAGTATGGGGAGGGGAGGGGGGTGAGGGGAGGTGTGGAATTCAGAGCCAGCGAATGTCTCCAAAGGAAAGGAAGCCCAGAGCAGCCCTGGCTCTTCTGGCCTGTCCTGGCAGGAGCTCTGGGAGACCGGAAAGAAGGGGGGGCGGGGGCAGAGGGGAAGGGCCCTCCTCGGAGGCCACAGGGTAGCTTCATGATGCCCCCACAGCCCCCCGGCAAGGGAGAGGGGGTCTCCCAGGGCCCTGCAGCTCCAAGGAGCGACCCAAGGCACAAACCCCGTCCTTTGCGGCCAGCGCTGCCCCCTGCCTCCCAACGTCCCTCACTCTGATGCTCAGACCGTGCTAACTGTGTGTACATATATATTATAAATATATGTATATTAAATATAATATGGAGTGCTCAGTGTTAACTTATTTTCTTTGTCAAGTGGACCAAAAATAAAAAAAGCAAAGAGGAATTGTAAGAGAAATAGTTGTTTCTAACTTCAAAAAAACCCCACATTCGTCTCAGACTGCGGAATTAAATAAGGAAGAATCCAAGCATGCCGCTCTGGTCCCTCACAGGGGGACAACTGGGCCACTCGGCCGATCCACACTAGCTATGAAGGTGGGAGTCGCCAGGGCCTACCTCGCAGGGCCCACTCTCACACACACACACGGGCTCCCTGGTGGCACTGATGCCGCCTTAAGCTGCTTTGCCAAATCCCAGCCAGCATTTCTTGCTGCTAAAATTAAGCAGAGACCCGGCTGTAAGACATCTGGCCGTGGTCCAACTGGCAGCCTGTAGGACCAAGTGGGCGCTGGCGGGCGTAGCCACACGGGTCAAGCCCCAGCCCTCCCCACCCCCTTCGGGTGAGAGCATCAAGCTCCCTCCCCAGGCAGAGCCCCAGAGGAGGCCAAGAAAACACCCCAGCAATGACACAAAATTCCCACTTTAAGTGCCCTTCTCTCTCCAAAACGCGAAGAAAGTCAACCCACCAAGAATCAGAGTGAAGCCTGGAGGCCTTGTGCCCACACGGAGTAACTGACTATTATAGAAATGGGTACAAGGCTGGCTTGCCACACGAAGGTCGGCCTTTCGCGTCTTCCGAAAGCAAAGAAGGGGCTTTCTCTCCCCGCATCGTCCTGGGGGAGAGGGAGGGGCCAGGAGGGGCCGGGCAGACAAAGCAGCCGAGTCGCGGTCAGAAGAGCAAGGGAGAGCGAAAGATGCTGGCCGTAGATGCCACCGGGTCTCTCTCTCCATTCATTTATTGCATTTATATAATATATATTTATTTAAACTTTTACAATAATTTTAACTTGATAACATCCAAGTTTAATTTGGTTCTTGTCTTGTTTAATACATATAAAATTAGGCCTCTAAACAGCAATCGGGGAGGGGAAAAAGTTGCTTTCAAAACCAAGAGATTTTCCTGAAGAGGAAGGGGGAAAAACGAGGCGGCTGCATCCAAACCTTTGAAACTTTAGGCTCCCAGGAGGGGTTGAGCCCAGACAGCCGCCCTCACAGCACAGGCGGCTCCAGAGGGCCCAGGGAGGAGGAGGAGGAACACACCAAAAGAAAGAGGGAGCCCAACCCAGAGGGAAGGAAGCTCCCACGGTTTCACTGGAGAAGCAGGGCCCAGGCTCCCTCATCCTGGGCGCAACATGCAGCAGCCGGGTGTCTTGGGGAGGGGGGGGGTTGGTGGGGTGGGGGGGTTTGAGATAAAAGTACATCTCCAAGGTGCTTCTGGAGGCCCCCCTCCCCCACGGAGAGGGACCACGCCAACTCTCGTCCCCCACCCCAACCCCAAAGAAGCTTCGCAGGGTACAGGCGGCAACCGCAGCCAGGAATCCGGGGCCCCTGGGACTCTGGGCAATCTGGTGCCGGAAAGGGCAGAGCAGAGTCCCAGGGTGGGGAGGGGGCTGAGCCAAGCCGGCCCCCCTGCTAACCAGGGCTGGCAGGCAGGGCGAGGGCAGGCCTCTCATCTAAAGCAGGAGGAGGGGGGCTCTCAGGAAGGCATGCACTGCACCCGGTCGGGGCCCTCCTCGTCTTCGTCCAGGGTGTCTGAGGAGCTGAGGGAGTCCTCGGAGTCGCTGTCGGCCACTCCGGTGCCCGCATCCCGTTGGCGCTGCAGAAAAGGAGCAGCCTCAGCGTCACGGGCGCTCCGGTCTCCCTCCTCCCTACTTGAGGCTGCAGCACCAGCTGAGAGGCAGGGCCACGGAGGGGCCCAGAGACGGGCTGAGTCCCACGGGGCGGGGGGGGGGGGCTTGCCAAGGCAGGAAGGGTCTCCGTGCCCCGAGTCAGGCGGGAGGACCGCTCACCCTGTGACGCCGCCGAGGCCGGAAGTGGTGCATGAGGAACCAGAGCAGGTGGCTCTCGTACATGTCCGCGTGGTTCAGGCTGTCCTCATCCCGCTCCCGCTTGTTCTTCTTGATCACCTGGGGTGGGTGGGGGGGAGACAGCAGAGCGAGGATGGAGATCTGCACGGGGGCCCCCTGGGGAAGAGGGGGGGAAGGACCCGGGATTCTCTCACCTCCTTCAAGCCGGACAGCTGGGTGGGCATCTCCGCGGTGGGGGCCCAAATCTTGACGTCGTAATCCAAGCCGCTGGTGGCCAGAACCGGGAGGTGGGGGTGGGGCTCCAAGCAGTTGACCTGCAAGGGCAGCCAGACAGAAGGAGGCGGGGAGGCTGGGCCCCACATGCCCTCTCCATTGGGCCCTGCAGCCCCCCCCCCAGGCCGGACCCCTGGCCCCACTCACCACGCCCCCTTTGTCGCCTGGCATGAACTGCACCACCTGGCAGGAGGCCTTTTCCCACAGGAAGACGTGGCCGCAGTCGCTGCCGCTCACCACAAACTCGCTCTTGGGGCCGTAGAAGTTGACCCCCTTCACTGAAAAAGCAGAGACCCCTCAGGCCAGGCGGGGACCCCCCTCCAAGGGCCCCCCGTCCCACGCCTGGTCCCAGGAGAAAAGCTCTGCCGCCTTCCCTCCGGGGAATTCCCCTCCCCCCTCCCAGCAAACGTCCCTCCCTGCCTGCCCCCCTGGGCCCCCCATGTCACCTGGATGGGCACTCAAGGGGGGGGGGACACGCACATTTCAACCGTCCCACCCTTGTCTCCTCCGGCCAGAAGGGGGCAGCAACAGCAGCAGCCAGTTTTGCCAAGGAGGCCCCCACCTGCCTCCCTCTCGGCTGCAGTGGCAGATGGGGGGGGGGGGGGGCTGTCACCTGTGGCGTTGTTGCGGTGTCCCTTGTATCTCTTGATGTATTCGGCTCCATCGCTGTGGGAGGCGTTGAAGAGATAGATGTCCTCGTCATTGTAGCTGGCCAGAAGCTCTGCAAGAGACCACAAGGGAGCGCCTGGAGGCAGCCGCCCAGCCCAGCCCCCCCCCCCCAACCCAGATGGGGCGCCCTGGCCTTCAGCCTCTGAGGAGCCCCCCGTGGGCATCCCCTACCTGAGCCATTGTGGCTGTAGACCAGGCAGGTGATGTTGGCCTTCGACTCGCTGTTCACCTGGAAGGGGAGGACGGAGGGGCAGGACTCAAGTGCCTGGCAAAGACCCCCCCCCATAACCCCCGCGCAGGTGCTCCGTTTCTCAAACCCTTTGGGGGGTGGGGGCCACGCCCACTTTCCTCAGCGCTTTCCCTAGGGCGGCTGAGACCAAGGCCCAGAGCCCCCCACCCCACCCTCCTGCCCAGACCCCACGGAAGGCTCTGGCTGTCAATCCCCCACCCACAGCTCCCCCGAGAGCCGCCTGGGGTGGGGTGGGGTGGGGGGGGCAGAAGAGAAGGCCTCACCAGGTGGTGGGGGCAGAACTTCTTCAGCACCCCGTTGTTCTCGTTTTCATTAATCTTCCGCTGGTCGTAGATCCTGAGCGGAGACAGGCAGGAAAGGGAAGCTGAGACTGGCGACCCAAAGGAAAGTCTCCGGGGGACCCCGGCCTCATTCCCTCCAAGTCAAAAGCGAGCTGCTAGTCCTCAAGCGAACAGAATAAAGGGGTGGTGAAAGCCGAGGCAAGGACAAGGCGGATCACCGAATGTGGCACCGCAGCTGAAGCTCAGGGCCCCGGCAGGGTCTCCCAGGGACACCGGGGTGGGGGGCTCTGCTCACCTGACGTATTCGTCTCGGCCTCCCACAGCAAACTGGTGGGTGCTGGCTGGGTTGACGTAGATGGTGTAGAGGCCGACCTTCTTGTCCTTCTCTTTGGTCACCACCAGTTTCCTACAGAGACACAAAGCGAGGCCTTCAGGGCTCTGAGCCAGCTCAACGGGCAGCACCGGCCGCTCAGCTGCCCACTTACGAGGCCGGCCGGTCTTGTCTCAAGTCGATGGTGAAGACCACGGCATCTTCTCCCGCCGAGAGGAAAGTGCAGGGGGAATCCGGTTCCAGGGCCAGCTAGGGGACAGGAAGGCTGAGCTGAGACGCCTTTTGTGGCCCGGCTTTCCACCCCGAGAGTTCAGAGGAGTTTGCAGGACGGCGTCTGGGAGGCCCCTCGAGAGACAGCAACGGAGCCTCCGCAGGGACGTCACCAGAGAAGGGACCGGCAGCCTCTCGCCAAGGTGCCAGCTCATCGCACGGCCATAAACCGAGGGCCAGTTTATTTATTTTATTCAATTTATATCCCGCCCTTCCCCAAAAGGACCCAGGGCAGTTGTGGGCAGCCCTCCCGGTCCCCTTGCAGCCAGAGACTCCTGACCGACACTAAGAGCTCCCCTCCGAGGGTGGGGGGAGCAGAGGACGCCCCCTCACCTTATGCGATGCGCCCTTGTGCTGGGCCACCCGCTTCGTGGTCTTACAGCACTGCGTGGCAGAGAGTTCGGCTATGCGGACCTGGCCGTCCCGAGCACACATGGCCAGCGTAGAGTCTCCACTGTTGGGGAGGAACTTGGCCTGCAGGGGCAAAAGCAGCCGTGGCTGGCAAGGGAGGGAGGGCCAGCTCTGGCCCAAGGCCAGACACTCCCCCCCCCCCCCAACCAGCCAGCAGAGCTCTTTCCAGGGCAATCAGCAGCCCTCCTCCAGGCTCCCAGCCTGGCTGGTGGGAAACCCCGGGGCTGCTGGAAGACCCTGCTCCAATCTCCACCCCCTTGACCCAGAATTGCTGCCCCCCCCCACCTGGAAGACGTTGCTCTTGTGGCCGCTCTCAAACTCCAGCACGGGCCGCCTGCGCACCCAGTCCCAGACCACCACCTTGAGATCGTCGCTGCCGCTGGCCAGCCAGGCCCCTCGCTGGTTGAAGTGCAGGGTGTTGACACAGCCCCCGTGGCCCTCCAGGCCGTACTGCAGGCAGAAGCGCTGCACAAACAGCCGGGCCCCGCAGGCGTCGTAGATGAAGCGGGCGCTGGAGCCGAGCTCCCTCCCCCGCAGCGCCTGCAGGGCTCGCCAGCGCGGCAGGGGCAGCGCCATCGTCTCCGAGGCCACCCAGTCCTCCAGGGCCCGCTCGTCATCCGAGGAGTCCCGGTCCTGGTTAGGGCGCTTGCGGTGCGCTCGCCAGCGGGAACGCTGGGCCTCCACTTCCGCCTCCTGCTGCTGCTGTTGCTCTTCCTCTTCTTCCTCCTCCTCCTCCTCCTCCGCCTCCTCCTCCGAGGGGGAGTGGTCATAGGTCCGATTCAGTTCATTGACGGAGTAGTGGCCGGTCTCCTCCATGCTGTCCGAGTCCTTCTCTTCAGTGGAGCTCTCTGTGTAAGTCTGGCTGGGGCCCACCTCGTCCCCCGTCAAGCTGAGGCTCAGGTCAGAGGCCTCCACCTCCACCCCGGAGGACGTCTCGGGCCCCTCCGTGGTTCCGGACATCTCCTCCGGGCTGCTTGACAAGCTCCCTATGTGTGGACAGCATATCCGGGTGAGAATGCCCTCCCCTGTCTTCCCTCCACACGGGGGCTGCTCCCCAGGGGCTGCCTGCCCAAAGGCCCACAGCTTCCCACAGGGGCAGAGCGGCTGGGGTCCTGCCCAGCGCAGGAGTCGGTCCCCCACAGGGGGACGGAGAGCGCTCGACCATCCAGACACAGCTCAGTGGATGGGCACGGAGCCCTTCACAGTCCTGCAACAAACGTCAGGAATCTTCCTGCTTCTCTCTCTCTCTGCTCTTACCGTTAGGGATATTCGTTTTCCCCTCCGTGCTACTCCCCGCATCTGCCATCTTGCTATTTTATTTCAATTCACCCTGAGAGGAATGGATGGAAAGAGAGCAGCCGTGAACCATGGGTGGCAGGAGGCAGGTGCAGGAAAGGAAGAATCGGAAAGACCGAGCCCTCTCCCAACCCTCCAGTGTGGATCACGGCCGCCACCAGTCCATTCTGCCCCAGTTCACCCACTGCTGCACCCGGGCAAAGGAGCGCAGTCACACACGGCACTGGAGCAGCCTGGAGCACCAGCAGGCACGGCATCAGGGCCCTTCTGTGGGGAGAGCAGCTGCCCTGACACCTCCTCCCCGAGAGGTCCTGGCAGAGGGAACGGGAGGCCCATTGCACAGGACAAGAAGCCCCCAAAACGCCTCCAAGTCCGACCAGACCTCGATGAGCGAACTCTTCACCAGAAGGAAGGTTTTTCTGTTTAGATCACACTGCTTATTTAAGATTATTTCGCCTTCCCTGCAGCCAGATGGTTGTCAAGATGGCTGGTAATTAATTAAATTAACAACAAACATCCTTTCAAAGACACCCACGCGATGGAGCAACCGTCTCCAAGTAAACAGGGGGGCTCCAAACACCAGCCGAGATCGGGGGAGATCTGGGGGGCTAAGAACAGAGGCACCGTGGGCAGATATGTGGGGTGCCAGCTTCCACAAAGACGCCCCCCCCCCCACGGAAGGCCCACCCCCCAAGAGGTAACCACTCTCCTTCGCCTCCTGGCCAGGGCACACGCGGAGGGGGGGGCTTCAAACTCCTGGGCTCCCCCTCCGCCCTCTGCTCCTTTGGAAGGCCAGGGCTCAGCCCCCCCCCAGGCTCCCCTCCCCTGGACTCTTTCCCTGGCTTCTCTCTCCTCCCTCAGCCAGGGGGCTCCCTGTGTGTGTGTGTGTGTGTGGGACCCCCGGACAGCTCAGGAGCTGCAAGGTGGAGGACGGGGAGGCTCCTGGCGGGGGGGGGGGGGGGAAGGAAGGGGGGGCAGCAGGAGGACTGAACCGAGCCCCTCCCCTCCCCCAGAGGCTCCGCCCAGAGAGGCCCCCACGCCCACCGGGGAGTCTCGCCCAGGGAGCCCCAGCTACGAGGCCCATGGGAGGGAAGGGTGCCCTGGGGGGGGGGTCTGACCTCGCTTTGAACCCCCGGGGGAAGTGGGGGGGCTCCACCTCACCTATACGGGTTTCCCCCCCAAGAGACCCACCTGTCCTGCCGCCTCTTCCGTCGGGGGGGGGGGGGCGGGACGGGGGGGGGGGGGTTCGGCCGTCACCCGGGAACCGGCGCGGAGAACCGGAGATCCGACTAAGCAGGGGGGGGAAGGGGGGCAGAAAACGGCGTCTCAGAGAACCGGATTTCCCCGGACGCCCCGGGTCCCGCGAGGGGAGGGGGAGCGCGACTCCTCCCCCGAAACTTGATGGAAGGGAAAGCGGAGCCCCTCCCCCACCCCCTCCCTCCCCTCCCTCCTTCGGGGGAAACGGCGGCCGAGGCTCCGCTGCCCCGCACGCAGGCCCGGCGCGGCCACCTGGGGGCCCTCGGCCGGGGAGGCGGCTGCCCTCGGCCGGGCCTGCCGGGGCCCTCCGGGTACCTCAGGCGGTGGCAGCGGCTCCTCCTCCTCCCGCCGCCGCCCCGTCGCCGGTGTTGCCCCCGGGACGCCCAGGCGCCGCCGCCATTTTGTCGCCCAACCGGCGCCGCGCGTCCCCTTCCGGCTCCTCCGCCGCTCTTCGCGACAGTCGCGCTTTACGCCACGTCTACCTCCCTCCCCCCGCCCCCGCCGTGGCTTTACGGCAGAGAGACGCCTGCCCAGAGCGGGAACAACCATAGAGAGCGAGCCCAGGTGACTGGCCTAAGGGAGCCCGGAAGCGCCGCGCCGCCAAACCTCCCGGGCGCTCCTTTCCCGACGGTGGGAGCGCCGAGTCCCCTCCGAGGCCGGGCCGCTCAATTGCAGCCTCCCTCGCACGATTGGGCCGCAAGTGGAGGCGGGAAAAGCCGGTTCCACTTTCCGGGCACCTTCGAACATCGGCCTGGGAGTCGTGGGCGAGCTGCCCGTAGGGTTAGGGTCAAAGTTGACACACACACACACACACGCCGTTGGAGGCTTCTGGAGCCCCCTCCCAAGGCAGCCGTTGCCGGGCAGAGTCGCTCCGTCCTGCCTGGAAAGAGCCAAAGGGGTCCGTGCCAAGGTGGCAGCACCCAGGAGGGGCTCCGAGTGAAGCCTTTCATTTCCCAGCAACCCTAGGAGACGCGGCCGGGGGGGGGGGGGGGGGGTGGGTGTTGTTTATGGGAGGCGGAGAGAGACCATCCTTGCTCTCCACCGGTTCACACAGAGGCCACGCGTGCAAGTCCTTCAGGATTGTCTTATCCCCTTTTAGGATTTGCACCCCCAAAAATTAGCATCTCCACTTCCTGACACTGAAGAACAAGAAGCATCTGACGGCTCCCCCTGCCATTTGCCCCCCTCCCTTTTAATGTGTGTCTACAACTTGGGAGATGCCCCGTTGGAAGTAAAAGTTGTTTTACTAGATTGCTGATGGTCCTTTTCGCCCACACTGAACAGGACCTGAGCAGCTTAGGGCTGCCCAGCGGAGCTGCTACAGGCTCCGTGCGCTGAAGGTTTGAACCAGGGGACTCCCTCTACTCACAACACGATAACAGAAACAACCACAACTTCAAACCATCAACCTCCACCTTTTATTTCAAGAATTGCCCTTCTCATTCGGTTCGGCCTGACCCGGCCAAGGAGGGCGGCTCCCCTGCACCATCAGCCGCTTGCAGAAAGGAAACGCCCCTGTGGCTAGTGGGCAGAGGCGGCCTGCTTCCTCGCTATCTCCCCGTACAGGCAGTTCTCAAAAAGCGGTAGCACTAACGTGGGGCAGGAGAATATTAATACTTGGAGCTACGGCAAAAAAAGAGGCTCACGCTGATGTGGTCAGCTTGCCTGGCGTCATCGAAAGGGGGGTTCAGGCCCTGAACTGGGGGTCGCAGGTGGAGCTGCCTGAGGAGAGCAGCAGAGCTGGGCCTTGGGGAGTGGGTGCAGGAGGCCTCCCTTCAGCCAGAGGACTCTCGCGAGCCGCCACCACCACCTCCTCCTCCTCCCTTGGCCAACTGTTTCATCGAAAGCAGCCTCATCCGAGAGAGCTTGTCCATTAACCCAGGGCAGGAAGGAAGGGACGTCCCTGGGGCCTCCAAGGGCGATTCGTCTCTTCAGAGGCCAAAGGCAAAGCTGGGCACCTGGCCTCAGGGCGTCATTTCTCTGCCTTGCTAAGTCCCTTTTGTGGGATCCCTGCACAACCGCCTGCCGGGTTGAGCCAAGGCAGGCAGCCTCAGGCACCTGGTGATGACGGAAAACGGGGGAGGAAAGACACAAACACCCACCACAGCACCCACCCATCTCCTCAGTCTCCCTGGCACGGGAGCAGGTCACATGATCTGGCACTGCTCGCCTCCCGCACCTCCGGCATCAGGCAGATTCAGTCCTTCCAGGTCAAAGTTCAGGCCAGGAGGCTGGAAAAGGAGGAACAAACGTCCGGTCACAAGAAAGAAACGCTTCTCTGAAATGCCGGCGGGTTCAGGCCGCCCCATTCAGGCACTTGGGGGCTTGGAAATGGCCCCCTTTGACCTACTTCGCTTTGGGATCTCAAGGCTGCTGCTGGCAAGACCAATCCCAAGCCTGGGGAAGGGGCAGCCGAACAGGCACTCACCGACTCTCCGGCCAGCTCCTTGGGGGGATGTCCCAGGTCTTGCAGCTGGAAGGCAAAGGGCACGGTTAGTCCCCAGCCCCACGCATGGACACACACACACCCCCGCCCCCGCCCCATACCTGCTGCATCAGGTCCAGGATGGTCTCAAAGCGGGCCCTGTGCTCCAGGTCTCCGTCCGTGGGCTGCTCAGCCTCGAACTGCTCACAGATCCTCCCCATCACCCTCTGCTGCTCCTGGTACTTCTCGTACTGCTCCTTGGGCAAGGAGTCGCGGTGCCTCTGGAGCCACTCCGGGTACTGGGGGAGGGCGGGGGGGGGGAGAGTCCACCATGAGGTCACGGATGGCTCACCTGCTGGACCTCCTGCCTTTCTCAGGTGGGGGGGTGGAGGGAGCGATGAGGAGCCCCCAGGCAGCCCCTCTCTTTCTGCAAGAGCTGGAGGGGGCTGCAGGGAGGGGAGGGGCCATCGGGTGGGCTTCCTTACTTTCTCGGTGATCTCCTTGAGGGAGGGGTAGAGCACGTCCTTGGAGAGCAGGTTCTGCATGATGCTGTGCATGATGGGCCACAGGCTGCCATCCCCGCCATCCCCCTCCTCCAGGCCCAGACCCTCCATCGTCCGGCTCAGCTCCTCCTCTGACACCCCGGAGCTCTAGGGAAAGAAGCAGCTGAGAGGCAGGGAGGCTCCGGCCGCACGGAGGGGGGGGGGGGGAGGACCCTGGGGGCGGAGGGGGGTGTTGGGAGGGGGGGACTGCGGGGGGGGGAGGGGACGACTCACCTGCAGGCCGTCGGCGTTCCTGGCCAGCCCGCTGAGCGTCTCCTTCAGGCAGGAGGTGAATTCCTGGCGGGACGCTGGGTCGGTCCCTGCAACGAAGCGGAGGCGGCAGCTCTTCTCTCCCTCCCGCCCCTCCAAGAGCCCCGCGACCCCAGCCCGGAGGGAGCCCCCCCCCCCCCCACTCACCGACTTTGCCCGCGGCCGCCGAGAGTTTCTGGAACTGCTGCACCAGCATGGGCTCCTCGGCCGCCAGCTCCTCCATGGCCCGCTCGAACTCGGCGCTGGCCTGCGACGCCAGCTCGCCCTCGAAGAGCTCCTGGAAGAAGGTCTCCTGCGCCGCCAGCAGCCGCCCCTGCGGGGGAGGAAGGAGCGAAGGAAGCAGGGAGGCTCTGCAGGGAGGGAGACCGCCCCCCCCCCGCCCGCTCGCTCGCCCGCCCGCCTGCCTACCTGCGCCTCCCCCGCCGGCTCCGCTACCCCTTCGCCGCCGCCGCCTCCTCCTCCTCCTCCTCCGGGGGGCTCGGCGGGCGCCGGCGCGGCCCTCTCGAAGTCCTCCAGGGCGCCTGCAGGGAGAGAGCGCGAAGGGCTCGGAGGGGCGCCTGCAGGGGAGACCCCGGCGCCCCCCGCCCGCCCCGCCCCTCGCCCCGCCCGCCCGCTCACTGGCCAGCAGCTCCTCCAGCTCGGCGTCGGGCTCCGTCCCGGGCGCCGCCATCTCGCACCGCACACCGGCCACACGCGCAGCACGACGCCCGCGGGAGGCGGAGGCCGGCGGGGGGGAGGAGGAGGAGGGACTCCCGCTCCCGTCAGGCCTTGCGCGGGCAGGGGAGGGGCGGGGACGCTGGGCCCCGCCCCCTGCGCGGTTGCCGGGCGACAGCCGAGACGCCGCCGCCGCCGCGATGGGCAAGAAGGGCGAGCGGGGCGCCAAGGACAAGAGCGCCGCGCAGGAGGAGGAAGCGCGCTTGGCGGCTCGCAGGGCGGAGCACGGAGAAGGTGAGGGGGCGAAGGCAGAAGCGGCCCGGGGGGGGGGGTGTCGAATGGCGGGAGGCGGGGAGACCCTCCGAGGCCCCCCCTGACCCCCTCCCCTCCCTCCCTCCCCCCCCCCCAGAGGAGTACGTGTGCAGCGGCGCCCTGGAGCTGGACTTCCCGGAGCTGTGCGCGCGGGCGGGGCTGCAGGAGGCGCCGCGCGTGGTCAGCCGCCCCCACCCGCCCGCCGGGCCCCCCCTGGACGAGGCGGAGGGGGCGGGCGTGGCGGGCCCGACGGGGGAGCAGCGGGAGGCGCTGTCGGCGCTGGCCCAGATCCAGGCCAAGTACGCCTACTTCCGGCCCTGCCTGCAGGTGGAGCTGGAGCACGAGGACCCCAAGAGCGCCCGCGAGGTCTTCATCCGCAGTGAGTGTGTCCCCCCCCCACGGAGACCCCCGCACCCCCCCCCGCCCCGCTCGCTCTGCCCGGCCTCTCTGCCGCCCGCAGGTTGGAAGATCGAGGAGAAGATGCTGGGAGTCCTGGGGAAGTGCCTGCCGGCCCTCGCCCACCTCCAGGCCCTCCAGTGAGTCAGCCAGCCACACAGAGAGAGAGAGAGAGAGAGAGGGTGGGGGGTGGGGGTCTCCCGCGTCTCTTTCCCTGCGGTCAGCCGGGCTCTCTTGCTCCTCTGCAGCCTCTGGAAGGTCGGCCTGAGCGACCCCATCTTCCTGGCCCTGCTGCCCTTGCTGGCCACCTGCGCCAACCTCAAGTAGGTGACCCCCCACCTGGGGCTGGAGGGAACGGGAGGGGGGCATCTGGCCTGCCTCTTCTCTTGCCCCGCAGGACCTTCGTCTTGGAAGGGAACCCCCTGCCCGAGCGCTCCTTCTACAAGCTGCTATCAGAGGAGAGCAGGTGAGGCCAGAGAGGACCCCTCCCCGGCCCACCTCTGGCCCAGGACCCCGGCCACCTGGCACAAGAGGGTCCCGGGGAGCCTTCCCTGGGGGGCATCAGGAGGAGCCCAGGCTGGGGGAGGGAAAGTGGCAGCCCTCCCCTGCCACGGCCCTGCCCTTTCTCCCCAGCTTGGCCCACTTGTCCCTGCGCAACAACTGCATGGACGACCAGGCGGTGCTGCTGATCGGCCAGGCGCTCTCCTCGCTCCGCAGCTCCAACAAGAACCTGGTCTCCATCAACCTCAGCTACAACCACATCACGGACGTCGGGGCCACCCACCTCGCCAACGTGAGGCCGCTGGGAAAGGGCGCCCGGGCTCTGCTTGGCCAGCTGCCTTCCCTGTCGAGGGGGCGGGAGCTGCCCATTGAGCCCGGCCTCAGGGGCTCCTTCCTCCGTGCAGGGCCTGCGCCTCAACCGGTCCCTCCTGTCCTTGTCCTTGGCGCATAACCAGATCGGGGACGAAGGCGCCCTGAAGCTGGCCGAGGTGAGTGCCGGGGGGGGGGGGCGCCCGCTCCGTTGGAGAAGCCCGGGGCTCAGAGTGGCCAGAGGGCAGCCGCCAGAGGCCCCTCAGCCCGCTGCTTGCCTTGCAGGTGCTCGGTCCCTTCGCCCTCACCCACACGGAGGTGGTGGAGAGGCGGCGGCTGCTGCTGGAGAAGGAGGCGCAGGAGAGGGGGCGCCTGGTGAGCAGCTGGGGCCCCCGTCTGTGGAGAAGCTCTCCCCGTAAAGGGGGCTGAACTGGCACAGGCAAACAGCCCCCACCCCGTGAATTGGGAGGGGACGAATCCCCCAAGCCCACCTCCCCCCTTCTCCTTCCCAGCCCCAGAGACACTCGGACCTGAAGAGCGACCGTCCCACCAGCCACGTCAGCAGCACCACCATCGACAAGCTGCAGGGCGCCAAGGGGGCCAAGGCCATCGTCAAGAAGAAGGCGAGCCTTTTGAACCTTTTGAATCAGGAAGGATGTAAACTTGAGCTAGGATATATGGTTTAAGTTTTATAAGTGTTAGGTTATATGACATGGTATTTAGATCTTAAGAATTATTTTCTATGTATTTTAATGTTCAACTAAAAGGGGGTGTTTATGTTGAGCTTGTTATAAGGTTTCTAATGGATTGGTTATATACAGAATAAATATCAGATTAGGAAGTACTATGTAGCTTTTAGGTAAGAATGCTTTGATTGATAGGTGAATAGAGTAAATAATATTTGGGATGCTTGGAATTATTAGAGTGGTGTATAGCGGAAGTCAGGGGGGTGGGTTTGAATGGGAGGTGGGGGAGGGTTAGGGTGGAGGGCGGGGTAATATATATGTATGATTAATCTAGAGGGGAATAATGGGATATGCCTTTTTTTTTTTTTAAAAGAGAAATTTATATTATGTTTTTTATATCTTTAATTAACTTAGAAGATGGTGTTAATGGGATATTAATATACTAAGAGAAACTTATATTGTGTCTGCTGGGAGGCGAGGGGGTATAATATTTGAATGAGAAACTTATTTTAAGACGGGGTGAGGGGGGGTATAGTATTTGTATGTGATTTATATTACATGTGGGGGGGGTAAAAAGGGGGAAAATCTGTGTGAATAAAACTTTTTCAATAAAAAAAAAAAAAGAAGAAGAAGGCGAGCCGTCCCAAGGACCCGCGGGGGTGGGGGGGGTGGGGGGAAGGAGGGGAAGAGCCAGGGGAGGGGGCACCCAGAGAGCGCAGAGCACCTCCCCGGCAGGCAGAGACCGGCGTCTGGCCTCTTCCAGGAACCCACCAAAAAGGAGGAGAAGGGCCCAGTGGGCGGAGCGGCTCCCGCACAGCCACCGGCGGCACCGGCGGCCCAGGCCAAGAAGGAGGACGCCAAGCAGTCCAAGAAAGGTTCTGGCTGGGCCCTCCGCACCCCCAACCCCCCAGCCCTCGGAGGCCGCCCCCCAGGCCTCCCCCTGAGCCCTGCCTGTCTCCCGCAGCCGTTCCCCCCGTGGACCCCAAGGCGAAGGGGGCCAAGGGAGTGAAGCAGGGCTCCAAGGACAAGCGCTCCCAGATCCTGGAAGTGGAGGTGAGCCCCTCCCTCCCTCCCTCCCCACAAGCCCTCACCCCCCCCCCTGCGGGAGCCTCTGCAGAGAGTCCCAAGGGGCTGCAGGGGAGGGGAGGGCAGCCCCTCCTCTCCCAACTCCTGTACCTGCCTGGCTTGCCCCCCCCCCACCCCCCCCCTGCAGCAGATCCTGGAGCCCACCGAGATGATGAACCCCCTGCTGGAACCAGCCGAGCACCGCGAGGGGCAGGTCTTCCTGCAGGGAAATCGCGTCCTCATCTACCTCAACCTCATGCGTAGGTTGGGGAGGGGCTTGGGGGGGGGCTCCAAGATGGAGGAAGGACCCAACGCCCTCCCCTCCTTGCCCCCCCCCCAAGGCAACCACATCTCAGAGAACGGCCTGAAGGGCTTCCTGGCCACGGTGGAGCACCAGGTCAGCCGGATCCTCCCTGGGGGCAAGGGCCCCACCGGCCTCCTGCGTCTCTCCCTGGCGGTGAGTCCCTGCCTGCCGGTCCAAGCGGGTGGGCAGCCCCTCCCTCCCTGCCCCCAGGAGTCCTGGGCCTCACGGGCCCCCTGCCCTTTTTCTTGACCCCCACCCCAGAAAAACGCCTTCCCGGCCGAGAGCAAGACATACAGCAGGATCCAGGAGCTCATGGGGCCCCGAGACCCCCTCCCCAGGGGAAGGCCGGAGGAGGAGCTGCTTGCTGCCGCCCCATGAGCCCAGGGCTGCTGTGCCCAGAAGCTCCCAGCCAACCCTCCCGGGCAGAAGCCCCCCAGGACTGGCACCGGAGGGCAGAGAAGCCCCCTCCTCACTCCAAGGCTGGAAGGACGGAGGCTTCCCTTCCGCCCATTAAAAGTTTTCCTTCTGCGTCAAAGGTTCCGTGTGTGTGTGTGGGGGGGGGGGGGGAAGCCCTGTTAATGCTGGTGGGGTCGGAGGGGCTTCCATCCCAGCCACGTGCGCTCCCCGCCCCTCTCCGGCTGGGACCAGCCAGGACGGACCCTCCCTCCACGGCACACCTCTCTGCTTTCCCAGAGGCTTCAGCTGGGCTGCATGCCACACCCAGCCAAGGTGCCAATGCTCAGAGCCCTGTGCGGGTGTCAGGCCGCCCCCCCCAGCCCTCCCCCCCACCTTCTTCGGCGGTTCTATCGCCTGCCACTCTCCAAGGGGAAAAGAGGCCTCTCTCTCACAAGGGTTGAAGAACATTTTACTTGTTTTCTGTTGAAACATCTTTTAGCGCTGAAAGCAATAAAGTTCAGCGTCGTAACTCTGGGGTGCCCGTGGCATAACCTCCAGGGGTGGGAAGGGGCCCGTGCGGAAAGTCTTCCCAGCCCCAGAAGGGCCCTCAGCCCAGAGCCTCGGAAGGAGGGATAAAGGAGACAGGTAAAAAAAGGAAGAGGAGGAGGAGGAGCCACAGGGAAACAACCGTCTGGCCTATTTACAAAACCTCCATGCACATACAGACATATTTATACCCCGGGAGGGAGAGGAGAGGTGAGGGGAAACGAAAGTGCAATTATACAGAATATCCTCCCGCTGTCCTGTGCAGGGCGTGCGTGTCTCTACGCGTCTCTCACGCACACCCAAAGAAGGTGCAACCACGCCATCCATTCATCTAGGGGACAAAACGAAGGGCTGGGCCCCAAAGTCAGCCGGCGGAGGGACGGGGGCTCCTTACGTTCCGGGGTAAAAGAGCGGAAAGTCTGCCTTTGCTCGCTCGCGGTGGGGAAGCCTCGGGATGCCTCCACAGCTTCCTTATCCCACCAGGCGGGGTCCTGCTTTCCTCCGCTGCCTCCTTGGTTTCGCCATTTTCCGCCCTGGCAGCTGCCGGTCCCATCCGCGGCCTCCTCCCATCGCCAGCACAGGCCAGGAGGGGTGGGAGGGCGAAGGAGGCATCGCCTGGAGGCGCCTTTTCCTTCCTTCCTCGGCGGATGCCCTCCTGCCCTACAGGGTCACTTCCTGGGAGCCGTCTTCGGGCAGGGCGAGAGAGAGCCCGTTCACATCTGCAGAGACAGGGGCCTCAGTCCCCGGGTGGACAGCGGGCAGGGATGGGGCACCGGGACCCTCCGGCCCTCGTACCAGGCTGAGCAGCCACCGGGGACTGTGGGCAGGAGGGCAGAGAGGGGTGGCTGATTCCGGACCCCTGGTGGCTGCTGGGTGACATCCGGCTCGGCTCTGGCCAGGATGCGCTTCCCTGCCCAGGTGCGGCTTCGGCGGTGCAACGGCCCTTTGGCGGCAGCTGCTGGAGGAGCAGCTGCTGATAGACCCCTTCCACGTCCTGCAAGGGGAGAAGAGAGTTGGGACCCTTCCCTGCCCCCCCCCCCCATCCCCTCTCTGGCCATGCCGCCTCCACTTTGCCTCCCTCCCCCCCCATCCGGCCGCACCTTCAGCTTGGTCAGCTTGCGGGTGAGTTGCTCTATTGTCCGGAAGATGGCCTCGGCCTCCCGCGTGTCCTGGCTGGGCGCAGGGAGCTCTGCTGGGCGGGGCCACCTTGCCGGGGTCTCCCTGGGGCTCTCTTGGCAGCCTCCGGGCAAAGGCACCGCCGGAGGCAAGGATGGGGCCCAGCCGGAAGCCCCCTCTGCCTCCCACAGGCTCTCGGCGGCTGCCGGGGGCTGCTTGGAGTCGGCCGGCAGGCTTAAGTAGAAGGTGTTTCCTGGAGGGAGGAGGAGGGCGACTCAGAGGGTCCCCAGCCGGGAGGGCAGGCGACGGGAGGCTTTCGGCCTCCCTGGAGCTCTCAAGCCCCAGCAGCCCAGCCAGGCCCCTCTTCCACCTGCGGAAGGTGCCAAAGGCCCAGGTGGGGAAGGGTTTGCCCAGAAGCCCTTGGAGGGGCGGGGGAGGCCCTGCAGCTGCTTCTTAGAAGGCAACTCTCCCTCTTGCGATGCTCTCAATTGCGGTACGATTGTGTTGCCCCCCAGAAGGACTGAAGAAATAAACACACCTGCCCAGAGAGCCTGAAGGGAAACAGACTGGAGGGTGCAGCCCCCTCCCTCCCTCCCTCCCTCCCTCCCTCGCCCACCCACCCCGAGTTCCCCCCCCTGAAGGGCACAGAGGCCCTAGGCACAATCTGGAGTGGGGGGTGGGGGGCTTCCACTTGTGGTCTTTACCCTCTGTGTCGGGGGGGCCTCCGGCATCCATTCCCGCCCGGCTGTCTTTCTCCATCAGGAGCCGAGCACTTTCACTCCCCTCCACCTCAGCTGTGCGAGACACACCAGGAAAGGGGAAGGGGGGGTGGAGGGGGAAGGGGGTTGGGGGAGGGGGGGGGAAGAAGAGAGGTCACCAGGGGGAATCCCAGAAGGCCCCAGCACCATCACCAACAGCAGAGAGAGGCAAGCTGGGGAGGGGAGGAGGGGAGGAGGGGAGCAGGACCAGAGGGGCCTGGGGGGGGGGGGGCTGCTCTGAAGGCCAGCAGATCAAGCCAAGGTGCCCAGCCCCTCCCCAAAGTCAGCCGAGGTGGAGGGGGGCGTCCCTGGAGCTGCTGCCCTCCCCTCCCCTGCGCTTACCTTTCCGCACCACCAGGTAGCAGCTGGGAGTCTCAGGCTGCTGGTCGCCTGCCTGGACCGCAGGGGCCCCCACCTCCTCCAGGCCCTCGCCAGGCCCCGGGTGGCTTGTGGGGCCCGAGGACGGGGCCCCGCTCACACGTCCCTGCGCCTCCGGCTCCAGAGGGCCAGGGAGAGGAGGCGCCTGGGGGGGCTCCGAGGGCTCCTCTTGGCCGGCCCAGCCCCAGTGCCGGTGGTGGCTGGCCCCTGAAGGCGTGGGGGTCAGGCCATCTTCGGGCTCGGAGGCCTGGCAGGGCAGGAAGCTGTGGAGCAGGAGCCTCCGCAGGGTCTCCACTGGAGGGGCAGAAGAGGGGAGGGCCGCCTTCAGTCCCGTCCGCACCAGCCGAGCCCCCAAGAACAGCGGGAGGCCCCCGGGGGGGCAGCCTGGCCCTGGCCTGGACAAGGGGCCACCTACCATCCCCCAGGGCGGATTCAGCCATGCTCTCCAAGCAGGGGGGCCTCCGAGGGGGGCCTTCTTCCAAGGGGGGCAGCCCAGGTGCGGTGGGCGGGTTGCCTTCCTCCTCCTCCTCCTCCTCCTCCTCCTCCTGCCTAACCTCCAGGCGCTCGGCTGCAGAGGCTTCGGTCGGAGTGTGATCTGTGAAGGGGGGGGGGGGAGCCTGAGAAGCAGCTTGAGGGGGGGGGTGGAAGAGCTGCCCCTCCACCCATCCAGAGGGGAAGAACTGGCCAGAGAGGGGAGGCAAAGGAGCAGATGCCCCTCCCTGCCTTTTGCTGCCCCCAAAGCCCAGCCCCCCCCCCAGCCCCAGGCAGCCGCTGCCTACCCGAGGCCCCTTCCTCCTCTTCCTCCGCTTCATGGCCGGGGGGGCTGCTCCCTCGGTCCAGCCTGGGGCCGATCTCGGCATCCGGGAAGATGAAGCTGTGGAGGAAGAAGAGGGATCCAATGCGGGATGAGAGGCCAGGCCTGGGAGGAGAAGGGGGGGCACGAAGCTCGGCCCTCCCCTCCCCGCCCCCTCCTGCGGGACCCTCGCCCACCTGGCTGGGGCCGGCTGGTGGGGACACAGCTGCCGGGCGTGGGGCTGGGGGGCCAGGGGGGCCTTCTGCGTGGCACTCTTGACCGCCTCTTCCAGGAGCTCCATCCATCTGCCGGGAAAGAGGAGGGGGCTTTCTCAGGGGACCCATGGAATGGGGGGGAGGAGGTGACAGCTTTGCTTCTTCTGCCTGAGCAGGCCCTGGATGCCCCCAGCCAGGCCCCGTCCACAGGCCAAAGACCCGCCACCCCCCACCCCCCCGACCAGCCTGCCCTTCCTCCCACCCGTCCCCTCCCCTCCCTACGTGTTCTTTTCCAGGGAGGTGGAGGCGACCAGCTCGTAGATCTGGGGCCCCAGTTCGGAGGTGCAGATGATGAAGAGGGCCCGCTTGTCTGTGGAGGGAAGCAGAGGCTCAGCACCTCCACCTTCCCCCCCCCCTCCCCACGTCTCAGAATACCCCCCTCCCCCACCTCTGGAGGGCCGGGCTCACCGGTGGCCACGGAGCGGATGAGGACGGAGCCCAGGCGGAGGACGGGGCTGAAGGTCTGCTTGGGGTCGGAGGAGCCCACCCCCGTCCGGCTGTGGCACTTCAGCACCAGCCGCTCGTCCTGACGCTGAAGCAGCACCAGCAGGTCCCCCAGGAGAAGCACCTGCAGGTCTGGGGGGTGGGGAGGGGGGGGAGACCTCTCAGCACGCCTGCCCCCCCCCCCGGCAAAGGGACCCCCCCCGTCCCCTTCCTTTCCCAAGGAAAAGCGGCAGGTGGGTTTTCCCCCCCAAAAGCCAGACCCTTTCCCCCCCCCCCACGCACAAAAGAGGCCCCTCCCCTTCCTTCCGCCCCTACAGACCCAGGCTCTTGTCCTTGCTGATGCGCCAGAGCAGGGGCCCTTCGTGGATCATCCGGCGGCCTCGCAGGTCCAGGTTCTGGGCAGGGCGGGGAGGAAGCGGTCAGCGGGGGCCACAGGGGGGCCACGCAGAGCCCCCCCCCCGCTCTGTCCCTCCCTCCCTCCCTCCGCAGGCTCTGGGCTTACTCTGAACTCGGCTGCGATGGGGTTACTGGTGCGCTCCAGCGCGGAGGCGTCCAGGCGCTTCTGGTAAGACTCCAGGCGCTGCTGGTCCTCCGCCCGCTTGACCGCCTGGTTGACGTAGCGGAGGGCCTCCCGGCACTGCTCTCGGGCCCGGCACAGCTTCCGGTGGTCCTCAGGCTGCCCTGGGGGAGGGGGGGGAGGGGAGGGGTCAGCGGAGGGGGGGCGGGAGGGGCTGCCGTCTTGCGGAGGAGCCTCGGACGCCCACCTGAGGAGTGCTTCAGGAGGCTGTCCAGCAGGAGAGGGTACTTGGTCAGCCGCTGCATCTCGGAGATGAGGAGGTCCTTCAGCTGCAGCCGGCGGCACTGCGGGTGACTCTCGGCCTCCTGGGGGGCAGCACAAAGCGGGCTGGGTGGGTGCTCTCCCCCCCCCCCCACGAAGGCACACACACACAACAGGCACAGCCCTGCCCACGAGAGTCCCAGGCGACCAGGCGACCCGAGGGGCCCTTCAGCTGCCTCCCTCTATTCCTCCCCTGAGCACAACGCCCCCCCCCAGGGCCCCCACCTGCATGAACTGCTGAAAGCGCGTCTCCTTCCGCTTCTTGGTTCTGATCAGCTCCAGCGCCATCGACTGGCAGGCACAGAACTCTGCAGCCACTTGCTGGAATTCCTCCAGCGCAGCCCCATCAAACTAGGGAGGAGGAGGAGGAGGAGGAGTTGGGGGTCCCCCTGGGGGTCCCAAAGCCCACTCCCACCCAGGCCCCAAGCCTCCCCCCCTTCCCCCTCGGTGGCTCACCCGTGAAAGCATCAGGTCCCCGACCTCCTTCACCACCGGCCCCTCCTCTCGCAGCTTCTTCATGGATTCCGAGAGGGAATCTGGGGGGGAGAGGGCGGGGCGGACTAAGAGGAGCCAAGACCCCCTACCCCCCCCCAGGAAAGACACCCCCACACGAACACCCCCGTCCTCCCCCCCCCACTCCGTGTTAATGCTGCCGCTTAATTCCCTCCCACTGAATTCAGCCCAGTCCTGGCCCCTGTGAGCCCATCCCATAACTTCAGGGCCCGAAGAGACCCTTCCAGGGAAGCAGAGGGCCGTCCGCTTCCACCCTTTCCCCGGGCTTCCTTCCCGCCCCCTTCGCTCCAGAGGGAGAGGGAGAGGGGGGGGGCCTTACTGTGGATCTCGATCAGCTCCGGGAGGTTGGGGAAGAGCAGCGCCAGCTCCTCCCGCGACAGCTGCCCCTCCCTCCTCAGGCGCTGGTAGAAGAGGAGGTCGAGCACGCGCAGCGTCCGCAGGTGGGAGGACTCCGTCACAAAGAGCTCTGGGGTGGGGTGGGGAGCGATGCGGAGGGGTCAGGCCTAGCCGGGGGCTGAGTCCGGGAGAGGCTCAGGGCCCTCCCCCCAGCTCCCCCTCCCTCACCGTTGATGACCTCCTGGCGCTCGATCTCCTGCGGAGGCAGCTGGGTAGCCGCCTCCCGTCCCACCGTGTGCTGCCAGTTCTGGGAGTCCGGCTCCATCTCAAGGTCCGGGAACTGTCCCAGCTCGTCCTCCAGCAAGTGGGGCAGGAAGGCCTCCGAGCTGAAGCCCAGGCTGGGGGATTCCATGCTCCTGCCGGGACACGGAGGGGTCAGGCTGGGCCCCGAGAGGAGGACCCCCGACACCCCCCCCCCCAGCAGCAGCTCTGCTTCCCCTCCGCCTGGGAGGAGAGGGAGAAGGGGAGGAAGCCAAGCAAGCCCCCCCCCGCCCCCATGGGCAAAGGAGGGCCGGGGCTGCCTGGGGAAGGGGGCTGTGTGTCTGTCAACAGCTGGATTTAACAGTGACCCCCTGATCCAAGATGGGGGAATCCCTCTCGGCCCCCGGTCGCCTCCCCACTCACCTGCGCCCCATTTTGGGAGTGAAGGGTGGGGTGGGGATTTCCAGGGACCTGGAGTGGGAGACAGGAGGGAGTCAGCCCAGGGCAAGCACCCCCGGCCCCCTCCCCCCCCGGCCCCCACGCTCCACCCTCCCTCCAGAGGGCAGCCCCCAGCCCCCTGTGGACCCCGGGGAGCTGCCACGGCCAGGCCACTCCGGCTCCTGCAGGGAGCCCCCCCCTTACCGGGTGGAGATGCTGGAGGCGGAGGACGAGGTCGACTGGTGGAGCCGAGCAGCTTCTGCGGCCGCATCCATGTCCACATCACTGCGGGAACGGGGGACGTTCTCGGCCTTGCGCAGCCGCCTCAGCTCCTCCCGTCCCTTCAGGCTCTCCGACCGGCCCAGCCGGACCTCAGCCCTGGAACTGGGGGAAGGGGTGTGTGTGAGGATATGGCTTCCCTGGGCACCCCCCCCCCCCGGTCTCTCCCCACAAGGCCACCCTTCCCGAGATGCGCGAAGCAGCCGGAGACTCAGAGTCGGGGGGCGTTAGGGAAGAAGGCCGAGCCCCTCACCTGTCCAAGTCCAGAAGGTCTTCGGGGAAGCTGCCCGTGGAGAGGCGCTGCAGGGCGGCCTCCTGGCCCTCCTGGCCCTTCTCAAAATGCTGGATGATGGTCCTGACGCTGCCGGGCTTAACTGCCAAAGAGGGAGCCGTTAAGGACCCCCCCCCAAAGGGCCTGGACTGGGGGAGGGGGGGCTGAGGAGCTGCTGCAGAGCCCCACAAGGGCAGGGAGGAAGGGCGGAGGAAGGCCGCCGTCTCTGCCCTCTTCTTGGCCCCAGACCCAGCTGCCCGAGGGCCCCCAAGGGCCAAGGGCCCCTCTGGATTCCCACCTCTGCAGCCATTTTAGAAGCCCGAATGGGGAGGCGGAGCCCATTCCTATTCGGAGGGAGGGGCCTGCCGCAAACTGCCCCACCTTGGCAGGTCCTGGGAGCTACGATCGCCACCTTTGGGGGGGTCAGACCCTCCCCAGTTGTGAAAGGAGCAGCAGCAGCAGCAGGGGGGGGGAAGGGGAGGGAGGCCAGCTGGGGCGTGGGGGGAGGGGAGGCGTTTACCTTCCACGGGGGACAGGGGGACATGAAATGCTGGAAAGAAAAACAGAAGTGGGAGGTCATAACCAAGTGGGGGGGGGGGCTGATGAGGGGGGCCAAACAAAGAAGAAGAGGGGGGAGGGGGGCAGAGGAGGAGGAAGGGCCCGCCCAGCCAGCCTGGGGGGGTGGGGTGAGTCTGGGGGGAGGGTGGGGGGGAAGTAAGTGGGGAGGGAAAGGGGACTCACTGCTCTGGGAGGCGCTCTTGGGCTTGGCGATGTACTTCAGGATGGGGTTGCGCTTCTTGTCCTCCGCGGGGGGCTCCTTCTCCTTCTTGCTGCTGCTGCTCTGTGGCCCCACAAGAGGGAGAGGCGGGTCAGGGGTGGGTTGGGGGAGGAGGCCTTGGCCCCGCCCTTCCCGGCTTCCCCGCCCACCTTCTTGGTCTTGGGGAAGAAGGGCAGCCACTTGTCCTTCTCCTGGGACTTCTCCACAAGGCCGGCCGGGCGAGACTCCCGAGGGCAGATCCCCAGGTGGATCATGTAGGTCTTCAGGGCAAAGCTCATGGGGGAGCTGCAAGGAGAGGGGAGGGCAGTCTGGCTGGAGCCCCCGCCCCCCCTCCTCAGCAATGGCCCTGGGAAACCTCCACACACACACACACACACACCCAGCTCCCGTGTGTCTCCTGCGGGAGCAACGCCTGTGCCCTCAGGGAGCTCTCCGTGGTCCTGAAGAGGCCGAGAGGGTGGCCCAAGGCATTCTGGGAGGGAGCCCAGGGGAGCCCAGGGGATTCCCCAGAAGAGTTCCCCTATAGTTACTGCAAGTTAGCAAAGGAGTCATTTACCAGAGATAATCTTGCTGACCTCTTCAGCAATCCATTACTTATCTTAATAAATTTAAGCTGAAACTTACACGAGATGAAGAACTGAACAGAAATTATACATTTAAAAGAGGCTGCAATTTAGGCCAGGATCCGAAGAGGATCCCCACCAAGGTGCTGAGTTCACTCACCTCCGATCTTCGTATTTGGATCTAAAACAAGAAAGCAAAGATAATCTCAGATTCCCCGTTAAGATGGTCGGACATCCGCTTTTCTCTCCTTGCTCGCCTAGGACACGAAGGATTCGAGACGTTGAAGTTCGCCATTTGTGCAACGTGACAAGTTCTCACTTGCGCTGACCCTGGGTGAGCCCGCCTGGCGTCTTCAGCGTGACACTTTCAGATGCCGACCCCAACCTCGGCCCCCTAGGACCCTTCCCTCCCTCCCTCCCTCCCTCCCTCCTCCGCCCGTGGCACTCACAGGATGTCCCCCAGCTGCGCCATCTGCTTCTCGGCCACTTGGCGTTCCTTCTGGAGGTCCCCGTCCAACTCCAGCAGGTCGTTCTCCCCATAGAGGCTCCCCAGACCCATCGTGCGCTTCGTCCTGCGGGGGCAGACAAGGGGGGCCCACACGAAGGTTCTCCCTTCCTCTCGGAAACCGGCCCAGCCTCCCCAGATGTCCTGAGCAAAGCCCCACTTGCAGGGCCAACCCACCTGCTTTCCCCCCTCTTGGGTGGGCCCACTGGGGATTTCCGATCTGCCACAAGGGTGGAGGGAGCTGACCTGTAATCTTGGATCTGCTCCTGGATCTCAGGCATGACGGCCTCCTGAACCTCTAGGAAAGCCCCCTGGGCCTCCTCTCCGCTGCGCAGGTGACCCTCTGGAGGGCACAAGGAAGCGGAAGGTGGGTGGGCTGCTGAGGAAATGCCCGAGGGGGGCAGAGGGGCAGCTCCGACCTCAGAGCAGAGCACCAAAGCCGCCTCCTCCTGCCCTCCTCAGCCCTGCAGAGGGACACCTGAGCTGCCCTGGGCTCCCTGCGCACTCACCAATTTCCGCCAACAGCTGATCGGAGACCGTGACTCTCAGGGGCTGCGGGGGGGGGGGGGGGGGAGAAGACACAAGGCTGACCGCTTGCAGGGACCCCTGCGGGCTCCACTGCCCCGAGGGTGGCCTCTCCCTTTCCTGGGGCCACCCCTGGGGCCCCACTGGGGAGCCCCACACAGGGCCCGTGGGAGCACAGCAGGAGTGGCAGAAGGCGGGGGCGGGGGACGCGGCCGGCCACACTCACGGCACTCTTGTCCAGGAAAATGTGCCAAATCTCCTTGCCCAGCGCCCGGGCCTCCTTGGGGCTCGTCTGCTGGTAAACGTCCAAGCACAGGTAGAGAAGCTGCCGGGAGGGAAGGACGGCAGAGGGGGGGAGATGGAGGCGCCCCAGGCGTGCAGGGGAAGGGAGCGGACTTCGACGGGGGCCCTCCTCCAGCCCCCTCCCCCCGGGGACCGTACCAGGGGGCTTGGATCCGCCTGGGAGAAGAGGAAGCGCAGGAAAACTCCCAGGTGAGCCGGCCGCCTCTTCAGCTTCCCCAAATCTTGGAAGAGAGAGTCGTTCTGCGACAGACGGAAAGAGGTGCTCAGCCCAAAGGAGCCCCCCGCTCCCCCCCCCTCCGGCCTCCCTGCACACCCGGGGCCCTCTGGGGGGGCCCTTCCCAGGCAAAGCTGCCAAGAGCAGCCGATTCCCCCTTGCTGGAGGGTTTCAAGGGGGGGGGGGGCGAAGGGTGTCCTTTTGGGACTGGCCTGAACTCTCTGGCCTTTGGGGGAAGGAGAGGAAGCTCCCTACCTCGTTGTCCAAGTCTCCTGGGTCGTAATCCTCTTCCGGACCGATGATAGAAGTTCGGAGCATGTGATCCAAACTCTGCAGGGAAAAGGGATTAAAAACCTTCTCAGAAAAGGAGGAGGGAGGGAGGGAGGGGAAGCGGCTGCGCTGTTGATCACCAAGCGCAGGCAGGGCGCAGAGGGCACCGTCCGAGGGGGCTCTAGGTCTGACCGCAAGAACTGCCAGCCAGGGCTGCTCCCCCCTCCCCCCCGTGGGTGTGGGTGTGCGTAGGGGTCTCCTGCGGATGGGCCCTGCCCGCCCTCACCTGCTCGGCGGAGGGCAAGAGGGGGGTGTCGGAGCCTTGGCGCCGATGGTGCATGAAGAGCCGCGAGGCGGCAACGGGCGAGGTGTGAGGGCTGCCCAGGCCAGGGTCGGAAAGGACAGAGTTCCGGTTGAGGGAGATCTGTGCCAAGAGAAACCGGCATTCTCAGGTCCGCCAACAGGGGCACGTTCCCTGGCCACGCGGGAAGGGGGAGCCCCTCCACGCTTACTTCGCTCGCGGAAGGGAAGCGCTCCGTGCCCGAGTCCAGGCCGCTGTCGCCCTCCTGGGAGTCGAGGGAGAGGCCGCCTGCAGGCGAGGAGACAGAGAGAAGCCCCGGGGGCCCTCAGAGGAGGGGGGGAAGGGAGGAAGAGGACCCTCCCCACCCGGCCAGGCGGCAGCGAAACTCACCGTCCAACGCCAGGCGGGAGCTGAAGGAGCCGGAATCGCTGGGCAGGCGGGGGCCGTCCTGAAAGGCAGAGGGTGGGGGAGAGCCCCATTGGAGAGGTCCAGCCTCCTTCCTTCCCAGGCCCTGCAGCCCCTCTCCCGGCCCTTCCCTGCTCACCACCAGCTCTCCCATCTCCTCCCGGATCTTCTGCTGCAACTGGCTGACCCTCCGCCGAGCCCCCTCGATCTGCTCGCCCAGCAAAGACGCCGGATTCTGGCTGTAGATCTCGTAGCACCGCTGGGGAGGAAGCAGGGAGGGGGGGGTGTCACAGGCTCCTTTCCTTGGGGAACCAGAGCCAGCCTTTCAGCAGCTCGCTGCTACTTGGCCAGGAAAGCCCCACGGGGGACACGGTCAGGCCAGGAGGACCCAGACTGCCCCTGCTGGGGACCCCTCCCTCCCTCCCTGGGAAGAGCCCGGCAGAGACCCCCACCTGCAGCTCGCCCTCTTCCTGCTGCAGCATCTTCCGGAGGATCTGCGTGGCGTGTTTCTGGACTTCGGGGTCCTGAGGTTGGCGAGGCCAGAGAGAGGGTGGGTCCCGGCCCCCAGTTCTGCCCCCACAGAGCCGACTCGGCCCCCTCTGCGCCCCTGTGGTACCTGGGGCGGCTTTGGCCCAGCAGCAACCCGGTGGGGAGGCGGCAGCAATGGCGGTGGCGGTGGCGGGGGGCAGGTGATGACTGGCGGGGTGCCTGCCTGCTGCCGGTCATTCTGCGATCCCAGGAGGCCCAGAGACGAAGGAGGGGACCCCAAGAGGGTGAGAGCCACGTAAGCACCAGCTGAGGGGAGCCATGGGGGGGGGGGAGAGAGGAGCGGAGAGAGCAGAGGGAGGCCTTCAGCCGCTTCAGAGCCGACAGGGCCAAGCGGCCTCCCCCGGCCACTGGAGGGCAGCCTGCCCGAGCCCGGCCCACTCACATCGGATGAGCTTCACCACTTCCAGGTGGGAGGTGTTGGTGACCACCGTCCCGTTCACCTGCCGGGGAGGGCGAGAGAGGGAGGTCAGCAGGCGGGCAGAGAAGCCACCGGGGGGGGGGGGGGGGGCTGGGAGGGAGGCCCACCCTTATAAAGAGCCCTGGGAGACGCTGCCCACCTTGACGATCCGATCGCCTTCCTGCACCCCGGCCTTCATGGCGGCTCCCCCTGCAGAGGCAACCACAGACAGAGGAACCCATGGGGGGAGCGGAGGGAGAGAAAAGAGATGGGGGGTCCCGCGTGGGGAAGCAGCCCCCACAACCTGCCCAGTCGAGGGGTGCCAGCTCCCTTCCAATCCCACCCCCACGCGGAGGCCCACGGCCCCTGCTCACCTGGCCGGACAGACTGCACCAGCACAATGCGGTCCCCGCTGACGGTGAAGCCGAAGCCATGCTCGTCTTTCTGGATGATGACGCAGCGCTGGACCAGCCCTGCCAAGGAAGCCAGCCCCCTTTGGTCCGGACCCTCCCTGGCAGGGATGGGCCTGGGCCGGATCTTTCTGGGGCAGGGAGCAAGGGCTCAGCCTCCCCCTGCCCACCCACCCACCCCCCGCTGCCCCCGCCAGCTCAGCCCCAAAAGGAGCAAAGGGGGCACCTGTGGTCTCGCTGGAGTCGGAGGGCTGGCGGTGGTGGCTGGGCGAGTGCCGCTCCAGAGCTGAGTCGCCCAAGGAAGACAGGGAGCCCAACCTGGACGGAGAGAGGAAGGGGAAGGCGAGGCTTCAGCCCATCCCCCTGGCTGCACCCTGAGGGTCTCCCCTGGCACCCCACTTCCCCCCCCCCCAGGGGACCCAAGGGAGGCCAGGAGGAAACGGGAGCAGCAAAGACCTGGAATCCCAGATTGGCCCCAAAGCAGCAGGAATTTCAGGCAGGGCTCCTGGGACTTCAGCTCTACGCTCCTGAGCCTGGGGGCAAAGGTCAAATGGACCTCCTCCTCAGCCAACGGGGAGAGGGGGAAGCTTGGTCTTGTCCAACATCAGAAGCCCACTCCTCTTGGATCGGACTTGCAAGGGGGGGGCACTGGCTGCTCCCCCAACCTTCTGTAGCTTTGCCCCCTCCTTCTCCCCCCTGAGCAGAGCAGCATCTAATCCTGGGGGGCCACGGGAAGCCTGGGGAAAGGGGGCAGTGGGGCCAAGGAGGCACGGGTGAGACGCTTGGGAAGGGGGGGGGCCTTGGAGGGCCCAGGCAGGCAGGGGGAGGAGCCTCTGGCCTTACCAGGCGGCAATGGGGCTGACGGAGGAGGGCACAACACAAAGAGGCAACGGAGAGTTAGTGGGCAGGGGCTGCGGGCCCTTGTGCCTCCGTGGGGGCCCCCAGCCTCAGCCTCCTCTTTGCCTTCGTCCCACCTTGGCCACTGGGAGATGCGTGGAGTTCAAGGCCTGGAATTCCTCAGCCGCCCACCCAGGGGGTCCCTTTCTCTCTAAGCCCCCCGGTTTCCTTAGGCGTTTCCATCTCGGCTTCTCGGCTGCCTCCAAAGTCCGTTTTGTGCCCGCCCTTGGAGGACCCCGCCAAGCCCATCGCTTCCCCCGGGCACCCAAAGAGGCGGCTGGTCCTACCTAGGTGCCACCTGGGCTCTTCCTAGAACTCTGGATTGACTTCTATCTCTGCAGCCCCCTAGGAGGCCTCCGTCTCCCCTGCGGAGCCAGCAAATCCAATCAGGCTGCGGATTTCTCCTCCTCACCCCCTGGATTTCAAACACCTGCTGCCTCTCAGGGAAGGGGGGCTCCTGGGGGGCTTCTCCCATTAAGCTAAAGGGGCTTCCTGGGAAAGGCGGTGGAGAGCTCCTCTGCAGGCCAGGCCGAAGCTCAGCTCCACCTGACCTCCTGCAGCCCATTCAGGAGCAACTCAGCCACGAGGGTTGGGGGGCCCCACCACCCGTGGCCACGTTTCCCCACCCCCCCCCCATCCTTCAAACGGCAGGTGAGGCTTCGAGCCCCCATGTGGGAAGCCTGCCTCTGGAGAGGTTTGTCCCCCACCCTCCGCGTCCCTCTGAGCGCCCACCAGGCCATGCCGACCCTGGTGAAATGAAAGGAGCCAAAATGGCCCCTTCAGACACCCAGGACTCGACCCCCGGCAGCATGTGGGGCTCAGGCCCAGGAAGCCCTGCCATGCGGGAGGGGGGGGACCCCAAAGGTGCAAAGCTCCGGCCCAGAGCAGGGATGGAGGAGAGGGCTTGAGGCTACCAAGAGCGCAGGAGGTGGACCATCGGCTGGACTCCACCAACTGCCCACTGGAGACCTCCCCCTCCCCCCAGGAAGGCAGTGCCCCCGGCCCTGGGGCTGCTCCTAGGTGCCCAATGGCAGGACGGGTGGCAAAGCCATGGGAAAAGGGCACCAAGGAGACGTCCTAGTCTTAGCTCCTCTGGAAACAATGGAGCCACAGCTGTGGAGCTCAGCAACTGACCCACAGGGGACTGGCCGGTGGGACACCAACCGGGGTCCAGAGTGCCCTCGTCCCCGGTGGCCTCTCCAAGCCCCCCCGTCTTACCTGGGCAGGCGAGGGTGCCTTTTACTGGCCCGTCTGGCGCAAGACAGAAGGGAGACAGGGACAGAAGGGGGCAGCGGCCGAGGCAGCATGGAAGGAGACAGAGAGAAGAAGAGGAGGAGGCAGGCGGGCGTGAATAACAGGCGGAGGGGCACAGGGCAGCCCTGGGAGACTCTCCTGCCCAAATGGCTTTCCTTCGACAGACCGAGCGGCCCTCCCCAAAACACAGACAGCCCCCCCCCCCCATCTCTCTCCCTCTGACAACAGGACCGGCGAGGCCAAAGGGTCCCTGCGCTCGTACAGAACGCCTCCTCCTCTCGGCCCCTTCAAAAAAAAGCAAACCCAGAAGGCGCCGGCCCCCGTCAGGCCGCCCACTCCCAGCCTTGCCCCTCGCCCGCCTGAGACCCAGGTCCAAACTCCCCTCGCCCTCCGCACAGGCTCATGGCCCGTGTCATCAGAGGCAGGAGGGGGCACAGCTCAAGCGGGACCCCAAAGAACGGCAGCCCCAGCCACCCCCAGCCCCTCCCTCCCGCTTCCATTAGCCCCCCCAATGAGAGGAAAGCAAGCTGGAAACAGAAACAGGCGGCTTCAAATACCTTCTTGAGGACTAGAAGCATTTCTGCTTCAAGATAAAAAGAAGCAGAACCGGCAGGAGGGGCCCTGTTGAATTCCCTGAGAAAGGGCTTTTTTTGAGCTCCTCCTCCTCCTCCCACAACCAGCAATCCCCCCCCCCTTCTGAGGGGCAAGGGGGCCCCTGCGTTTTCCTGGCCTTGCATAGCCATGAAATGGAAGAGCCTGCTGAGCCTTCTGCCCCCAAGAGCCAAAGGGGGCCCAGAGTGCCAAGAGCGGACGGGACCCCTTCCCAACTGACCCCTGAAGAGCGAAGGGGAGGGAGAGCCTCAAAGCAGCCCCCCCCCTCAACACCTTCCCCACCCAACGGGGGGGGGGGGCGGGGGGGAATTGCAAAGCAGCAACACCGCCCCATCCACAGGCAGCCGGGGGCGGGGGCGGAGGGGGGCTGCTGCAGCAAGCAGATTTCTGCAAAGACGGAAAGTCGGCCGACAACCACAATTGCGGGCAGAGAGGGGTAATTACCCCTCAATTCGGGGGATCAGCATCCTTTCCCTCCCCCCCACCCCCACCACTAGGGTTGTGTCTTGGAGGGTGTGTGTGTGTGTGTGTGTGTCTCTGTCCAGTAGAGAAGTGACACTCAGCAGTCTGAAGCAACCGGGGGGGGGGTCTCCAGAAGTGGCCTGGGAGAGACCTCCAGCAGAGTCCTCTCCCTCCCTCCCTCCCTCACGCACACACGCTGGGCTCGCAGCACGGGGCAGGGGCGGAGGGCAAGGAAGACTCCTGCTGTCCATCTGCCATCCTTGGGGGCTACAAACAGATTTAAACCCACACAGCCATCGGGGGGGAGGAGGGGGGCAGGGCCCTAGGGGCCCCTCAAGGCCTTTCTCACATCATCCACACACCTTGGGGTCACACACACTCAGAGCCCCCCCGGGTGGCTTCCTTAGCCTTGGCCCGCAGGACCCTGACCGCTGGCTGAGCTCACACCACCTGCCAAGCGGAACGAGCGCTGACCACCCGATAGCCACGTTCGGGGGAGAAGCAGCCGGAAACGTGTCCTCGATGCCTCCCCACCAACAGCTGCCTGGGAATTGTGGGGGCTGAAGTCCGGCACATCTGGAAGGAGGCCGGCTCGGGGAAGGAGAACGCGGGGCCGGGCGAAGGCAGGACCACCCCAAGCTCCTGCACAGACGCCCACATGGAAGGCCTGAGGGAGGGCCGCTCAGGTCCTCGGCCCCTGGGGGGAACCGATCCCACGAGAGGAGAGTCCAGAGGGGATTTCCTGGGCTCCAAAGGCCTCTCTGAATCCTGGGAGGGCTCTTTGATGGACCAACGGACGGAAACTCCAGATTTCCCAGAAGAGCAGGCTGGAGCTCCAGGCTTTGCCCTCCTGGGGACCTGCCACATTTAGGGGGCGATTCCGGGCTTGCCTCCCACCCCCCAAATGTCAGTCCCGAGACTTTGAAGCTCAGCTCAGCAACCGCGTTCTCCCAGCTATCGGATGGTGTGTGAACTGAGCCAGATAAGGACTACCTTATCCAGGGGCAGCAGCTTGCTAGCCATGGTTGGTTCTGCAAAAGCTAAGCCAAGTCAGAAAGCCAGAAAGCTCTCGGATGGGAGACCACCAGGAGATCCACATTGTGCAGAAGCTTTGCGTGCTACTGCCACAATGGTGCTTTATGGCAAAACGCGGGAGTCCCTTTTGATACAGACCCAACGGGGGGGAGGACCAAATATTGAAATAGAAGTTATACAGTGACGCCCCCCCCCCCCCACCAAGGATTCAGCCTGTTGCAGCACTCACTGACCGGAAGTCTCTTTTTCAAATTACTCCCAACTGAGTGCAACTTTTGCATTTTGCCTGAAAACCTTCCTGCCCACTTGGCTGCGCAGAAGGGATCCCCGGGTTGTGTTAGACATCAAGCCACGTTGCTTCAGGAGGGCCCGGGCTAGAGGGCAGCCTATGGCGAAGAGGGCGCCAAGCAGGGCCAGGCTGTGGGAGCCACGCAAGGGCTACGGGCCACTCCGAAGGGCCGAGTCCCACCTCCTGCCGAGCGGCCTCTTCTTCAGCCGGGCAAGCTGGGCCATCTCAACCTCAGGGCCAAAGCAGCTCCTCCCACCGGGTCAGAGCCAAGGAGGGCAGCCTTAGTCCCCCACCTCTGCCCGCAGGGAGCTCCCCCACATCCGCCCTCCACGCAGCAATGCCTCTGCTGCACCCAGCAAGCCCTGGGCACCAGCTACACTCGCTCCCTGGCCCCTGGCTGCAGGCCCTGAACGGTGTGTGTGTGTGTGTGTGTGTGTGTGTGTGTGATCCTAGCAGGGGAGAACCGAAGGGGGGGGGGGCAAAGGGTGCCAGGGCATGGCGGGGGAGTTCTTCCCACAGAGATGCCAAGGCGGAGACCCAAAGGCACCGGTGGCCCCTTTCTGCCCATCCCTGGCCGGTCCAGGGAGAAGGCCAGCTGAACCCCCCCTCCCAACCACAGCGCCCGGCATACCTGTCCAGGCAGGGGGGCGCATGCTCATGGTTTGCAGTCAAGTCCAGCAGCCCGAGGCGGAGGCCCCTGGTCCTTCGGCTGGGCCAAGAGGAGGAGGAGGAGGAGGAGGAGGGAGCTGCAGGAGGACTCGCTTGCCCGTCCCGGGTGGGGGGCATCCAGGCAGCCCTCCGCTTCCCTTGCAGGGGGCGCCTCTTCCTGGGCAGCCCCGGCGCCTACATGGGAGGGGGCCCTTCTCTGCCCCACCGCCCCAACCCCCACCAGGCTCCGGGAGATCCCCCCTCTCCCCCCCTCCGCAGGATCTCAGAGGCCCAGCAGCGCCCAAGAGCGGCGGCGGCGGCGGCTCCACTTTTTCCAGCCGGGCATCGGTGGGTGGGTGGGTGGAGGGGGGCGGGCGGGGCAACGGCGCCGGGGCTTCCCTTCTTCCCCTCGGCCGCCCAGCAGGAGAAAGTCCGGGCGGGGGATCCGCCTCCGCCGATGCTGCTGGGGGGGGGGAGGGAGAGGGGGGGTCAGCGGGGCCTGCGGGGGAGGGGAGGGGGGCTCCGTGTGGGGTGGGGGGTCGCTGCCTCGGCTCGCCCTCCCGGCCACGGTGAGGCCTGCTGCGGCGCCAAGCCCCGGACTCGCCCGGCCCGCCGCCCCGAGCCTCCGCCGCCGCCTTACCTGCCGCCGCCGGCCCTGCGGAAGGGGCAGCGGGAGCCCCCGCGTCTCTGCCCGCCTCTTCCCTCCGCCCGGCCGCTCCTTCGCCCTCCGTCGGCGGCGGCTGCCTTCGTCGTCCTCCTCCTCGTCGTCCTCCTCCTCCTCCTGCTGGATGGAATCCCCGCCCTGCTTCCTGCGGGAGGCTTCCCTCTGCAGCAGGTGGGAGGGGGCGCCCTCCCTCCCCCCTCGCCCCCCTCCCCCGCCGCTGCTGCAGAGGCGGAAGGCGGCCCCCCCTCGCTCCCCCTCCGCCCCCTCCCCTAGAGGAGCCCAGGCGCCCTTCCCTCAGACCCACCGCCCCAGGCTTTTCCTGGTGGTCTCCCATCCCAAGAGGGGCCGCCCCCTTTCCTGGGCTGCTGCTGAGCCACCCGGGGGAGTGGGGGGGGGTGTTGCTCCTTCCGGAGGGGGGCAGTCAAAGCGAGGGCCTCCCCCTCGGCCCTTCTGCCCCAAGCAACCTGGCCCCAACCCCAGAATCAAGCCGGCCTCTCAGTGAGGGGAAGGATGGGGGGGCCCTCTGACCATGTGCCTTTCCTACCTTCCCTTCCCTTCGGGGCTGGAGCCAGGGAGGCCACCCAGGCAGGGAGCGCCCCTCACGGAGGGCGCGGGGGGGGGGGGCACTTTCAGGAAAAAGGGGGTGTTTTCCCCACCGCTGAAAGTGGAGGTTGGGGGGTGGCTGAGAGGGATATTTTCTCCCTTTTAATTGCTCTCATGGGCCTGGAGGTCTCCTGCCTGAGGAAGGGGCATCCCGTGTGTTTGTGTGCATCAATGCTGAAGAAAAGGGGGAGACCCAGGCTGCACCCCCCCAAAAAATCTCCCTCCTCCTCCTCCTCCATGGATTTCATTCATTCACATGATTCTTCAGTACTTGAAGTTCATAGCTCTGGCTTATTTATTAACACATCTTTAAACGCAGCAGAAATTTTTTAAAAGCCGGCCGATGTGGGCCACCTCAGACCACCTCAGAGCATCCGGGCTGTTTCCACGATGCTGATCCCCTTCCAGATCATGGTGCCGGTTTGCAGAAAAGGCTCCTTGAAGCCTCGATCCCCATGGAGGGTATCCCAGCCAGGGGGGGGAAAGTTACAAACATCATGAACCAAGAGGGTTTCCTGCACATCTGGCTTCTTTTGCGCAAAGCCCCGTCCTTGGCGAGGCCTCCTGGGGTGATTTGCTCTGCTTTGGTGTCGCAGGTAAAGTGGCCGATGCCCGACTCAGGAGTCTCTTTTCCTGCCCTGCGTGGCCGGGAGGCGGTGGTGGACCGGACACCCTTGCTGGAGCAGGAGCCGCTTCCTTGCAATGAAGCCAAGCGGGCACCAGGGGCTGCTGGTGCTTCTCCCGGGCCGGGATCATCGCCAGGACCTGCACAGGAAGAGCCGAGGGCTGCTCTCCCTGCACAGCGCCCAGCACTTCCGCTCCCCCAACAGAGGGGGCTCGTCCACGTCTAAATAGCCGCCCTGCCCTCGGTCAAGAAGAGCCCGTTTTCATTCCCCACGTGACGGAGCGGTTTTCTGCCAGGCCAGGCCTCCTCAGAGGGACTAGCTACATGGAGCGCCTCCTTCTGAGGCTCCCTAACCTCCCTGGGGCAGCCCGGGGCCACCGGTGGGAGCCCAGGGAAGGGCCTTCCGTGCTGCCCACCTGGAGCACTCCTGCCCAGCACTTGGGGCTCTGGAGAAGGGCTCGTCCTTCCGAGGGTCCTGCAACCTGGCCTCAGTGCTGGGCGAAGGGCCGGGAAGGGGGTCTGGGGCCGGAATGAGGGGTGAAGCCTGGATGGGGAAGTGGCCGAAGAAGAAACTTCTCTTTGGTGCTCAAACCACAGGAGGAACTGAGGAGGCAGGAAGGGGGGGGGGGAGTCCGGGGGTCCCGGAGAGCAGAGAAAGCGGGGTGGGTGGGTGTGAAGGTGCATAAGGCCGGGAGCGAGGGGCAGCCGGACACTCCCTTCTTATCACTGGGGAGGGGGCGAAGGCAGCCAGAGGGACGGCAGGACTTTCCTCGCCTCAGAACAATCGGTCTTACCTGGGTACAAAGTTAATTCATTAATAATAAACTACGCCTGTTTGCTCAGAGGTGGGTGAGCTTGGCTGGTGCCCACGCTGGAGCGGAGCCAAGGCTGCCCGAGAGGCCTCCACGCTCAGCCTTTCCAGAGAGCAAGCAGCCGACCGAAGGCTCCTCTTCACAGCAGTGCAGGAAGGGGCCCTGGGGATGGCGGGAGATTCGGCCCTCAGAGCTGGTGGGTTCCTCCTCCTCCTCCCCCTCCTCCCCCTCCTCCTCCTCTTGTAAGGCCCAGGCAGCAGGGAGATTGCATTGCCATGCTAATTCCCATTAATTGGCCATTGCTAAAATATACCCTCATTACAATGGCCTCCAATTGGCTTGTTCCCCTGCCCTGCTGAGGGGCTTCACTCCCTTTAAATTAGGCCTCCTTCTGCCTAGAATTAGCCACCTGGCTCACCTGGCCAAATAGCCCCTTCCCCAAATGGCCGGGGACCCTTCCTTCCAAGCTGGGCCGGCTGAGGCCGGCTAACTCCTTCCTCTGCCTCTCCTCACTAAAGCTTTTAACCCAGGAATTCTTCCCGTTTCTGTTTTTCCCAGCCCAGGTCTGTCCTGCCGCTTTCCTTGACCCCCTTTCCCTTCCCACTCCGAGGCTCTCTGGGCTACGGAGGGTTGCAATACAGACAAGAGGGAAGGTGAGATAATTCAGCCGCGTGTGGCAGATCAAAGGCCTGCGATAACAGCCCCAACCAGAATCGGTTGCTAAATTACAGATTGCTTTTCCACACCGAGAAGATGCAAAGATAAGGCTTTAAATTTAAGCCCTGGAAACATAAAACACCAAATAACGAGAAAGGCAGCAACTCCGCAGGAGGACAGAGAAGGACTCTGCTTTCCTTTCCCCAAGGAGGGTTTTGGAAGCCAGATTGTGCGCACATTAATCGAGAGAGGGGGATTCTGCCTCCTTCCGGGAGAAGACGTTTCCCCAGCCAGGAAGGGACGGCTCCCCCACCCGCCTGGCCCCCTCCGTCAAAGATCAAAGGATGCCAGAGCAGCACCGGAGCCTGTGCTGCCTGCGTCACACACACACACACACACACACACTGTGGAGATCCTTTCAGAGGGATCCACCTTCCTTCCTTCCTTCCTTCCTTCCTTCTTCACACTTTCCCTGCCTCTGATTGGGGCACCGGCAGGTTCCAACAGGTGGTTTCTGCATGTGTAAGTGCAGGTTTGCTTTGAAGCAGGATTCCAGTTGAGCCGGCCTGGCTGGCAGGGAGGGAGGGAGGGAGGGAGAGCTTGGAATCGGCTTGCAGCCTCTCGCTCGCTCTGCCAATTCCCCCCCCCCCCCCGCGCGCAATCTGCTTAGCCCCACTGAGCCGAGTGGGCAGGTCAGGGGCCGCTTGTCCAACGCCTCCCGTCTTGGTCTCCTCAAGGTGATCGCTGGAGATACAAGGCTCCCTCCCTCTACACCTTCCTTCCGTGTCGCTTCTTCGCTTTCCAAGCTGGCCTGGGCTGACCCAATTCAGAAGAACATGCAAATTAACTACGAGCGGCAATGGCCGGCCAGGGCTTCCGGTCACACTCCCCACCAGGCATTTGCTCAGGCTGATGGGGGGAGGCATAGCAGGAGGACAGGTGCTTTGAGGGAGGGGCACCTCACTAAGGTGCCCACCTGTTGGCCAAGTCCAAAGGGCGGCTGCTGCCTCTGCTGAGAACGGAAGCCTCCTCCTGTGGGGAAGCCTCCGGACGGAGGAGAGGCAGCTGGATGGGGGCCTTTCAAAGGGCCGAAGACCTCTGCCGCCATCTGCCGAGTGCCCCTTCAGAAGCGGCATCCCAGGATCAGCAATTGGCTGGCAGAAGCTGCCTCCCAATCCAGGGAAGGGCGGAACCCCAAAACACTCGACACAATCGCTGCCCCAGACTGGCAGGCGGAGGAAATTTGGCTGATGGAAGATGTGGCAAGGAGAGTTTCCAGGAAGTGCCACATCCTGCCTGGGAGAGAGAGAGGCAGCCCCGAAGTCTCGCCCAGAGGTGGCTTGGAGGAAAAGGGGGAGCCGGGGTTTTCCCCCCACTGGGTTGGGCGTTCCCAAGGCGCGCCACCTGTTTTCCACGCTTCAGCAACAGTGGAAGCCGTCGGTCCCTACCCATTGGGGCACACAGCCTCCGAGGAATAAACCCAGCCGGGCACCCTGTTTTCCCGAGGCAGAAGTAACAGCCATGGGCCCGGGACCTGGAGGGGAAGGGCACTTCGCTCAGGCCTTGCCAATCGGAGCTCCCAGAGAGCCTTCCTAGGTTTCACACGCACAGAGCACCCAGGGAGGGTTTTGGGCTCCTCCTCCCAACGTGTCTGCAGGTGCCCCAGAAACCACTGGGAGGAACGGGCTGGTTGGAAGCCTTGCAGGAGGAGCTGAGCCCCAGGCGCCTTCCATTGCCTCAGACAGGAATCCTACCACAGGCTCCCAGCTCCTCGGCCTACTTGGCCGCAGCCTGCAGGGGAAGAGGCCGCCCAGCTGATGGGAGCCTCCACAGACGCCCTTCAGGAGCCCGGGAATCGGTTGAACTCGGGGTTCCCGTTTTTTCTAAGCGTACGAAGTTGGTCAGCCTGCAGGCAGGAAGGTCCGAAGCGTCCCTCAGCATGGCTGCAGGAGTTTGGGCCTCTCCAGGGTGGGAGCCAGGAGGCAGGCAGGGAGGAAAGGAAGCAGGGAGGGGGGGGGGCGGAGTTGGCTTGCCCCAGCTGCCCTCCTCCTCGAGGCCCAGCTGGCACAACCGGCCCGGGAACCTCGTGTGACTCCCTGGGCGACAGGCTCCACGCAGGCCCTGACGCCACAAGGGCTGCTGAGAGGGAGCCGCTCCCGGCCCTCCTGCCCGAGGAAGCGCCAAGGGCGCGTGAATCACAGCCAAGCCTGGTGGAGCTTTCGCATCCAGAGGCCCACACGCCTCACTGCACGTGGCAAAGCGGTGGCGCCCGTGCCTGGCCTGCAACCACCCCTCGCCCGCAGGCTCTGCCCCGGCTGGCCTTTGACAGGGGGATCTGGGTGGAGCACGGGCCGGAGCTGCGGCCAGGACAGAGCGGGCAACGCGGGAATACCCAGGCGCTCCCTCCCTCCCTCCCTCCCGGGGAGGAGGAGGAGGAGGCGTGGAAGGGAAGGGACCCGGGATAATCAGTGCAGCCAGACTGAGTCATCTGCCAGGTCAAAGGTGCCTCCTCAGCTGAGCTGGCTTCAGAGGCGTAAAACCCTCGCCAAGGAAGCCTCCGGCCTCCAGCAAGCACCCAGCGGCCTTCCCTGCCTCCCTGCAGCTCCTGGAAGTGGGCGGGAAGATGCCCTGGGACCCTTCTGGCCCTCGCAAGGACCTCCGGTGTGGCCGAGGGCCCCCCCCCTTTGCAGCAGAGCAGCTGGCCCCCCATCCTCCGCCCCCCCCCCGTGGGCCCCTCCCCCCTCAGCCCGCCCTTCACTCCGCCTGGCAGCCTCCTTGCGCCACAGAGGCCAAGGCCAAGGTCCGCCCAGGTCTCCCCAAAAGGAAAAGACGGCAGGAAGCCCAGCAGACTTACTTAAAAGGTTTATTTAACTTTTTTTTTTTAAAATTTGAGGTAAAATATCTCATATCAACTTCCATAACAAAATACAGAGCTATCAGATACCCCTGGAAAAAAATATGTATATTATACATATATTTCTATAACATTACATCATATATATAATATATATGCAAAGGTTTTTTTTTTTTGAAGACTTTATAGAAAGTGGAACGTCTAAAGGCACTGCACAAAAGCATGAGGACTACTTACATTTTTTTTTTAGACACAATTTTAATCCTGCTTTACATGGACAAATACCTCAAGCTGTGAGCTGCCGCCCCTGTGTGTGGACTTCTCCAGCCTCTCGTGGGAAAATGCTTCCGCTTTATAAAAGGAGTGATCAGGAAATACTTTGCCACTTTTAACACTCTAAGTTGAATTTTCTCTCTCTAAGAAAACAACCTAACGGGATGCCCTTCCAAGCCAAGCCCCCCCTCCCCCCCTCCCTCCCTCCTCCTGCACCCCTAAGGCCCAAAGGAAAAGGAGAAAGAGCAAAGCAGGGTAGAAGAGGAGCCCCCCCCAGCCCCCCCCTCGAGGTTAAGTCTTCCCACTCGTCTCCCCCCCTCAATGAGGAGGCGGGGGATCCTGGATCTTTCCCTCCGCCCCCCAACTCTGGCTTCCCTGCTGCCTGAGGAAACACCCCCCCCCCTGAAAATACCCTTGCTGAGGGTACCTGGCCAGCGTGTAAGAGCCAGACGCAGCGGCCCCCCTTCGCCCCAAAGCCCTCCCCTCAAGGCCCTGGCGAGGGAGGGGGGCCACGGCAAAAACCCACCTAAGGTTCCCTATGGCTACAACACATCAAAACAATCCCCCCCAAAGGACGAGGGCTTCCTTGATTAGCGGCAGACAGGATGCCCCCCCCCCCCCCGAATTTGGTTTTTGGCACAAGGAGCTGTTTGGGCTGGCAGGTCCCCCCCCCCCCCAAGAGCTGGCCAGGGGAAGGGGCTTCGCTGGCCTCAACATAGGGCTGGAGCAGCTCCTGACCCCTCCCTGGGGCTGGAGGCCCATCCCAGTTGCTGGTAAGCTCTTCCCGGCCCCCTCCTGCCCCCCCCCCAGCCCCCTGGAGCCCCCAGAGCTGAGCCCTTGAATCCCTGAAGAGGCATCGCAGCTCTTGGTGCAGGGGAGCCCCCACACCCCCCGCCAGCCCAGAGCAGGGAGCAAAAGGTGGGGAAGGGGCTGCCCCCCCCCTCTCCCCAGAGAACAGCCCCCACTCCATGCCCCCCTCCCCCCTCCTCCTGGCACTTGGGTTCAGGCAGAGAAGGCCTTGCCCGTTTCAGTTCCTGAGTTTTGGGCCCCACGGCCAGCCCCCTCCCCCCCTCACCCCACGGAGCAGGAAGGCTCTAAGGCTTGGACATGCAAGGGGCCAGTCTGCCCCCTGTGCCCCCCCCCCGAGCCTCCTCCCACCAGTGCCCCCATGGCTTCCTTCACCTGCTACGCACGCAAACCCCACCGGAGGCCCCAAGGAGCAGAAGAGGGGCAGCCCCATCTAGAGCCTCCCCCCCCCATCTCCAGGGGAACCTTAAGCCACTCTGGCAATAGGGGGGCACTAACACAGTGCCTGCTGCAAAGTGCCCCCCCCCAGGAAAGAGCCTGGTGTGACTGAGGCCACCAGCCCCCTTCCTCAAGGTTTGGCAGCCCCACCCAGATAAGAGCTTCCAGCAGGAGGGCCAGGCAGTCTTCAAGGGCCCACGGAAGGCCCCCTGGGCTGCCCCCCCATCTGCCCCAAAGGCCCAACCCAAGGAAAGGGAGGGAGGGAGGGGCTGCGTTAAAGGCATCTGGGTCTCACTTCCCCTCCCCACCCCTGGAAGTTCCAGAGCTGAACTTCCCATGGCTTCTGCTTCTACAGTCAAAAAAGGTGAACCCCCCCCACCTCCATAGCCCCCCCAGCATTTCTGAGAGCCCAGCCAGTGCACCAGCAGCCCCCAGCCCCCCCCCCCAAAATGCCCCCTTCCAAAACTGAAAGACAGTGCAATGTTCCAGCCCCCCCCAAATAAAATTCCGCTCCCAACACACGTCCGGCTCTGACCAGGAAGGGAGACCACCCAGAAAGCCACAAGAGATTCAGGGGAGCCCCCAAGGGTGGGTCCATCAGTGGTGCTGCTGCATCGGCCACACAGAAATGGCCGAGAAGAAGAGGGGGCTCTGCAAGCCAAGGAGCCCCCTCCCCCTCCCTGGGGACATGAAAAACTGCATTTCACCTGCAATGCACACGCGTGCACACGCATACACACACACAAAGCAACCCCACCCCCCCACCCCGCAAGTTAGTGAAGCCCTCCTCGCCCCACTCCTGCCCCCCAGCCAGGAAAACCTTTGCTACATGACACCTGGGAGCCTCCCCGTCTCCCCCCCCCTAAGTATCCACCGCAGCCTTGGGGGCCAGCAGGATGTGGGGGGTGTCCAGGCTGCCGGCCCAGGAGGGCTTCCTGCTGGGGGTCTCCTCAGGGGCTTCCGCCAGCCGGTCCCCGTTCCAGCGACGCTTCAGGCGCAGCTTGGGGGGCATGAGGGCGTCCTCCCTCTTCTCCGGGGGCCCCGGCTCCCACGCGGGCTCCTGGGCGGGGGTCTTCTCGGGGGCCCCTTCCTCCTGCTTGAGCTTCTTGGCCAGGCCGGGCACCAGGGAAACGCCAGGCCAAGCCGGGGCGGTCGGGTGCAGGAACAGCCTCTTCTCGCGGGGCGGCTCTGGGCGTCGCGGTGGAGGCCCCAAGCCCTCGCTCTCCTCCCGCCCGGGCGGGACCCTCTCTGGGGAGTCGGTGCCACCGGGCTCCTCATCGAATGGCCTCTCCAGCTTGATCCGAGGGGGCGAGGGAGGCGGCCCGCTGCCCCCCTCGCTCTCGTGGCGCTCCCGGTGCTTGCGCCCGGCAGGCGGGGGCTGCAGCTTGATGGGGAAGGGGGGCTGCTCCTCGTGGGGCGGCTGGCAGGCCAGGGGCGGGAAGAGGAGGCCCGGGTAGCGGGGGAAGGTCCGGGGGCTGAGGTGGTAGTTGAAGACGGAGCAGGCCTGCGAGTGCAAGTAGTGCTTCATCTCCTCGGGGCTGAAGGAGAAGCAGCTGCTGCCGCCGGGCGCAAAGGGGCTCATGGCCGAGGAGGGGCTGTAGGAGAAGAGGGTGGGGGTCAGCGACAGGGCGGGGGAGAGGGGCACGTTCAGCACCCCCCCACGGGGAGGGAGGGGAGACCCGCCAAAGGGGCTGTGGGTGTCTGGGTAGAGGCCGCCCCGGCCGAAGAGGGGCAGCACCAGGTCCGACTTGCGCTTCGGGTGGCCGACGGTGCCTGGGGCGGCCGCCGTGTTGCAGGAGGCCAGGAGGTCGACCCTGCGGTGCCAATCTGGAGAGCCCCCGTCCAGCTCCAGGGCTGGAGACGCCTTCTCCTCCGCGCTGCCATTGCTGAGCGCCTCCTGGCCCGGCGGCCCCAGGGCTCTGGCCGAGAAGCAGCCCGGCTGGGAGTCCTCGCCGGGAGACTGGCCCTCCAGGGAGAAATGGAAGCGGGACGAGGCCGTGGGCACCGGAGGGGCGCTCTGCGGCACGGCGCCTGGCATGGAAGAGAGGAGGAGAAGTTGTCAGAGGAGGGTCCCCGGAACACCCTGGGCTCTCTGGGGTTGGGGAGTTCTGGCAATGACAGGATGGAGATCCAGGCCTGGTGAGGCAGTCCCTCCCCTACCATGGCCGCTGCCCAGATGCCCAGGAGGAGGTCTGCCCAGCCCCTCCCTCTGCTGCCATCTGGGGAGAGGACTTTCTCAAAGGGGCTGGTCCCCTTCAGAGGTCGCTTCCCATCTCTGCAGCCAAGGCCTGTCTTTAGCTGTCCCCACTGCCCCCCCCCCCCAAGATGACAGAGCTGGATGGCCCAACTGGGTGTGTGTGTGTGTGTGTGTGTGTGTGTGTGTGTGTGTGTGTAGGATGCCACCTTCCCAGTCAGGGTGAGACATTCTTGGTCCCTCCAGAGGCTCTGCCCAGGCTGCCTGGCAGAAGAGGGCAGAGAAGATCCTTTTGCCCTCCTGGAGGAGCAGAAATGGCCCTGCAGTCGCCCCCCCCCCGCCCAGCAGCAGAGACTCAACCTTGGCCCTTTCCTTCCCTCCCTCCCTGGCAGGGCGGGGCCCCCACCTCCCCAGGCGAGAGGAAAGAAAACAGGCTGTAATCACAGGGCAGCTTCCAGCCTCTCCGCTCGCTGCCAGCCTGAGGGAGCGCTGGGCGTGGCCGAGAGGAATCAGGGTGAGCAACTGCCCGGACTTGTTCCTGCACTTGCCCAGGCCACGGGGGTGCAGCCCTGCTCCGCTCTTGGGGCCCGGCTTTTGGCTGAGGATCACATGGCCGGACCTGCCTGGCAACGAGCACTTGGGCCCTGGGACAACCCCCCCCCCTCCAAAGCCAAGGAACAGGCGGGCAACGGGGCAGAAGGGAGCCAAGGTGAAGGGGGGGGGGGAGAAAGAGCCCCCCACAGAGAGGGCAGCTGAGCTGCCTGGGCCAGTGCTGGGGAGGAGGAGGGAGGGCTTGGCCCAGGGCGCCTGTCCCGAGGACGTGGAGCCTCCCTGGGGGCAAAGAGCCCTCCTGCAGGGGTGGGCCGAGGGATGGAGGCCTGCCTGCAGCGGGAAGGAGCTCGGCCCGTTTTGCAAGAGGCTCCGGTGGTCCACTTGGGGCAGAACCCTGGAAAGCCGCTGGGCTCGCCCTCTTCCCAGCCACACCCAGCACTGCCCGAAGCCTCAGCCAGGGAGGCCGGAGCTGCTCTGCCTGGCCCGGGGCGGCTACTGGTTCCCACAATGAGGAGCCTCCCTTTGGCTGCTTTTCTTCCAAGCCCAGGGTGGCAGCTGCTGCCTCCAGCCCTCCGTCCGCCAGTGGCCGAACGCCCGGAGGAAGAAGGGCCTGCGGAGGAATGCGGGAGTGGAGGCGCAGGAGAGGCCTTGGCAGCCCCAGGAGACAAGGCCCTGCCCATCGGAGTGCCCGGCCAGAGGGGCCACAGCCAAGGGCAGGGAAGAGGCTGGAGAAAAAGGCCAGAACTTTTAGGGGGGGTGGAGAACCGGGACCATCTGCCCTCCACCCGATTCCCAGCTGGAATCTGCCTCTTGGGCTGTCTGGGCCCTCAGATAGGTTAGCTGGAAAGGCCCGGTTTCCGAAGCCCTCTCTGGCCGGGCTCTCGTCCTCCTCAGCCCGGCCTGCTCTGCAGGGAGAGCCTGGGAGGATCGGCAACCAGGGTCACACTCAGGCGGAAGGAAGGAACACGTTCCCCTGGCCAACCCGCCAGGCCTCCTCCCCCCCCAACCCCCACCCGGCAGAACCGGGGCCCGCTGGCTGCTCACCGGTGGGGCGGATGTTAAGGAAGGGGTAACTGGGCATCACGAGTTTGTTGAAGTTGAACTTGTAGGTGAACCGCTTGCCTTTCGTCTTGTGCAGGATCCGCTTGTTGTAGTAGTACCTGCCGAGGGAGGAAAGGCACCTGTCAGCCCCCTTGGGAGGCAGCCGAGTAGCAGGGGACGGACCCAGGCCCTACGGCCTAAAGGCCTCTGTCTGGCCTTTACCCCATACACACACAGAGAGAGAGAGAGAGAGAGAGAGAGAGAGAGAGAGAGAGAGAGAGAGAGAGGGAGAGGAAGGAAGACCTCTGCAAATTAGAGATTTCCCCTCCGTTATGCAGAGGCAGGTCGCGCCTCCTTGAAGGGGACAGAGGGCAGAAGGCTGGCAAGGCTGCTCAGCCAAGCCTCAGCTTCCTGGGGAGAAAAGCCAAGGACATGCCACCCGGGCCACCAGCGCTCACAGCTTGGCACCGGCTCAAGTCCGTTGCTCTGCCAACCCAGAGGGTGGGGCAAGGGGAAGATCTCAAGAGGGCAGCCACTTTCCGGCGTGCGTTTCAGACCCTGGGAGTTTTCCCACACGGGGGGCTCCTTGGCAACACAGCCCCACCCACCCGCTCAGGAAATCTAGCCCCAATCAGGATCTCTGGGGCAGGCGGGCCCTCCAAAACTACGGGGGGCCTGCGGGGATGTGGGAGCCCAGACTGGAGATACGCCAGAGAGGGTGAACGAATGACCTCCAGTTCTGAGAGCTGCAGGTGGGCTTTTGCAGTGCCCAAAGACCCCGGAGGGCAGGTCTGCTCCAGAACCATCTCCCCCGAGGGCTTCCTGCCGAGACTGCCGGCATTGCCCAGGCCTTTTGGGGGGGGGGGGTGTTGTCAGTGGATCAGTGGAAAAACTCCCATCTACACCGCAAGGGTTGTTTTCAGGGGCCTCCTGTCAACCTCTCCAGCCTCCACCGGCCCCACATTCACCTGAGAGCCCGGCTCAGCTTGTCGTAGTTCATCTGGGGCTTGCATTTCCTGCGGCCCCACAGGCGGGCCACCTCATCCGGGTCCTTGATGACGAACTCCCCGTATTCGCCCTGCTGCCAGGCGATGACGTGCCGGAACTCCTCCTTCTGCAGCAGCTCCAGGATGAAGTGCCAGAGCTGGATCTGGCGGGAGCCCGGGCTGGACTCCGTCTTGTATGCCCAGTCAGGGAAATGATAGCCTAGCAGAGCGGAAGGCAAAGCTGGCGGTCAGAAACCGCCAAGCCAACCGTCTCTGCCCCCTTGCCGAGCTGAGCGCTGGAGACGCTAGAAGTCGCCTGCGGTTGCAGAGGAGGTGGGCACAGCAGCCACCGCCACCCTCTCCGGGCAGCCCCTCCCAGCCCCCGAGCAGGGATTAGAAAGCCCAGGCCAAGGGGAAAGGGAGAGGAAGAAGCCCCTGCCCCCTCTGCCCCAGGCCTCACCTCCTCCTCCTTCTGGTTTCTCCACAATGGGGCAGCCGGCCTTCATGTCTCCTCTGCTCCTGCGAGGGTGGCCGGAGGGAGGGAAGGCAAAGCAGGGTTAGCTCCTCCGGGGGCCTCAGGGCTTCCCAGCAAGGCTTCCTGGCCCAAGGAAAGGGCCGCCTGGGGCCCCGTTGGCTTTGATCAGGGCGGCCATCGCTCCCCCCCCCCCCGTTGGGCTCCCGAGTGTAAACACCGCAGCTGAAGCCCCTCCTCCCTTCCCACGGGGGGGGGGGGGGGCTCCCGGGACACACACCTGCGGAGGCGGAGAACGAGGAGGGTCTGCTGGGGAGAGGACGCCCCTCCCGCCCCCCCCATTTCTCCGCCCTCTCCTCGGGCTCCGGGCTGCCCTTCTGCGCTCCAGGGAGGGACTCTCCCCCCGCCGCCGCCCCCGGCCCACCGCTCGCAGGGAAGGAGGGCGACCTGCCGGCGGCTGTCGGGGAGGCTCCCCGCCGGCTCCCTTCCCTCCGCCACGCCCGTCCCTGAAGAGCGGAGCCAGCGGCGGTGCCGGAGCCTCCCTGCCGCTCTCTGGGCGGGCGGCGCGCAGGGCCGATCGGGGGCCTCGGAGGGACCGTGCTGGGCCTCCTCCGCCCGCAGCGCCGCCCTGGGACTGGGACGGGGGACCGGGAGCCCCGGACGGCGCCCCTGGGAAGCGGCCCCGTGCGGACTCTGGGGCGGCCGAGCGGATCCTGCGCGGGAGGGGAGGATGGGCCCCGGAGCCCCCGACGCCCAGCGCCTGTCGGGGAAGGAAGGCCCGAGCCTCCGCCGCGCCCTCCCCGGGCTCACCTGAGACCGCCGGGCGGCCGGCTGGGGCTCCGCGGGCGGGCGGGCGGGCGGGTGCGGCCTGCGGGGCTGCGCGGCCGCTTCTGCTGCTGCCTCCCGTCGCTCCGCCGCCGCCGCTCCTCGCCCACCTCCAGCGCCAGCCACCGGAAACGGAAACGCCTCGACGACGGCGCGCCCGCCCACACGCCCTGACTCACCGCGCGCCGCTTCCGGGGGAGGCGGCGGGCGGGCGAGCGAGCGAAGGGGCGCGTCACTTCCGATCCGCCAGGGCGGTCCGCTCTTACTCCTCCTCTCTATCGTTCAGTTGCCTGGATTGTGGTGGCAGGTGGAGCAAGGAAGCTAAACTTCCTTTGTCCCTCAGTGGACTTTCCCCGCCATAGGGATAGAAACACAAACACGCCCGCCCTTCCCTTCCCGTAGAGTTGAAATGGAAGCCCCGATAGCGCCTATACCGTAGAATTCAATAGGGCTCTTGCCCTGGGATGGAAGCCTCCGTTTTGCAGCCTCCGAGGCCTGAGTGCGAATTCGGGGCCTCCGGAGGGGAAAAGGGGCTTCCGGCCCGGTCCTCGCACTTACGGCCGTTCCCCGCATTCCCCTCCCCCCCCCCCGGCGCTGCCCCCCTTGAAGCAGGAAACGAAGGTTCCCTTCGGCGGAGGAAATGAAAGGGGCAGAAGCGCTGAAGTCCCCGTCCCAAGCCTCGCCTCGCCTGCGGTGCCCGGCATCCCGCCCTCCTCCTGCCGCCGCCCCGCTTGCCCCCGAGGGAACGCAGGGGAGCCCGGCTCGGGGCCCAGGAGGGCGTCCCTGGCAGGCGGCGGGGGAAGCCCTACTCCTCCTCTTCCGAGGCAGCAGCACCGCACTGCGGAGAAGCGGCCGAACGGCAGCCGGGAAGGCGTCGCGCTTTGCCCGGCACGGGCTCCCCTTCCTTGCAAAGGGGCAGCGGTGGGGTAGGCGCCCCGGACGGGACTCTCTGTTCGGGGTCCCCGTTGCGCCTCTTCGTTGGCCGGCTCCGTCCCCGGTTCTCCTCTAGGCCCCTTCCCAAGGCCAGGCAGGGGTGAGATGAACGTTGGCCATGACTTCGGTCCCCTGGCGAGCCCTCGAGGGGAAGCCTGATAGAAAAATGCACGCAGACACCGTGCCCCCTCTTTACAAGAGCCTTTATAATAACGGGTCGCATTCCAGTAACGTCTGGGGGGCCGGACGCCTCTGCCAGCAGCTGAGGGGTTTCCAGGAGCGGCTCAGAGTTCTGGTTTCCCTGGCAGCCGGCAGCGGACGGTGTGTGCCCAGGTGCTCCTCCTGTTGCCTTTCAAAGTAGGGCCTGACCTCACAACAGAGGTGGAACCCAGCTGCCTCGGTTGCCTTGAGACAGGCGAGGATTCCAACTGCGGTGACAGCTCAGCTGGCATCAGGATGCAGAACTGGTTCTCCCTAAATCGGCACCTCCGCAGGTAAGGCCACATTGGGCAGGAAAGGCCCAGAGATTGCCATGTCCGTCTGGCCTTGGGAGCGGGGCAGCCCCGGAGAGCAGCACAGCCTCCTCTGGCCACCTCCTGAGGGGCCCCTGAGCGGGAAGGCAACGTTTGTGTCTGGGCGCTGGAGGGCCCAATTTCCTGGCAGCTGATTTTTATTTCTCCTCCTCCTAGATCCATCTACGAGAAGAACAGACCGTAAGTAACAGCCTCTCTGGAACTCAGAGGAAGCCTGGTCTTCGGGCAAATGAGGGAGATGTTGGTGCTGGAAGGAGAAACCAGGGCCTGGGATACCTGGATGTTCCCAAGTCCTTGGCTGCCGTGGATCCTTGGGTGTCTTTTTGTGGGGCATCACACACACACACACACAGACTCTGCTCGATGTTTGCAGGCTTTCCGAGGATGACAAAAGGGAAACCTCAAACGAAGCTGAAAGGGACCCAGTTGTGGGGGAAGGTGAGTTTTCTCAGGGAAGAGATTTGCTCCTTTGAAGCTCCAGGAGACCTCGGGGGCTCTGCAGAGATACCCGTTTTGAACCAGGGCAGAAGCTTGTGGGGAGTTGGGGGGAGGGAGAGCCTCCACTGACATGTGCCCTTCCTTTCCTGCTTCCCAGGTTGTCTTCATCAGCTGCAGCCCCAACCAGGTCCAGCGGCTGCAAATGGTAAGCCCCACAGCGGTGAGCTCCAGCCCAGGTGCCCAAGCAGTCGCCAACACTAATTCTACCTCCCCTCCCCTCAGCAGGTGATCTAGAAGGCAAGGCTCAGGCTGACCCCTTGGTTCCTGAACCATCGCCCCCCCAGGACATTTCCCCAGAGCCTGCCCTTCCAGCTCCTGTGACCCCAGAGATCATGGCCCTGATTCAGGAGCTGCAAGCGGCGCATGAGTTCCAGTCTTCTCACTTCCAAGAGCGTACGTTGGAGGGCACCTTCCCCTGCCCCTCCATTGGGGGGGTGGGGGGCAGATTTTACCCCCTCCGCAGGCATCAGCTCTCCCGGGGCTCTCTCCTTCCAGGCAGGCAGGATCTTCGCAGCTGCCACGATTGCCTGAAGTCCATGAAGATCCTCAGGGAGCACCTCCAGGCTGTGAAGACCAGGCTGTGGCATGTAGAGGCCATGCTGGGCATTCAGGTCCCACCTCAAGAGCTGGACCCGGAGGAGGAGCAGGAGGAGCCGAGCGCCCAGGAGAGCCCCTGCAACCCGGACCTCCCTCCTGCCCCCCCTTTGCCTAACGGGGGTGCCTGAGGGGCCAGGAAAGCCAGCAAAGGGGCTGGTGGCATTCCTGGAAGCAGGAGAGCAGCATAAACAGAGATCTGCAGTCTCTAATCACAAATCCTGGGTGTTTCCTCTTGTTTTTGAGTGCTGCTCCCCAACTTCTCTGCTCTGCTACTTCCCCAGTGGCGAGGTGGGGGGGGGAGAGGGGCTGCATTCCTTTGGCAAAGGCCGGGTGAATAATACAGCAGAAGCAGCCCCAAATTGGGGAGGGGGGGTCATGGGCCCTGTACCTAAAGAAGACTGTCAATTATCTTGTCCTGTGAAATGCATTTTCTCCAGCGCTCTGTAATAAAGTAGAATTGATGCAGAAATTGAAACATTTCAGAATAAAATGAGAAGAGTCACAGGGAGATTCGGCCACACACACCCTCCCCCTCAGCCAGTAGGGGGGGGAAAGCAGGATTTGGACCCCAACGTTAATGCCGACTGGGGAATTCTAGGGAGGGAGGGAAGGCCACGCCCACCCCCCATGCAGCCCAGCCACCGTCACCCTGCCCTCCAGGCCAGCCTCTTCCCCCGGCCGCTCGGCAGCCAGGAGGCAGACCGACAAAGGCGCTGCAAATAAGTCGCGCTAAGCGGGCGCTCGCAGGAGGCTCCTGGCTCGGGAGCCCTAGACAGACGCTCTGCGCCTGCGCAGCTCCGAAGAGCGGCGGGACCTGCCAGGACTGCAAATCCCAGGACGCACCGCGCTCCGCCCCACGTGCTCGCCCTGCCCGGAAGCGCCGGGGAGCTTTGGCGGCTGCGGAGGTGAGCGGTGGGCGCCCCGTGCAACGGCTGGCGGCGCCGGGTGCAGCAGGCGGGGCTGCTGCAAGGAGGGGGAGGCGCGGCTGGGGGTGGGGGAGGGCCGAGCCCCTCGGAGCCCAACCTGCGCCCCTTGCAGGCGCCATGAGGCTGACGCGGCTGCTGGCCATGGCGGAGAAGCTGGCACCCCCCTGGGCCCCCGAGCTCGGCCGGGCGGGGAAGGCGGCCCGCAGGAAGAAGCCCGCGCTGCCGCCCATCCCGGAGGAGGACTGGCAGGTCTTCCGGGGAGACACGGTGAGTTGGGAGCCCGGCTTCGGAAGGCAGGCGACCCCCGCCCGCTCGGAGCCCCCCACCCACCCGCCGCCCTCGTCTCCCCCCTCCCCCCCGCAGGTGCAGATCCTGAGCGGACGGGAGGCCGGCAAGCAAGGGCAGGTCACGCAGGTGGACAAGGAGCAGCAGTCGGTGCTTCTGGACCGCCTCAACATGGTAAGGGGGAAGAGGAGGCTGGGCCTCTACGGGAAGCCCTTCCTTGCAGGCACAAGATCCAGGGCTTTGCAGCCTCCCCTGTGCTTCTCTCCCCCAGGGCTACTTCTACGCAGACACCATGGCGGGAAGGACCATGTTTGCCCGGGAGAAGCCGCTGCCCTTGAAGGAGGTGGGCCTGGTAGACCCCACCGACAGGTAGGGCTGGATTCCCCTCCCCCACTTTGCCCCTGTTGGGGGCCGTAAATCACTTGAGCCCCTGGGGGAGCCGATTGTGGGGTGGCTTTTGTTCCCTCCCTCCCTGCTCTCTCGCTCTCCAGGGAAGTTATCATTCCCCCTTTCCACCCCAGAGGACAAAATCAAATCATTCCTTGAGTGACAGGCGTTGGCCCAGATGGCTGCGGTTTTTCTAAAAAAGATTCCTGCCAAGAGTTTTTTTTTCAAACTCTTGGGGGTGGGGGGGCACTGAATATTGGCCTCCTGTGGGCCTTGCCCTTATACAGCGCTTGGCATTCGGCTCCTTGAAAGAAATTTTCCCTTTGGGCCTCTCCCGGGCGCCTCAGGCTGCCCACCCAAGTGGCCTGGCGCTACACAGAACAGGGCGAGCGCGTGAGGGTCTCCGTCCGGACCGGCCGCATCATCCCCAAACCTGTCGAGCAGAGGGAGGATGGCATCGTCCCGGAGCTGTGGGTCGGTAAGAGGCCCCTCTGCTGAGGGAGGGAGGGAGGCGGAGTGTGGGGACACCCTGGGCACCCCCTCTGCTAGGGCCCTGCCCTGGGGCCGGCTTGTTCTCAAGCTGCATGAGGACTAGAACCTTGAAACTGGCCTAACGCTAAGACTCTGCCCTCCCGCCCCGTTCCTTGGTGCTTCAGATGGCCCAAAGGACACCTCCACCAAGGACGCCCTGGAGAAGACCTACACGCCGTCCCTAAAGACCTTCCAGGAGGAAATCATGGAGCGGATGGGGGTCGTGGAGACACGGCGGCACAGGAAGTCCTATTGGTACTGAGGCCTCTTCCGCTCCTTCCCCGGAGGAGCCAGAGAAGCTCTGCACTCACACAGGACGGGCGTCCACTGGCCATCTTTTATCAAAGGCAAAGACAATAAATATCCCTTCACAGGAAAACAAGCGTACTGTCATTACAAACACACAGCAGGAGGGAGAGACGTCAACGGGTTGGCTCGCTTCCTCCTCCTCCTCCAAAAGGTTGGGCCAGGGGCTTCCTCGGCTGGGGTGCAACGGACACTCCGGGGGACGGGGAGGCCAAGTTCTTTGGCTGCTTCTGCGTCAGACACAGAGCAGGCCCATCTAGGGCAGGAGCCTCCTCACTCTCCTGCGGCCAGGCCCCAGAGGTCGGAGGGCGGCACCTTCTTGGCAGCCACCAGCACCAGGTTCCTGGCCGACAGTGCTGGGTCAAAGAGAGGCAGCAGCGCACAGGGGAAACCTGGGGGGAGGCAAGAGAGAGGGAGTGGGCTTGGGGCAGCCTTCTCAAAGGGGCTCAGGAAAGGCTTGGCGCTCTGCCCCGTCTCCCCTGTGCTCCAAAGAGCTGCCCGCACAGAGGCAGCAAGACGCCATTTTGAAAGGGGGGTGGAACATTTTTCTTGAGCTGCCGGGTGGGATGCTGTCTCCCTCCGGCCGAGGCCCCAGGCGCAGCTGACCTTGCTCCTGCAGGTAAATCATCCGGTCAAGGAGGATAAGGGTCTCCACCAAGGGGGCCAGCAGGAGAGCAAGGCTGAAGAAGGCCACCACCTGTCTCTGCTGAGCCGGAGAGGCTGGCTCCAGCGGCCCACTGGGGCTCATCCCGACACGCTCCAGGCCCCGGCGAGCATACCTGCCCAGGAAGGAAAGGCTGCACTTGCCGTTCTGAACAGAGGACTGGAGGGGCAGGTGGGAGGGGCGGTACTGCTCCCACTGGCTGGGGAAGCCCCCCCCCCCCCCCAGTTCCCGAAAGAGGCCGGGCTTGCTCACTGCTCAAAGGTCATCTGGTGGGCCTTGGGAATGGCCTGCACCCCCAGGCGTTTCTTGGTGGGGTCGATGGCCCGGATGAGGGTCTCCAGCCTGGCCCGGTAGCAGTGCGTCTTCAGCGAGGGGCTGTCGTGCTGCAGCCGCAGAAGGTAGTCCTCCATGGCGTGGCAGGCCCCTTCCCGGGCCTTGTAGGAAAGCTGGTGGCCGGGCAGAGCAGCCACCCAGCCGCTCAGGGGGTAGCCGGGCTGGGCGCCCTCTCCGGTGCTCAGCTTCATGTAGCAGCACGACACGGAAGTGATGCCCACAATGTGGGGACAGGCCACAAAGAGCCGGAGGAGGGTGGCGCTGAGGTCCCCGCAGGCATGCAGGCCGGTGAGCAGAAGCGGCCCCTGCGGGAGCTGCGCTTGCAGGTGGGTTGGAGGGTTCTGCTCCAGGGACTCGGGCCCCTCCCCCCTGTGGTCTGCCCCTCCCTTCCTAGCCTCCCTTCCTCTCCGCTCACAAGGCCGCTTGGCGGCTGCTGTCCACGAACTCCCATCTCCTGCAGCCTTCCCCGAGTGCAGCAGCTCCACGAACTCTGGCCACTGAGTGTCCGGACTGACCCAGCCCACCACGTGTCTCGGCCCATGGGCAAGGGGGGTGCCTGGCGCCTGCAAGATGGAGGGCCACGGTCAGGAGAGTTGGTTACAGTCGCAGCCGGTGCCAGGGCAGAGGTCCTCTCCCTTCCTTCCTTCCTTCCTGCCTCACCTGCCGCCTGGCCTGCTCTTTCTCCAGCTCCAGAGCCAGCGCCCGGTCAAACCTGGCGGCCTGAGTGACCAGCCGGGCGTCTCCCTCCACGGCCGTGACCGACAGCCGCAGCCCAAAGGCCAGGAAGCGGGCGAGGTGGCCCTGCGGGAGAAGGAGGAGGAGGAGGGGCAGATGCCAAGGAGGCGCCCATGGCCAACCAGGCCACAGGGGGGTCCAGAGCCGCCCCCCCCCGAGGCTCACCTGCCCTGCGCCCACGTCCACCACCTGGGGGCAGCCGGTCAGCTGGCTCAGCCGCTCCAGCACCTGCCGGGCAGAAGGCGGTCAGGGCAGGGGCTCCTTCGGACCCCCCCCCCCCACGTCCCCCATATCTCCCTCCCTCCCGTCCCTCCCGCACCTGCGCCAGCCGCCGGACCTCGTGCTGCTTCTTGGGCCGCAGGTGCCGGCGGAAGCGGGGCGGCAGCGGGGGCTCCCGGGCGGCCGCGGAGGGGCGGCGGGGGAAGCGCAGGGCGTGGGCGGAGGCGCGGAAGGCCAGCAGCGAAAGCGGCCACAGCTCGGCCGGGCGGCCCCCCCGCAGCAGCAGCGCCGCCACCTCCGGCGGGGAGAGCCCGCCCAGCGCCGCCTGCCAGCCGCCGGGGAGGCGCCCCCAGAGGCCGTCGCTGAAGAACTCCTGCGGGGGGGGGAGAGAGGGGGGTCAGAGGGGGCCACCGGAGGGGGAGTGGGGGGAGGGGCGGGAGGGGGAGGGGCTTACGATGACGTAGGCGTCGGTCAGCGGCCGGTAGAGCGCGAGGACGCGGACCAGGCTGGCGGCCAGGCTCTTCTGTTGCTCCAGGGCGAAGCTGCGCATGGCGGCCAAGTTTGGCCCCGTCCGGCCACCGTCCCCCCTCCCCGCCCACCGCCCCAGGCGCGCTTCCGGTTTCCAACGGCGGGGCCTCTGCCCGTCGGTCGGACGGCGCGCAAATCTCTCCCCCGAGCTCTCCCTGCGGTCCGCTCAAGCGGCGGCGGTTTCCAAGCTACGAGGAAGGCCGGCGCATCGACTTCCGGGGTGACCGGAAGTTCCCCAGGCGCTTCCGTATCCGGGTCGGCGGGGCCAGGTGGGTTCCCCGGGAGGGAGCGGGGGGGGGTCCTGCAGGCGCCCGTGACGCGCCCGGCGGGGCTGCTGTGATGCCTCCGGGGCCCCGCCGCGGTCACAAAGCCGGGCCTGTCGCGGGAGGAGGAGGAGGAAGCCTGGCCGGCCAGCCACGCCCCGATCGCCTCCCCGGCCTCGCCGCCCGGACGGAGCCGCTCAGGTGCCGGTGGGGGCGATGGGGAGGCCGAGACCCTCCTCCCTCCCTCCCGGGGCCTCCTTGCAAGGGGGGGAGAGGCGGGGGGGCGCAAGGGGATCCCGGGGATTCACCCCCCCCTCCCCCCCTCCCTCGGTCTCTTGCAGGGCAGCCATGCCGACCTGCCCGTCTCCTCCTGCAGCCGGAGCCCTCTAGAGAGCCGCCTGCCGCTGCCTGCCTGATCCGGAGCCGCCTCCGCTGGGCACCATGTCGGACATCCTGCTCAACCTGGAGACGGTTCTCCCCCCGCCCGCCCAGAAGGGCCCCGCGGGCAACAAGAAGCACCAGCGCTTCGTCAAACGCCGGCAGTTCCTGGAGCGGAAGGGCTTCCTCAAGCAGAAGCAGCTGCCCTCCCAGCCGCCCCTGCCCAGGCGGGATGCCTCCCTCGGCTGCCCCGCGGGGCCCCACCGGCCCAAGAAGAAGCAGAGGGTGGAGGCCAAAGAGGGCGGCAAAGCCTCGCCGGAGGAGCGGCCCCCTGGCAGGCTCAAAATGCCGCCTAAGGAGAGCTCCGGTTCAGGCGCCCTGGATCCCGCATCCCGGACCTCCGGCTCCTCGGCGCCTGCGTCGGCCTCGAGGAAAGCGGGGAGCGGTGCCGGGAAGCCCAACGGGACCCTCTGCAGCCGCGGGGACGTTGCCCGAGTCGGCCTGCTGAACGAATTCAAGAGTGGCCTCCCTGATGCGCCGGGGCTCGCCAAGCCCAGCAAAATGGTGGCCATTGACTGTGAGATGGTGGGCACGGGGCCCGGTGGGCGCAACAGTGACCTGGCTCGATGCAGTGTGGTTGGCTACTATGGCGACGTGATGTACGATAAGTACATCCGTCCGCTGAGCCCCATCACCAATTACCGGACTCGGTGGAGTGGCATCCGGCAGCACCACATGAGAGACGCCGTCCCCTTCAAGCTAGCCCAGAAAGAGGTGAGGGCGGTACACAGCCTCCCCCCCCCCCCCTTGCCCATCTCGGGCGGGGCATCTTCCGGTTTGGGCCTTGTGGGCGTCAGTATTGTCTCCTCCTGTCTCGGCTGGGAGCCCCCTGGGGTGTTCGGGGGCTGAGCGGCTTCCTCCTCTGCTTTCTTTCCAGATCCTGAAGCTTCTCTCGGGGAAGATTGTCATTGGCCACGCCATCCACAACGACTTCAAAGCCCTCAAGTATTTCCACCCCAAACCCTTGACCAGGGACACTTCAAAAATCCCCCTGCTCAATCGGAAGGCCGGCTTCCCCGAGAATGAGTCAGCCTCCCTGAAGCGACTCACCAAGCAGCTCCTGCACCGAGACATTCAGGTAACGGGGGCCGGGCACACCTGCCCGGCTGCTCCTTTGGGAGGGCGGTTCTCTTAAGACCAGGGGCCGCCTTAGGGTTCGCCCCGCAGGGAGGAAGGGGGAGGGAACAATTCTAAGGCAGGACTTTGAATGACCCTCAGGCTTTCCCTCCTCCAGGTTGGTCACAACGGACACTCGTCGGTCGAAGATGCCAGGGCCACCATGGAGCTGTACAAGGTGATTGAGGTGGAGTGGGAGAGGCACTTGGCCACCTCCCCTCTCCAGGACGGACCACCGGGCACCACGTGACGGCCCTTGGCCGAGAGCCAGCTGGCCTGGACTTGATGGAGCGAGAGCTGCAGATGCGGCAGAAGCTTTTGGAGGGAGGGGCAGAGGAGGGGAAGAAGGCGTAGCTGACCTGAGGGGTGGGTGGGGGTGTGAGAAGGACGAGTCCATTACATTGTCTCCAGCTGAGGCCCACATTGGTGTCTTCCTTGCAGGTTTCTTGGGAGCCGATCTAGCCCTGAGGTGGGGAGGGAGGCCTGCCTGCCGGCGCTCTAGGGGTGCTGGTGTCTCCCCAGATCCCGGGGAGGGAGCAGGAGTGGGGCCACAACCACAGAGGGTTTCCTCAACCGGTGGGATTGTTGGGCACAGCCCTCCCTGGTGCTGAAGGCTGGCACTTGAATGGAGCCTTGGGACCGCCAGACGGCTGAGGCTGCCTTATTCAAAGGCATCTGGACGGGGAAGCCGGGAGTTGCTCCCCTCTTCTGAAGGTCGGGGCCACTCGGGATTGCTCCCTTCAGCAGCCGCCTGGGGCCCCTGAGGACAAGGAGGCCCTTTTGGCGCAGCGTTTGGTCCTCCAAGGGGCGCTGGGGATCGTCTGTGTCAGAAGAGGTTTGGGTGGGGGGCTTTGGAGGATGGGTGCAGCCGTAGAAGTAGCATAACTTGTGCGCCTGGTGTGGGGGCTGTAACGGGGTTTTTATCCAATTAAAAAATACCTTCCCCAAAACAACGCTTCCCCTCCCTGCCTCCCTCAGGTGGGCCTGGCCTGAGATCCTTGGCGGAAACACCCCGGTCAGCTGAGCCATGGGCTGGGGTGGGGGGGGCAGTTTGTTCCTGAGGATCCTATTCAAATGGATAGACGCGGCTCTTCCCTTTGGCAACAGCCCCAGTGGGAAGGGGGCCCCAGAGAGCTCCGTCTGTGGGTCTGGCTGGATAACAAAGAGTACCCCCCCCCCTGCATCTGTGAAAGACTGGGGGGGGGGGAGTCTCCCTTCGCTTGCTGGTGCCCCGGAGTCTTTCCTCCTGCTCCTCCCTTCCCTTGCAAGGACCCCCGTTTCTCTTCCAGGGATCCCCTCCAGGGGGTGGGGGTGCTGAGGGGCTGACAGCTCTCTGCAGGAGACCATGGTGGGTCTGACAGGGGGGAGAGGAAGGGGGCCAGGCTCTCTCTGAGGCTGCCAAGGGAGGGGTTGCTGTGAAGAGAAAGCTCTGAAGGTGGCTGGTGGGAGGGAGGGCTCGCCTGAGGCCCAGCCTGCGGGCTCTGTGGGTGGCCACCTCCTTTGCTCTCCTCTCCCCCCTCCCTCAAAAGTCCTCACGTCAGCAGTTAGGGGTGTGCTTAGATGCGGCCCCCACCCCTGCAGATCCAGGCTGAAGCAGGAGGAGGCCAGCCGTTCCTGAGGCTATGATAACAGGAGGAGGGCAGCCCTGGGTTAGCTGTAGCTCCGCTCTCTTCTCCCCTCCCAGGGCTCAACTGGCACATCTCTTTCCTTACTCCCATGGGGGGGGGAGGGGGCGGTCCTCTGGCCAGCTGTGTCCAAGCCCTGATGGTCCTTCCTTCTCCAAGGCGGCTCTAAGAATGAGGAGGAGAACCTGTGGCTCTGGGGGGCCAAAGCAGCAGCCCAGCCCCCTCTGGCAGCCACAAGGTGAGTTAGGGGCGTTTGGAAAGGGGCCTTTGTCCTGGCTGATGGCTCCACGAATTGGAGTCAAAAGGGGGCCTGAAAAGGGACCTCGGGGTCAGGCAGGGTCGCGACCTGATGACAGGGTCAGGAGAAGTGCCGGGAGCTCCCCCTCCCCTCGGGGGGGGGTTTGTGGGACTGACCTCCCCTCCTGCCATGGCCGCGTGTGCCAACCAGTTGCCCCCAAGTACCTTCCCTGCGGCTCCCGAGAGAAGGCTGGAAGGATTCCGGAAGCCGTTGAGCAAGGGAGTCTGGGGAGAAGCAGAGAAAGGCTGGAAGGCCCCTCCTCTTTGGGGCTCACCCCACCTCCTCTGGGGCCCCCTGGCATGTGTGAAGGCGGCTTCTCCAGCAGCTGCTTTTGCCACAAAGTCCGCTGGACTCTGCCTGGACCGTTGGCCGTCAGGAGGCCCTTCAGCTCTGGCGAGGGACCGAGTGGCTTAAGAGTGGGTGCCAGGGCCGGTGCCTGCCTGCCTGCCCGCCCAGCCCTCGGAGGGGGAAAAGACCACCCAGCAAGTGCCACTCCGCTCCCTGGCTGGGCTGCAGAGACCCTGCAATTACCCAGAGAGGCTGAGTGTTTGTGGAGATCAGTGGAGAGACGGGAGGCTAAAAATGAAGCCCAGCTGGAAATCTCACCCTTTCCCACTTTCTCCCCCCCCCCCTTGTTTTCTTTCATTCTGTATCCCTCCGGCTCTTTCTTTGACCTCCCTGGAATGGAGCAGAGGACAAGGGTGGGGGGGGGGAGATGCCAACCCCCAACTGGGTCAGCCCTTCCTCTGCCCGGCTGGCGAAGGGAGGGGCTGGGGTTTTCTGTTGCCCCCCAACTGGAGTGGGGCCTCCCCTCGGCCCATGATGCAGCTGAGGTGGGCCAGGGCGGTTGTGGCACCGCCCGGGATGGAGGGGAAGGGCCCCCGTCCACAGGCTGGGCGCTCCAGAGGGGAAGCAGCCACTGATTACCGGGCAGGTCAAGAGCTGCCCCCGCCCAGCCTCTCTGAGGGGAGAGGCTGCCAAGCACACCTGGCTGGGCAAAGGTTGGGCACGGCCGTTCTCTTGACCTCCGGAAAGAGGCAAGGGAGGGAATGGAGGTGGGAGCCAGCCCCTCCCAGCCCTCCTCCCTCCCACTATGAAGCAGGAATGTCTGGGGGGGGGGGGCTGCTCTGGCGGATTTCATGGCTGCCCTCAATTTGGAACCAATTAGGTCAGAGGTTTCCCCTGCAGCCATCAAAGCCTCTTCTGTCCCTGTCAATCAGATCCAGGAAGCCCCCCCTTCGCCCTCCCCTTGTTTCCCCCCCCCCCCCCCCCCCCCCCCCCCCCCCGGCAGCCCCCTCGCTGAGCCATGGAGACCCAGGGGTGGGTGTTCCTCCTCCAGCCTTGAGGGAAGGAATCCAGGATGGTTTAGTCAGTCCACCTGGGCTGAGCCAGCAGACTGAGCCCTGACTAATTTCCTGGACTTGTAACTTCCCCCTGCCGGGAAGGGGTAGACTGCTCCTGAGCCGGGTGTTTCGTTGCCTTGGACTTGCCCTTTCTGAGCCCTACCGCCTCTTCCTGGGACCAGAGGAAGCTCCTGGCTTGGTTTTCTGTCTCCACAAGGGGCAACCGGACCCCGTTCAGCCAGCGATGGAGAACCCCCCAAAGGGGCTGAGCCTGAGCCCTCTGCTGAGGGGCACCAGGAGGGCAGGCGGCCACTGGGGAGGGAGGGAGGGAGGGGGGTGGCCCTCCAGGCCAAGGAAGGGCCCCACATTCCTTCCCTCCTAATTGGAAGGGTCTGGGGCTGCCTCCCCCTCCCCCTCGCAGACCCTGAGAAAAAATCCTCTGCCATAATCACATTAAGATGAGAAAATTCGCTCTGGATGCAGAGCCTTTTCTTCTCCTGGCCCAGGGGCCTCTCTCTGGCTGAGGGGGGGGGGGCATTAGGGAGGGGGCTTCCTCCATGGGGGTGGGGAGGGGGCCATCTCCAGGTGACTCAGGCTGCCCAGGCCCCAGGGGAGACCAGAGCCAAAGGGGGGGAAGGCATCGGGGGGGGGGGATGTTCTGTCTCTCCGAATGCTGGGTAAACTCAGGAATATCCAGGAGGGATTTGCCCCCTTCCTCCAACTACCCGTGAGTCAGCCATCAGGGCCCCCCCCCCTCCTTCCTTGGCTGCCATCCAGCCTCTGCCGTGGGTGGGGGGGGGCCTCGGGCACCCTGTGGGCACTCCTCCCCACCTGGGGTGGGAAAAGGGGGGGGGCTGCACTTGTTCCCACCTGCAAAAGGCTGGCGAGGGGGGGCTTTGCCTCCCAGCATTTGAGGCTTTGAAGAAAGCTACCCAGGGAACCTTCAGCTCTTTGGTCTAGACCACCCTTGGGTCAACTCCAGGCCACCCCCTGCAGCTGGCACGGCTGGTTTAATGGCAGCAGCAGAGGCTCCGTCCCGACTTCGGGAGGGCCTGGTCAAGGCGCAGAGATGGGCCCTTCCAGCCTCTCTCCTCCAGGGGCCAGAAATGGGGGCGGTGTAAATACCGCCCCCCTCGAGGCCTTGTTGGCATCCCCCTGAGGTGGGGGTGGGGGGGCTTTATTGCTTTCAGAGCTGGCCGTAGGGCTGGCACAGGCTCTCAGGCCATCCCCTTGACCAGGCAGGCCTCGCGTCCAACAAAGGGCACCTCAGGCAGATAAACATGCAAGCCAGCAGAGGGCCTCTTGAAGAGTGGCACAGCCCGAGAGGTCCTACAGCTGGGCTGTGGAGGGGCCGAGAGGAATCGCCTAATGCCTCCCTTGCACAGGGTGTGTGTGTGTGTGTGTGTGTCCATGCAGGTTGCTCAATCACGCATGGCATGTTCCTTGGGAGGGGGAGCACTAAGCAAACAGAGGAGACGTCTTCAGGCTCTTCCTTGCTTCCCTTGCCAAAGCACACGGGCGGGCGGGCACACACACACACACACACACACACACACCCGAGTGGTGGGGAGAGAAACCCGTGGAAAGGACTAAGCAGGGGGATGAGGGCCAGAGGATTTGGGGCTGGGGTGGCCAGGCGGCCTGTGCTGGAAGAGGGGGGTGGGAGGGGGCGTTTCAGCTTCATTCTGACCCCTTTTGTGTGGGGGGGGAGGAGGATAAGCCCTGCAGGGCCCAGCGAGGGTCCCTCAGCAGCGCCAGCCGCTCCTTCCCAACTGCACAAACATTGGCCTTGACCGGCCCTGCCCACGGCTGCTCCTCTGCCCCTCGCTCCCTTTCCCCCTCTGCCCTGCCTCCTGCCTGGGTGTGTGGGGGTGTGTTGGGGGGTTGGGACTGCAACGCGACCCAGGAGCCTTTCCCGAGAAGCGGACCAGCCCACGAGGGCCCCTCAGTTGCTCTGCTCCGTTTCCTGGGCACTGAGACTTTCCGAAAGTGAACAGGGGGGGTTCTGGAGCCCCTCCCTGCATGGTGGCTGGGGCAGTTGCCCTGTGGCTTTCTTGGAGGAATTGCCTGGGGGAACTAAGCCTCCCTCCCGCACTGGGGGGGGGGGATCTCCTTTGTCCCAAGGCTGGTGCCTGCAGATGGGGGGGGGGGAGATGAGGGGCAGGTTGGACCTCTCCTGCAGCAGGGCATTTTTTGATCCCCCCTCCTCTGTCTCCAGAGCTGCCTTTGCTCTCCTGATCCTGGAAGGGGTCCAGGCACCAATAAGGGGGAGAAGTTGCCTGGAAAGCAGCTGTGCCCCCCCCCCCTTCAGTGTGGGAGAGCTTCCTCCCTTCTCACAGGACCGAAAGGATCAGGGGCTGGAAGGGTCTTTCCAGAGATTTCCCTGGAAGGTTGGGAAGAGGTTCTAACCAGGAGGGGTTGGTTGGTGGTCCTCAAAAGGCCCAAGCAGGAGGGCTTGAGTTTCAGGGGGGGGGGGAGGATCAGCATAGCAGGAGGTGGCTTTTTTCTTTTGGAAAATTCCTCCTATAATCCACCAACTTTCTGCAAACAAAAGCCAGGTTGCCAAGCCAGGATTTTTGGACTGCCTCTCTGAAGAAGGGGGGGGGCTTTCCCCCCATGCCTCCCCTCCTGGCAGTGCAGCGTATTGCGCCCCCCCCCCCCCAGGGGATGCTCTGGGTCTTCCTGTAATGGGAAAGCTGCTGGAAGGGGACCTTGGGGCCTTCCTCTCCGCCTTGGCTCCTGAGGCCCCAGAATGCCACCTCTGGCCAAGCCAGCAGGGCGGCTGTCCCCCTTCTACACACACACACACACAGGGAGCATCCAAAGGGAAGGGATGCCAGAATGGGGAGAGGGAGGAGGGCAGAGCTGGCTGGAGGCTGAGGTTCATCCCAGGGAAAAGAGTCTGGGGGATGACTTGGACTCCCGCGATTCTTGCACACATACACACACCACTCGGGGGGGGGGGGGGGGGCACCAGCCATCCTATCCCTCCAGACTCGCCTGTGTCCCTCAAACCTTTCAAAGCCAGCCAAGAGCCCCTGCAAGGAGACAACTGAAATTTCCAGGTTCCCTAAAACCTGCCCAAGTGGGGAGTGAGGCTTAGGGGTCTCCATCGGCCGGGGTATCCCTGTCCCAAACCTGTCACACACACCCCCTCAGGGTCGCATAGGTGCCGACCCTTTCAGACGGCCAGACCCAGGAGGGCTCCGAGTCCCCATTCCCACCTTTGCTGCCCCCCCCCCCCCATGAAGTGGGGCGGCGTCCAACCCTTCCGGGGCGCCCCTTCAGGACCCGGGGGCTGGAAAGCACCTTTGGGGGGATGCGGGGAAGGACTCCGGGCGGCAGCGGAGCGCGCAGGTAAGCGGGGGACCCCTTCCTCCTTTTCCCCCTCCTCCTCCTCCTCCTCGGGAGGGGAGGGGAGGGGAGGGGCGGGCGGCTCTTAAGGCGAGGTGCGCCGGCGGAGCCACCAGCGGCAGCGGAGAAGCTTTGCTCGCGCTCCCCTCGTGCCGGACCAGAGAGCAGCCCAGCCATCCCCGCCGCCGCTATGGCCAACTTCAGCGGCACCTGGAAGATCCAAAGCTCGGAGGCCTTCGACGAGCTGCTGAAGGAGCTGGGTGAGCGGAGCGCCAGGCTGCGCTTGGGGGGCTGAAGGGGTCCGGGGGCCACGCAGAGGAGGAAGGGGACGGGGAAGCCGCCCCCGCTCCCCAAGCCCCCAGCCAGGACAAGGCGACGCCGTCGGGGGAGAGGCGGCTCCTGCATGCGGGCTGGGGACTTCGGAGGGGGGAGCCGAGGGAGACCGGGGGCCCAGCGGGACCCTCCTCTCTGGACCGCTTCCCAGCAGCGCTTCTGGGGGATTTGCCCCTCTGGGGAGGCCGAAGCGGGGGGGGGGGGAGGCTGGGGCTCTGCCCGGTCCTTCCCTGACCCGGAGAGTCCTCGGAGGCCCCTGTGGAGAGCAGCCAGGAGGGGACATCCACACACGCCTCAGCCTCCCCTCCTCCCTCCTTCAACTGGGGAAGACCCGGCACATTTTCCAGGCAAGCTGGAGCCCACCCACCCATTCACCTCCAGCTAGGAAAGCTCCCCTCTCCTTTCTGGGGGAGGGCTGCTGGCTCTCGGCTCCTCCAGCTCAGAGCTGCCCCCTCCCCTTTTCCATTTCCAAAGCAGGGGGAGACCAGGTGGGGAGGGGGGGGGCTTTGCAAATTCCTTCCCGCTTGGGGAAAGCAGAGTTCAGGACAAACATCAAATCCTCTGGTTTCCTCCTGCCTGTCATGCCACTCCCTGCCTCCCAGATGGGGAGCGTTTGATGCCAGGCGGAGGGTGGAGGGGAGGCAGGAGTGGAATTCAGGTGGGCCTTGGGGAATCTGTGCGGAAGAGGGGGGGCTCACGGACTGGCAGGGGCCTGGGGCCCTTAGGAGCCAGGGCTGTGGCCCAGTTCCTTGGGGAGGAGGTTGCCCGATCCTCCCGCCAGAGGAAGAGGGGAGAAGGGCATCAAGAGCCGTCTTGATCTTGAGGAGGCGGAAGCGCCAAGGCAAGTCTGGGCTGGAGCTGCTTGGGGGGAAGAGCGAAGCGAATCCTCCAGCCCCAGAGGCAGTCTATCTTTGGGGCTCTAATCCTGCTTTACGCTTGATGCCACTGAGATGTCCCAGAAAGCTGGGAGGGCCCCCCCGGAATGGCCGGCTTCCTGAGCGGCCCCACCAGCCCCACCATCACGCTGCCCTGTGTCGTCCCCCCCCCCATCTCTGGCAGAGGTCTTTGTCCTCCTCCTCCTCCTCCTCCTCTTTGGCCCTGGCCTCTTCCCTGGGCCCTTTCTGCTCACGTCTTGGGGTGGCATCTTGTCCTCACCAGCCAAGGGCCACCTGGCACGTTTTCCCACATGGGCTGAACTGGGCTGGGCCCCATCTCTGCTTCCAAAGGCTGGGTCTCCTTGGCGCCCTTCTGCTTCCTCAGGGGAGGCTCTCAGGCCAGGGATGGGACAGGGATGGGACAGGAGCCCTAGGGAAAGGAAGGCAGAGGGCTTGCAAAAGGCCCCTCCAGGACAGGCAGGGAAGCTTCAGCTGATTGGATCCAGACCTCTCGGAAAATCTGACTTCGCAGCAAACAAAGGGAAGCAGCGGGAGCCAATCCAGAGGAGGGAAATCTGACTTAGCTGGCTGGGGAATTCTGGGAGTTGAAGTCCACAGGTCTCCGGTTGGCAAAGCCTGGAGCCTTCCTGGGCTTTGGCACAGCTGCCGGGAAGTCAGTGCCTGTCTTCTCCGCCTCCTCTTCGGCCTGTTGCACAATTGTCAGCTCCTACGACACGCCTGGTGCTGCTTCCCTCGGGGAAAGCTGTCACGACTGACGGTTGTGCAATTTCTGGATGACTCTTTTTGGAAACATGGCAATCTCCCTCCTCACCCCCAATTCTCCTCACCCTCCGCTCCTTCCACCTGGCTGAAGGCCCACGTCTCCGTGCGTGTGCGTGTGCGTGTGCGTGCGTGTTTGTTTTGAGAAAGAAAGAAAAAGTCAAAGAATGATACCAATGAAGAAAGAAGCATCGGAAAGACGGACGCGTTCATTGTAGCATCAGCAAATGTTGTCGTGCAAAGACACGCAGGAATGTGCACATACGGGGGTGTGAGTGTGTGTGTAAGGGGGGCATTACAAAACGGGGGAGGCGCAGTTGGGGATCTGGGTGGGTCCCTTGCAAAGTGAGCCCAGCTGTGAACACATCCAGCAGGAGCCAGGAAGCCCCATTTGAACGGGTGCGACTGGCGAGCGGCTGAGGAAAGGGTGGATTCTGGGCCCTCCAGCCGGTGCCAGGGCTGCATCGGTGGAAGTCAGCTGGGCTCCAGGCTGCAGCAGGCAACGTCCTAAGGGCTCAACGTCTCCAAAAGAGGCCCGGGGTGGGCAGGATCCCTGGCAGAAGAGCAGCTCCAACCTTCGCTGGGGATCCCAGATTCCGTCCGAGGGGGATCAGGTTTCAGCCCAGGAAGGGGACGCTGCCCCCCCCCCAGTTCTGTCTGGGGGCCACGTCTCGGCCAGGGTCCCTGGGGGGATGGCTCATCTCGGCCCCTCGTCTCCTCCCAGGGGTCAACCTGATACACCGCCAGTTGGCGGTGGCTGCGGCCTCTAAACCAGCCGTGGAGATCAAGCAAGATGGATCCTCCTTCTACATCAAGACCTCCACCCCCGTGCGCACCACTGAGATCCAGTTTGAGGTCGGGAAGGAGTTTGAGGAGCAGACGGTGGACGGGAGGCCTTGCAAGGTGAGGGATGGGGGGGGCTCCTTTCTGCTGGGGGAGGCGGCCCCTCCCTTGGCAATACAGGGAGCCCCCAGGCCTTCTTGGGTCCCAGGCAGGCAATGACATCAGTGCAGTGGGGGGGGGGGGGATGTCTCTTGTGGCTTTTCAAAGCCTCTGTCCTTTGGCTGCCCCCTCCCTCTTGTCCAGACCTCCCCCCCCCCCAGTGATGGATGAGTTGCCCTGAAAAGGGGAAGAAACCCCAGGCGTTATGGATGCCGCCTCCTTCTGCCGGGTGATGGGGGGGGGGGCTGCGGCCCTTTGTTGGCCTCAGGAGGCCCCTCTCCTCACAGTCTTCCTTTCCTGACTTTCCAGAGTTTGGCCAAGTGGGAGAACGACCACAAGATGGTGTGTGAGCAGAAGCTGCTGAAAGGAGAAGGGCCCAAAACCAGCTGGTCCCGGGAACTGACCAACGACGGGAAGCTCATTCTGGTGAGGAGACCTTCCCCTCGCTCGGCACTGGGGGTTGTGCCCCCCCCCCGCCTTCTTTCTCAACTCCTCTTTTCCCTCCGCAGACCATGAAGGCCAACGAGGTCGTCTGCACGAGGACCTACGTCCGCAAGTGAAGGGCCTCCGGCCAGCGCCAGATACGACAGGGGGGCAGAGTGGACAGCCCAGGAGCATCCCCGCCCTGCAGCACAAGGGCAGCCTTCCCCACTGCCTGGCCCCTGTTCTCTGTCCGTGCTCAGAGGCACTCTCTGCCACGAGGCTAAACAAAGCCCTTCGGAATGGCCTTTCTACCCTGGCTGGAGGGGGGGAGGGGGCTGAAGCAACCTCTCCCCTTCAGAGACCCCCCCTCCCTGACCCCCTTCGCTCCCTTGGAGGAGGCCTCCCTTGCGATTAACTGTGGAATCCGGGGTCAGGCTTGGGGGTCAGGCGGTGGCCCCTACAAGCGGGAGCCTCCCCCTCCTCTCCCCTTTGGGGGGGGGCCTTCCCTTCAGGTGTCCCTGCTGCCCCCTCCTCTTTGTTCCTGCCCGGTTTCTGCTGAAGCACCAAAGTAGCAGAGAAATCTTCCTGCAGGGCCCCCCCGAAGGGCCCCCACCCCACCCGGTCTCCTTTCCTTTTAGCCCAAAGAAGCCTGTAACGTTTGCGCCTTCATTCCCTTCCCCCCTCCGCCTCCATTAAAGCTTTTTGCAGGTCTTCTGCCTCCATCCTTCCTCCTCGCCCCCCTCGCCTCGCCCGTCTCTCCTATCCAGCTCACCCTCTGGCCCTTTTCCAACCTGGGGGTTGGGAAACCATCTCTGAAGCCCTTTTGATTCACCCCCCCATCCAACCCCCACTTTTCTAAGCTTCCAGAGGGGGAAGGCCAAAGCGCCTGCTGTTCCCTGGGGGTACGCATGATGGGAGGGGAGGGTGGGATTGGGGGCCCCGGAGTCCAGGCTGGGGTCTTTCCAAAGGGGTCTGGACCTGCATTGCCGGCCCCAGAAGTCCCTGGCAGCTTTCAATCGAGCAGCAGCGCAGGCGGTTGGCCTGAGGGGAGGGGGAGTTGCAGAGACCCTCCCCGCCAGGTGGGCCCAAGCGCTCCATCAAGCCCCCCCCCTCCGTTGCCATGGCAAAGCCAGGGAGCCCCCTGCATTCTGCGCCTGGGAGCCTCCGGCCTTCTCCCAGGCAACCTCCCTTGCGGTGACCCCTCGTGCTCCTCGTTTCCCAGGAAGGAGAACAAAGCGCCCCCCCTCCTCCCTCCCTCCCTCTGAAAGGGGCACTTTTCATCCTGGGACAAAGCCGGCCAGGGCCCCCTCCCTCCTGGCGCCCGGCAGGTCAGAGGCCACAGCGCCTGGTGGTCCCTCCTCCAGCTCTGCACCGATGTGGGGGACGGGTTGCCAGCCCAAGGGATGATGGCTGCAGGATGATCCCAAGGCTCCTGGGCAGCCCTGAACTCTCTGCCCTTGGCCACCTGCTGCCCCCCCCCTTGCGACCCAAATGGGCCGATGCCTTCAAGCCCCGTCTCTCCACCCCATCAGAGCACCAGGCTCTCCCAGAGAGAGACCCCTGCCACAAGCTGGGAAGAGGGCAGAGAACCAGGAAGATGTTCCAGGACCCCGAGAGACCCTTCCCTGCCAGGCAGGCTCTGTCCCTTCCCCAATGGCGGCCTTGCTCCCTCATCCTTGTTCTGAATCCAGGGGGATGGAATCTCTCCCCTATGCAGTACCGCAAGGAGTCCACCAGGGGCATCATTTCCTGCCTGTTCCAGGAGTGATTTTCCCCAGTGGTCACCAGGGGGCAGGCTCCCCTGTCGCTCACCTTTCCGCCAGCCCTTCTAAGCCTTGGGATGAAGTTTGGTCCAAGGTTTGGGGAGAGGTCAAACTCCCCTCCCCCCACTTGCTTTGGTCTTGGGAGGAGCAAACACCCTGAAAGGAGACCCCCCCCAAGAGGATACCTTAAAAAACCAGAGGAGTCCAGCCCCCTAATGTGGACCTTCTCAAAGCAAGGACCAGGGGGGGCGGGGTGGGGGTGTTTCTTGTGCCTGCAGGCAAAGGAGAAAGCCTCGGCCCCTTTGGCCAGTCCTCCTGGGGCGGAAAAGGGCTGGGGGTCCCCAGCCTCCCACGCTCTTCCGTTCTCTCGCACCCAGCTGCCCCAACTTCCCTGAGGCTCTGGGGACCCCCCCAACAGTCAGGGGATGAAGCCACCCCGACCAGGGAGGCTCCGTGCATTGGACCCCCCATAGGGCTCCCCCCACCCCCTTCCCCCACCGCCTGGCAGCCAAGCTCCGCTCTTCCTGCCCTTTGAAAGAGGGAATTAAGTTCCCTTTGGAAATCCGAAACCGTCTGCTGAGAAAAGGCCTTTCGGCAAACGCAGCTCATAAGAAATTGGCAAATCAAAGTCTGGTTGGTGGAAGATCTGCAAAACCTCCCCCACCCGAGGAAGCCCCCTCCCTTCTGCAGCCCCAGCACCCCCGTTTCCCAGACGGCCTCCAGGTGGGGAGCAGAGCTGGAGGTTTGTGGGGAGGGGCCAGCTGAGGAAGGGGCTTGTGGTGACCCCTCCAGCTCAGAAGCTGCAACAGGGGTGGCATGAAGGTGCGAGGGAGGGGGAGGGAAGCCCCAGGCAAAGCAGACGGGGGGAACGGAATCAATAACCAGGCAGAGAGAGAGATGATCTGGAGAATCTCCTTGTTTCCCTTGCAGCCAAATTCAAGTCAACTTCTGCGGAGCCCCCCCCCCCTTCCTCCCCCCCCCTCCCCCCACAGACGCTCCAAGGTCTCTGTGCTTCTTCCAGTCCGTTTGCAGACGGGAGGCAGAGAAGAGCGGAAGAAATAAAAAGAGGAAAAGGAGGGCTTGGAAACCAAGGTCTCTCGACTGCCGTGGCCCCACCTGACAGACGGGGGGCTCAGGACAAGCAGGACCACCCTGGAGGGCCCCTCCCTCACCGCTAACACCAGCTACGCTACCTGCAAAAGGCCCGCTACGATTCCCCAATCTATGGGAGGGGGAGGAGGGGGCAGCACCCGGGGACGAATGGCCCACCTGGGAAGGCACTTCAAAGCAAAGGGGAGCCCACCGACCCCACCCGCCAGCACTGGGGCCGACAGAGGGGCTTCCCTTGCGGGGGCTCCCGGGACGTGCCGAGGTCCAGCTCCCCGCCTGTCAGCCGCCACTCGGCTTGTCTGCAAGAGCCCCGGCCTGTCTAGGCTTGGAGAGGGCCTGGAGGTCAGCTGGGAGGCCCTGGGACTCCTGGGCCCTAGAAGACGGCCAAGCCCAGGTCAGGACCAACCCTGGGGGCCAAGGAAGCTGCCTTGCAGCCGGTGGGGGCCTGGGGGTTTTCCTTCCCCTTGGAGTCGGGGTCTCCCGGAGAGAAAGCAGCATTAGCGTCCGAAGCTGGCAAACTAGGGCGGGCCCAGAGCAGCCGGGCACGAAGGGGAAACGTCCGGGATCCTAGGGGGGCCTGGGGGCTACAGGGGTTTTTTCGGAGGCAGCCAGAGGGTGGGGACCTTTGGCCAAAGGAGGGACGTTCTGCATCCTTGACCGCTCCGGCTGGACATCCACGGCAGTTGTGCTTCTTAAGGCATCCTGGGCTCCCCCCCCTCTCTGCAAGGTCACACACGGGGGAGTGGGGGGCTACGAGGTCTGGCACTGGACGTTGTGGCGCAGGGGGTCATCGAAGTCGCCTTCATGGTAGATCTCGCTCTGGAAGCGACGGCTGGAGAAGTCCGGCTGGGGGAAATACTCCCGCAGCTCCACCTCCTCCATGTCCTCCGTGGCCATCACCTCTTCGTGGCGGGGGAAGAAGGACTGGAACTGGCGCAGCTGGTGGGGGGGCAGCCAGCCGGGCTCCGGGAATTTCACCTGGGCAGCAGAGGGGGAGGGGCAGGAGCGTGGGCAGCTGGAGCTGGGGGAGGGGGGGGGGCTCCTTCCCAGCAGGACAGGCAGCAGGGATTGGGGGGCCAAAGAAAGGGGGGAAGCCGTGGGGGGGGGCAATGCCTCTCCTCCTCCCCCCCTCCCCCTCCCCCCCTCGTTCAGGGTCTGCAGCCGACAGGGGAGGGGGTCCCGGGTGAGACTAGCCGCTTAGAAGGCCTCACCGGGGCTTCCCCGAAGGAGCCGGCTGGGGGCAGCCAAGGGCCTCCGTACCTCGAAGTGGATGACCAGCCTCCCCTTTTGGCCGGGGCTGCGGTAGACGGGCATCCCCTCGTTCGGGATGCACCGGATGTCCCCCGGCTTGATCACGCAGCCTGTGGGGCAGAGCAGGCAGAGAGTGAAGAGGGGGGGGGGCAGCAGAAGGCAGGCCCCCCCCCACGATCAACCCCAGGAAAGGGGCCGGAGAGGCCCATGGGGGCTTCCGAGGGGGTCCGGCCCCTCCCTCCCCACCAGCCCAGGGGGGCCCCCAGCTGCTCACCGGGCCGCGAAGAGACCAGGAGCCTCCGGTTGTCCAGGGTGCGGATGACCTGCTTGCAGCCACACAGGGCGTCCACCAGCGGCACCTCCCGCCGGACGATGAGGTCGCTGCCGCTGCGCTGGAAGACCGGGTGCGGCTTCTGGTCCAGCACGATCACGATGTCTCCGGGCTCAAACCCGGGGGCCTGGTCCCCCTCCTGGTGGAAGGTGATCTTCTGCCGGTCGGCCATGCCTGCGGGGGGGACGGACGGGGGGGGGGGTGAGAGCCGTGGTCTAGGAGCAGCCAGCCTGGGGGGCAAACCCTCGGCCTCCCACAGGGCAGCCGCCCTCCCCATCCATGGGAGGGAAGGGAGGGAAGGGACCCGGCTGAGTCCGCCTGAGTTAATGAGGGATTGAGACTAACCATGGTTACAACTGACCCAGGAGCCCTGGGCCGGGCGTATGTCAGGGCTGACCTTTGTCCAGGTGGACGTTGAGAACCTTCTTCTCCCGGATGACCTTCCGGCCGTTGCAGGCCAGGCAGCGGTCGAGGGGCCGCACCCATTCCCCTTGGCCCTGGCACTGCGAGCACATGGCCTGGATGTGGTGCACCATGTTGGGCCCCAGCTGGTGGACAATGACCTCCATGCCAGTCCCATGGCACTTGGGGCATCGGACGTCCAGGCCCTCCCTGCCACCACGGCCTGCCAAGACGGAGCGGTCAGTCGTTGGGCGCACAAAGCCCAGACCCCCACGAAGGGGCCCGGCCCCTCCCCACCTCTTTCCACCCCACTTGATTCTCCAGCCCTGCAGGGGAGAGCTCCCTGGAGGAGCCTGTCGCTCACCCGGCCCCACAGCAAAGCTCCCCCTCCCAGGCGCCCTCCCCCCCTTGCCTGCCTGGGGGTGGGTCTTCCCCATCACCTGTCTGGCTGCCTCCCTCCCCCCCCCCCCCGGTCTCCCCGACCTGCCAAAATCAGCCAATGCCACTCAGAATCATGGCGCAGCAGACGGAAAGGGGACCCCCCAAAACTCCCCTCTGCGCCCAGCCGCTGGGCCCCAGAACCCGCCCAGCCAGTCCCGGCTGAGCCACGGCTCCGTTCGGCTAATTCCAGCTCTGGAGCATTTTTGTGGCTGGTTGAGCCTCTGCACACGCCCAAGACGAGAGAGCGAGAGAGCGAGAGAGCCTGGCGCGTTGTGCAAAGGAGGCCCGTGGGCTCAGCCGGGTATCGGGTGACGCTCTGGGACTCAGCAACAGGACCGTCTTGCTCCCCGAGTCGCCCTGCGCAGCAGACACAGCCCCCCCCACCTCCCCCCCGTGGCCCCACTCACCCCCACAGCTCCTGCAGAGGACGTTCTTCTGCAGGGAGAGCTTGCGGGAGGCCCCGTTGTAAAGGTCCTCCAGGGTGACGGTCAGCAGGTGGACAGCGGTCTTGCCTGCGGAGGGGGAAGCCCAGAGACCAAGAGGCTGTTTACGGGAAGGAGGAAGGGGGGGAGGCGGTGGCTGCGACGAGGGAGCCCTGGGGATTAGGGCAGGATGGGGCTTGCCAGCCTCAGCTCCTTCTGGGCCAAGCATGCAAGGGGGGAGGCAGCCATAGCAGGCCTCCCTCCCACAGCCTCGGCCCACGGGACACAATCGGAGCATACCCAGGGGGGGGGGCAGGACACCAAACCCCCTCCCTGCACCTTCTGGGCACCAACGGGGGGGGAGGCAGCAGGGGAATCGGGGTCCTCTCCCAGATCCAGCTCATCCTTTGCCTTCCAGGCCCCCCCCAAATAAATCCAAGAAAGTTTCCATCCCCATGTGCCCTACGCACGGTCCCCCCCTCCGGCCGAGCCCACCTACCTCTCCTTTCCACCCGGGGGCCCTGCGTGCGGCCCCCTCCTCCAAAGAACAAGTCAAAGATGTCCATGGGGGGCCCAAAGCCGCCCCGCCCGGCTGTGCCGCCCTCCTTCATGGCCCGTTCCCCTCCTCGGTCGTAGACGGACCTCTTGCTGGTGTCCGAGAGGACCTCGTAGGCCTGCGAGATCTGCTTGAACTGGGGAAGGAGGGAGGGGGAGGCTGAGACCCCCCCTCCACAGCTGGCAGAACCCCCCCCACTGCACCCCCTTGCCGTTCAGGCCTCACCCTCCCCCACCTACCCGCTCCCCCTCGCTGGGGTTCTTGTCCGGGTGGTATCTGAGTGCCAGGCGCCGGTACGCCCGCTTGATCTCGTCCATGGTGGCCGAGGGCTTGACGCCCAGCAGGTCGTAGTAGCCCGTTTCTTTCACCATCTTTCCTCTGGAGGGGGCGCTACGGGGGGAGGGAAGGCCGTTGGTGTGGGGCAGCCCCCAGCAGGTCCAGCCAACGAGGCGATCAGTCCGAGACCCACAAGGCTCCTGGCCCCATCCCCACAGGCGCGGAAGGGGCCAATCGGAGGGAGGGGAGACAGGAGGGCAGGCAGCCGGGAACTGGGTTGTCTCCCGCAGCAGCAGCACCAGCAGCAGCCGCCCCGTGCCTCTGCCGCTCAGGCCCTCCTGGCGGACAGCTTAACAGCCTGGCAAGGGAGCCGGAGCTGGGCGTGGGGCTGTGTCAGCATCTCAAGGCACTCATTAGCCGGCCTGCCCCACAGGATGAGCGTGTGAGAGCTTTCAGGCTCGCAGGGCGTGGAGGGCAGGCGGAGGAGGAGGTGGCGGCCACACTGGCCCAGCCGGCTCGGCCTGCCCTACTTTCCTCGGCAAGCCCCGGGGACCCCCCCCCATTGCCCCCAAGGAAAGTCAGGGCCTGCTTCTTTCCTTCCTTCCTTTGACCCATCCAGGCCCAGCCCCCCCGCCATCTCTCCAGCCCCTCGGCCTCTTTCCTGGGTCCCCGGTGGGCAGGGCGGGGGCGCGTCCCCCAAGAGTTTCTGGGAGGGGTCCGAAGCCTCTCTGGAGGCAGCAGAGCAGCCCCTCCCCCCTCCTGCCCAAGTGCCCCACGGCTGCCTCTGCCAACCCCACACAGGGCAACCCACCTTCTCCGGAGGCCTCCCGTCTCTGAGCCGGAGGCCCGAAAGAGCCTGATTCCCTGGAAATCCCCACGGTTGCTGGGAGAACCCTTTCTCACCTAGGAATCTCCCCGGTGGCAACTTCGCGGGCTCCGCCAGGCACCCAAGCGCAGGGCGGGGGGAGGAGACGCAGAGGGCGGCCCTGCCCCGTCAGCTCTTTTGGGAGCCTGGAACTCCTTCGCGCCACCTCGCCCAAGCGGCCGGCCCAAAACAAGCTCCTGTCGGGCTCTTTTGATGCCGTGGGGTGCCCAGCCGTCAGAGGAATGCGGCCCTGCCCACCTCAAAGGAACCACTGGGAGAGCTCCATGCACAGCCCTGGGCAGGCTGGCACGGGACGCTGGGCAAGGGCCACCCGTGAGCCAAGCACTCGCACACTGACTCACGCATCCGCTGCAGAGGGACCCGTCCCAGGACGGCCCCCCAGCAGCTGCTAAACCCCTCTGGGGCCGCTACGCCCGGGCACCAGGCAAGGAGTCACAGGAGGCCCCGTGCAGGAGCCTCACCTGCCTGCCTGCCTGCCCGCCCAGGGGCGTCATGGTCACCTCTTCCGAATAATAATGGGTTGCAGAGTGAGTAAGAGAGGGGAGGAAGAGGAGCCAAAGGAACGGAGGGCCCTGGGTTGCAGGTTGTCCTTGACTTACGGCCGTTTGTTTAGCGACGGCTCAAACTCAAAACAGCAGTGAAAAGACGGACGACCGCTGCAGCAGCCTCCATGGTCCCAACTCAGACGCTTGGCAACTGGCAGGCCTTTAGGATGGTGGCAATGCCTGTGTGTGTGTGTGTGTGTGTGTGTGTGTTGTGATGGCCCCTGGGGACCTTCCCAGCCAGCTTTCCACCCACAAAATCAATTGGGGGTGGGGGGGGAGTGTGATTGTCATGTGATTCACCAGACAACTGTGGTGGCAGAGGGAAACTTTGGCTCCAGTGGGGGTTCTGTCAGTGGGGGGCTACCTGTTGTTAGCCCCCTCCCTCCTCTCTTCCCTCCCCTCTGGAGGCTCCTCCGGGGTGGGAGGGAGGGAGGAGGGGCTGGGTGGGAGCGGCTGGGAAGCCCCCCCCCCCAGTGGCCAGGAGCCAACTCCGCTCCCAGCGGGCCTTTGATCTCCTGGTGGCCCCCACTCCCCCCACCCGCCTGGCTTCCCCACATCAAAGCGGTGCCCACCCGGGGGGGCCCTTCCAGGCGCTGCCAGGCGGCGTTCCCCAGGAGTGCCGCTCCCACATCAAAGCCAGGAAAGCCTCGCATTCGGGACTTTTTCTTCCCCGCGCCGCAAAGGTGAAGCTGCCCAGATCCCGACGTGAGACGGAGGGAATTCCGCCTCGCTCGGCCGACGGACGCTCCGCACCTCCGCCCGCCCCCCCCGCCCCCTCTGGCCCAACCGGTCCGTCCGCCGCTCCGCCCAGCCCGGGGAAGCGTCGGTGGCCCTCGGCCAGGCGGGAGGCTTTCGGGGAGACCCGCGCAGCCTCCGGCTCCCCTTCTGCGCTGCGCCGCGCTCGGACGGACGGAGCTCCTTGGCGGGTCCCGGGGGCGCAGGCGGCACCCCGCCCGGGAGACCCCCGCCAGGCTCCCCGCGGCTCCCCCGGGGCGGCTCCTCCCAAGACCCCCGAGGGACCCCCGCCCTGCCCGGCAGAAGCGCTCCGGCAACCGGGCGCCCCCCCCCGCCCCGCCCCGCCCGCTCCGCCGCCCTCGGGGACTGGCAGGGGCAGCGCCTCCCCCGCCCCCGGAGCGCCTGCGGACCCCCCCCCCCCGCCCTCGGGACTACACCTCCCATCCTCCCCAGCTGGGACGGGACGGAACCGACGATACTCACCCCGCCCGCCCGGAACTCTCTGGAATGGCGGCCACGCCCCCTGTGCCCATTGGCCAGCCTAGCTTCTCCCGGGGAGGCCCCGCCTCTTTCCCCCCGACCCGTCTCGGGGAGGCTCCGCCCTACGCCGCCGCCATTGGGCCGTTTTGGCGCGACGGCAATCCTTCCTTTGCTACTCTGATTGGCCAGGGTGAAGTGAGGGCGGAAGTAGCTCAAAGTCTGCCCTTCCGCGCCAATATATGTATTCCAGAAGTTGTCCGTTTCGGGATTTTCCATTGAAGAAACGGGATTTTGGCGCTGGGGAAGGAAGGAAGCATCGAGGGTCAGGAGGAGGAGGAGCCTTTGACCTCCCAGAGTGTGTGGGAGTGAGGCGACTTATAAGTGCAAAGCATTGCAGGATGATTATTACATAGACGGTGCTGTGTCCAGTCTTCCCTCTGGTCCACGGCTGACACAGAAGCTTCTGAGCCCTGATTGGCTGAGGAGAAACTGGTGCCACTATATAAGGGGCTGTCGAAAGCCTGGCAGCTGCTGCTCCTGTTAGCCGAGCAGCCACACTGGCTGTCAGACTGGTGCTCTTGGTTAGCCTCCACCGTTAGCAATACCGTTGGCTTTGACCAAGTGCCTCGCCTCAGTCTGTAAGTCCCCTCGCACTGGGGCATAAGAGCCGGCCACGAAGGTGGGCTGGAGATCCCGAGCTGAGGGGAAGACAAGAGCTGACCAAACAAGTCGCTGAGCTGAGCTGTCACTGAAAGAGCTGAAGTTGCTGTCAGCGACGAGAGGTTGCCTGACGAAGACAAGCCACAAACCGTGTTCCCCACCTGTGGAGAATGACGGCCTTGCCTGGTTTTGCCGCTTTGAAGCCCACAGAAGAATCATGGGAGAGCTTAGAAAAATCCGAATCTTTCCTCTATGGCTACGGACTACGGAGGCGTTTGAAACGATGGGGGGGGGGAGCTTATTTCCTGTCCTCTTGTGGGGATGAAGCTGCTAAGGATTTCATGGCTCCTCAGAAATGACCTTCTGTGCCTTGGGAAGTCATGTCAGAAAATTCAAGGATCCCCTCTTCCCCTCTTCCCTCGGTGACAGCCAGAGGACGGGCCTTCTGTCACAGGAAAGTCCCTTCAGAGCTTCCCTCAGAGCTGCGGCCTTGACCTGTGGGAGTTTGGGGAACGCTTTGAGGGGCAGGTTGGCATGTGGCACAAGAGACTTAAGGTTGCGACGCCATTCACTGACTAAAAGGGTACTTTCCCTTCGGGGAGAGGGAGCGGTGTACGAATAAATTTGATTTGAGTTGGCTCTTGAGGAAACTAGAGCAGCTGAACAAATTTTCCTCAGAGACTCAAGTGACAAACACTTCATGTTTTCCTGCCAAAAATGGAGGCTGTCCATTCAGAAGCAGCAGATGCATTGGGGGGCACGGAAGAGGAAGAGGAAGAAGAGGCTGCTTCTGAAGTGGGCAGAAGGGCCACCTGGCTAATGTGTGCAGACCCCCACAGCCAAATTCCGGGCCAGTAAACAATAATTTTTTAAAAAAAACCACTTTTTAAAACTACAAACTGGGGAGAGGATTGCTATATTAACAACTGTAGCGATGCCCCTGAAACAGTAATTGGCAACTTGATAATAAAACTTTTATTACTGTCAAATTAGCAGGGTCTCCGTGTGAAGTGGAGGTGGACACGGGCTCTTCTAGGTCCCTGATGTCCTGGCAAAATATTAAGGAATTGGTTCCTAAATGGTCGAAAACCAAAATTCAACCAGCCTGTTCTAAACTGAGGGCCGACCAAGGGAGACTCGTTCCCATCCCGGGTACCTGCCCGTTCCATATTCAGTAGGGAGATTTTTCAGAGAAGAATCTGAAATATTATTTACAACCATGCGAAGTATTATTCCCTAAGGATAAAAGGACTGACTGCATTTATCACTTATAGGCTGCCCAACTCCCAGTTACACTCTCCATCATCATGATTATGGATATTATTGTTAAAAGAGGTTTGATCAGGAGCTGTGGCAGCTCAGCGTTGCTTCCTCGGGAACCTCAGCCTGGAGCTCAGGCCGGGCGGGATTTCAAACCAAATCAATCAATCAATCAATCCTGCCCCATACATCCTCACGACCGATTCGCTCCCACAGAGAGGGACTTCTCCGGGTGCCGTCCACTAGACTCTGTCAGCGGGCGACGCCCAGGGGAAGGGCTCTCTCTGTGGCGGGCCCGGCCCTCTGGAACGACCTTCCACCCGACATCAGAACGACCACTGACCTCCGCTCCTTCTGTACGAAATTGAAGACCTATTTCTTTCGACTGGCCGGCCTTGAATAATTCTCTCTGTCTATTGATTCCAAATGCATCTTAATGGGTTCTTAATCATTTTTAGCACGGGTAACATTGTTTAATTATGTTTTAAAGTATGTATTTTGTATTTATTGTATATTGTTTTTAGTTTCTCCTGTGCACCGCCCCGGGTCCCTGTGGGGAGAGGGTGCGGTCAATAAATCCTAATTTGATTGATCGGGTGGGATTTCCCGAGCAAGGGGGCCAAGAAAAGGGAGCTTGGGCCTGGCGATCCTCCTCTTCAGGGATTGGTTTTCCCTGCTTTGCTCAGCCCTTCTGGGCGCTGGAGAAGGCGAGGGCTGCACCACCAGGGGTCGCCCGGGCTCCTCGCTTGGCTTCCTCTGCTCCTAATCAGCCCCTTGCCTCACTTGGGCAGCTGGCTGAGCTCAACCTACCCAGCTGATAAGGGCCTGGGGGCCCCTCTGCTGCGGCTCCGGCTGGTCCTCTGGGGGTGGCGGGTGGCGGAAGGCAGGTGGCGGTTGCCTGCAGGGGTCCAGGGGCCTCCAACTGCAGGGGAAGGGATCCCACCCACTTCCAGACCTTTGGGGAGCCGGAGCCTTGCTAATTTTCCAGGCAGCAAAGCGCCCCCCTCCCCCGTTTCCCCCTCCCCACCAGTCGGCCTGTGATTGTGAAGTGAGCCTGGATGGCGTGAAGTGCCTGGAATCCGCCTGGAGAACGTCAGTGTGGCTGAAGAGCCCTCCGAAAATAGGACTTCAGAAGAGACAGAAAGTGGCCAAAGAAGAGGCTAAAAATAGGAGCGTCTTTCTTTCCATCTCCCTTCTCACTTGGGGGGGTGGGTGGGGGGCTGAGTAACTCCCATCTGGGAGCAGAGGAGGAAAACAGGAAAGGGACTTCCAGCCAATCTCCTCGGAATAATGGCATTTCCAGGCCTTTTCTGAGAGGGAGGCATTACTCAGCGGCTGCCTGTGGCTGATGTCATCCCATTATCTGCAGAGGCTGCCAGGGGGGGGGAGGGGAGGGGAAGCCGGCCATTGAAGAAAGGGGGTTGGTCAAGGATTGTATGATTAAATGGGCTCAGAATTTTGATGAACCCGTTATGTTGGATACGTGGGAAAAAATATGGGTTCAAAATATTAAATTTACACAGTCACAAAGTTTAAGGGAGAATTTTTATAAAATGTTTTATAGATGGTATTTGGATCCTAAGAAATTATCATGTATGTATCCTAATTTTCAACCTAAATGCTGGAGATGCGGGTGTTTAGATGCTACTTTCTTCCATGTATGGTGGACTTGCAATAAGGTCAAAGCTTTTTGGATAAAAATATGGTGGGTTATGCAAAACGTATTTAAGAAAAGATTAGAATTTACCCCGCAAATGTTTCTATTGGGCATAACTAAGGATTTTTGTAAAGGGGATACAAAATTGTTTTTGTATATGGTTACAGCAGCTAGGTTGTTGATTGCTCAACATTGGAAGAAAGATTTTGTACCGACAATTGCTCAATGGATTCAAAAAGTGGCGGGGTTTGCGGAAATGGCAAAACTTTCAGCTTTCCTAAAAGACCAGAAGCAGGAGAGCTACACGCAGGAATGGGAAAAATGGATTAATTATATACAGAATAAATATCAGACTGGGAAATACCATGTAGCTTTTAGGTAGGAATGTTTGGATTGATAGGTGAATAGATTAAACAATATCTGGGATGTTTGGAATGTTTAAAGTGGTGTACAGCGGAACTCAGGGGGGGTGGGATTGACTGGGAGGTGGGGGTGGGTTAGGGTGGAGGGTGGGGAAATATAAGTGGATAAGCAATATAGAGATGGGTATAATGGGATATGGTCATGTTATGATGCTGAATTAACTTAGAAAGGGTGTCAGGGAGAGATTGATGTATTTTATACTAAATTTATATCATGTTGGTCGGGGGTATAATACTCAATATTTGAATGAGAACTTTATTTTAAGATGGGGGGAGGTGAGGGGTATACTTTTTGTATGTGATTTTATATTATATGTCGGGGGGGGGTAAAAGGGGGGAAAACTTGTCTGAATAAAACTTTTGCAATAAAAAAAAAGAAAAAAAAAAGAAAGGGGGAGAAAAGACAGGCACACAGCCCCTCCCCCCCTTCACCCCCCTTTCCCCAGCAGCCGCTCCATCTTTTGCTGAGGGAGGAAGAGGCATTGTGCAAACTCCTCATAGAAATCACAGGGCAATGAGTTCCACAGGGGAACGTCTGCTTTACCCCAAATTAACTCCCACCCACTTACTCTCTGGGTGGGGCTGGTTGAGCGGTTGCAGCCGAGCAGGACCCCTGGGATTCCCCCCCCCCCCCCGAAGGGCCTTCAGGTCTGTCCCTCCAAGGGACTGAAGCCGGAAATTGAGGGGAATGCCAAGCAGCCCAGCCATAGCCCACCCACCCTGGTTGCCCCTTTCTCCTCTGCAGAGTTCCTGTCCTATGTGTTTGGGGAGGGGGCTCACCTGCAGGACTGGAGGGGCACAGAAACAGTGCAGGAGGAAGCAAGCAAAAAGGAAAGCATCCTTCCAACCACACACACACACACACACACCCATGAAACCGGACCCTGGCAGACGGTTGGCACCAGCTGGTGTGAAAATAAACTCTGATCCTCCCCTGGGCGAGCTGAGCCTGCCTTGGATTCCTCTTGGCTGCAAGCGGGATTTGGGAATGTTTGCAAGAAGCTGACCCCTGGGAAGGCTGGGGGGGGGACCGGAGAAGGACCAGTGATGGAGGCCCTGGGGCTTTCTGGAGGAGGGGGCCTGCTTGCTGCCCTCCCCGGCTTACCAAAGCTGATGGGATCTCCTTCTATGGCCTGCCAAGGGGTCCACCAGCTGCCTCCCTGATGAGAAGAAACCCCCCCCCCTGCAGTGCCAGGAACCCTCATCTGGGCAGGGCTCCCTCCGCTTTGCCCCCCAAGAGCCCCTCCCTGCTCCCATCTCCACCCAGGGAAATCAGGGAGCTCCCATCACTGCAATGAAGCCCCCGGATGGGTCTTTCTCCCCCAGGCCTCAACAGGTGCCCCGGGCTGCTTCTTCGGAGCCTTGGCTGCCCAATGGCAGGGGGCCAAGCACAGACTCGGATGTCTCTCGTGCCCAGCTGGCAAACTCACCTGCTGCCTGAGCCCCCTGCTGCCCTGGCACCAGAGGGGAAACACTGGGCTGGGCACTCAATGGACCTGCCCCCTTCCAGCCCCCGTCCCCATGGGCCCATTGCCCCCAGCCCCCACCCCCCCACAAAGGGAGCCTCAAAGCAAGGTGGCTGGAGGCAGTCCTGACACACACACACCCATCCCTCCTCCTCTCCGACTGGATCTTAATTACAGGCAAAGCCCCACATTTCCTCCTCTGGGGACGGCTGGCGCCAACTCTGCTCCTTCGCAGGTTGTCCTGGCACCTCCAGGGGGGGGGGGGAGCCACTCTCTGCATCCCCGTGGCAGACCTGGCAATTTTGGGGTCCTGTAATGGGCACCCCCTCCAGCCCCCCCTTCCTGGCCTCCGATCGATCGGAGGTGGAGGGTCCCAGGCAGGGGCTGGAGGGGCATCTGCTCCCTGCTCCCCCCCCCACGCCCAGTTTCCATGAAACCCGAGTGCTGGCAGCTCAGTTACCCCCTTGCTGTGACCCCTTCTTCGGGGGGGGGGGCTGCATTCTGGAGAGTCCAAATCCCCTCCTGCACAGCTGGTGAGGCTTTAATCCCTTCTGTCAAAGGTGAGGGGGGCGTCTCCTGTGATCTTGGCGGCCCCCTCCTCAGTGCATGCTTGTGCTGGGGAGGGGGCTGAGGCAGGCAGCAGCTGCAGACAGGCAGGGCAAAGGCTTCTCTGCTGAGGGAGGGTCTCAGAATAGACCTGGGGGCAAAGGACTCCCCTCCTCTATGGGGCCCAGTTGCTCCGGGGCTCTGCCCTCTGAGTCCAGGGCAGCAAAGCCAGCTCCAAGGGCAGGGAGGGGGCCGAGGGACTGAGCAATCCTGCTACTCACTTGCCTTCAGGAAGCCCCCACTTTGTCCAAGGGGCAGCCAGCCTCCCCCCCCCCCCCGCCCCACAAGCGAGCCCTTCCTGGCCTCCGCACACCCATCGGGATGCCCCTTTGCCCTCCGTCCTCCTGGTCAGCTGAACTTCTGAGTCGGCCTTTGTTCAGAGGTGGGAGCCCCCCCCCCCCCAAGTGACTGGCGTCCCATTGACTACAAGGGAGGAATGGAGGGGGGGGGCAGGACAACGGCCAGGGAGGGAAAACCTTCGCAGGCTCCATTCCTCTTCCTTTTCTCCCTCCTCCTCCTCCCAAACGAGGAGAATCTACTTGGCCCATTTTGCTGCTTTGCAACCAGCCGGCAGGCGGGATGGGGGTCTCTGCGGCCACATTGCTCCATTGTTCCCTGCCTTGGGGGGGCTGGGGGCGAAGTGAGACTTTTCAGGAATGGAGAGGAAGGCAGCTGACCGAGGGAGCAGGCACAAAAACGGCCTGGCACAGCAGTGGCGAATAGGCGGCAAAGCACTTTGGGCAGCCAGGAGCTGTGCCCGGTTCTGCCCAGCACAAGACTACACACACACACACACACACACACACACACACACACACACACACACACACGCAGAGGCCCTGCGGATGTTCAGAGTTGGGCTGAGTGAGGTCATTCCTTTGAGGCTCTCCTGCCCCCCCTCCCCCCTCAGCCCTCCCCAGCCCCCATTGAAAGAGGCCACGGAGAGCTCCTCCCTCATTGAATGGACTCTGGCCAATTGTGGCTGCAGACAAAGGAGCCGCACTGGGGCAGCCCAGACGGGTCTGGGGGGTGGATGGGGAGCCCCCACCCAGGGAGGGAGGGAGGGAGGGAGGGAGGGAGGAGCCGGCGTCATTTCCGCCTCCAGCACAGAGCCATGCTCCCGGCTGATGGAGGGGCTTTCCAAGGCCCCAGGATCACTGAGGACCAGCGGCTCAGCCGTAGGGGAGGGGGCTTCTGCCAAAGCCCAGCGGGGACCCTTCAGAGCTGAAGCGTCAGTATTACTCTTGAGCTGCAGCCTGTGGGGATGCCCTCCCTGGCCAACCCTCACCCACCGCCCAGCCATTTCTGGGATCCGCCAAGCAAAGAAGAACCTCCCCCCCGCTTAGATGAAGCCACCCCTAAGGCTTCGGCCTTCATTGGGGGGCCACAAGTCCAAAGTATCTCCAGATCTGTCCCGGGGCCGGATGGATGGTGCTTCTGACCCCCGGGGGTCTCCTCACAGGAGAGGCCCGGCTTTCCCCTTGCCCTCCCCGCCCAGACGCCAAGGCCTTGCATGCCACATAGCTGCCAAGACCCGGTGCCCCCTCCCCGGACAAGGGCAGTGCCAGAACAAAGAAGGCCCCTGGCAAGTGCCTCCAAAAGCAGCCTTGGCTGGTCCCAGTGATGCCTAGGCCTGTGACTCAGGTCTGGTTCCCGAGAGAAGGTTTGATCTTCCAGCTGTGCGACTTCAGCCCTTAAAAGGAGCGGCTGGGCCAGAGGACGGGGCTTATCTGCCTTGGGAAGGGGCTCCTGGGCCGATGCAACCGAGCGCCAAGCCAGCTCCTGCCTTCCAAGCATATTCAGCCTTCGGAAGGACCAGGGACCCATGGGGAAGTTTGCGGCAGAGCCCAGCTCCCCCCTCCCCCCCCCTCTTCCTCCTCGCCTGGCAGGAAACGCAAACCTCTGCCCAGACCCCCAGAGAGGAGAGGTCCCTCCCCCTCCCGTCTCTCCGCCACCCGAGAGCTGCCAAAGGCTTTGGCCGCCGGCTGCTTCACCCTGGCATCCTCTTTATCAGCCTCAAGTCCTCCCGCACCTCCCACCAGCCGCCTGGCCGAGGCCCAGCTCTGCTTTGCCCAGAGATCTTGCCCGGCTGCCCTTTCCCGCCTCCGAGGAACTTGGGCAGGAAGTGCCAGAAGCCCTCGGAGGCCTAGCATGGCCTTGTTTTGCCAGGGCTGCCGGTGGCAGCTTTGTCCCTGGAAAACCAGCTAGCTGGGCTGTGCAGCTGAACTTTGTCCTCTGCAGCCTGCGGTCGGTTTGCTGAACATTTTCTCTTTTCAAGACTATTGTTGCTTCCGTCTTTCTCTGTTGAAGCTTCTGAACCCTCGGAATCCAAAGCCTTTGCCACGCTGGGCCAAATGCGAAGGAAGCCCCCCAGCCCTGCCCGGCCCTCCAGGGAGCGCTTCGGGGTTAAAAACAGGCACAAGTGACGGGGGGGGGGCAGAAACAGGTGTTGGGCTGCCCGTTTTTGCCCCCCACTCCGCGTAGGGGGAGGGGGAGGCAGCCGCATTTAACTTTCTCCCAACTCCTCCAACTATTTCTGCTCTGAGGGAGCGGCTGGCGATTCGGCTGCATCGGTGGTCAAAGGCATATTTTCAGCTCTTCCATCACTTCCACCACCTGGTCTTGGCTATAAAAAGGGCCCCACCAGGGGAGCCAAGAGAGGGCAGGTCATCGGTCCTGCCCTGTCCACAGTTGCTCAGGGCAGCTGTCTTCTGCCGCCAGGAAGAATCTGCAAGAATTCTCCCCGTGGCCTGGGGAAGGGAGAGGCCACCCCCCCACCCCCCCACCCAGGGTCCTCCCCCTTCCCCACCTGCCTGGGCTGGGATCCTGGCTGCTACCCCACGCCTGACATTCGTCCTGCAGAGGGACAAAGCAGAGCTAAGAGAGCGAGAGAGGGGAGGAAGGGGGAAGGGGTTTAAGACAGACATGATTTCATCTCTGTCTCTTGAGGCCTCGGGGGCAGCCACCTTCCCTCTCCCACCAACGAACACGGGAGGAAGCTTGGAGACGTGAAGCAAAACACAGAGAGAGCTTGTACAGGATAAGAAATCATTTGTTTTATTAGCGTCTCAGAGGCACCGACTGGAGCTCAGGCTTTTGTTTCTGTTCATCATCCTAGCTTTACTGCGGAAGGCCCTGGAGGGCAGGGGGGGGAGAAGACCCCGGAGGCAGCTTCTGGTGCCCCGTCCTTTGCCCGTGTCCTGAGGCTGGGCTGGGCTTGGACGGCTGCTCGAACCCTTGCCGTTAAAGAGAGAGGAGGGGGAATCAGAGCCACGCTTGGGGGTCCCTCTGCCCCCCCCCCTTGGCTCTGCCTCTGTGCCCTGGCAGAGGCTCTCGGTGCTTCTGAGTTCCTGCCCAGGGACCAAGGCACCCACGGATTTCTCCCAGGGTTGTTAGATGGTCCCATGCAGAAGCAGAGGCACCTTTGCCCACATGGGTGTCCTGACTCCCCCCCCCCCTCCGAGATAAATGGCGAGTGGATAGCGGGAATCCTGGGGAAACAAGGAGAGGAGACGGGGGCGAGAAAGGGAGCAGCATCCAATCAAACTCCAGAGTTTCTTCCAGCTCTTCCTAAAGTAAGGCCCGCTGGCAGGTGACAGGAGCCACGACTGGAAAGCAATCTCTCTCCCTCTGGATCCCTGGGCCTCGGCCTCAGCGGCTGCAGGGCAAGGGAACTCCAACTCCCAGAATTCCCCAGCCAGCAGGCTCTAGTGGGGGATTCTGGGGGTTCTGCACCAGCCGAAGGGCTTCTGACCCAGACAGAGGCGGGGAGGAGGGGAGGTTGCAAAAGGGCCTCACTGAGGAAAACAAGGTGGGAGGCAGAAGGAGCCCACAGAGGCAACGCTTCGTTTTCTCTTCTCCCAAATTGCTGGTTACGCTTCAGGCGAAGACAACGGCTGTCAGACACGGGACACAAGTGAGCGCCTTTCTTCTTTTAAAAAAAAAGTCTGCCATGGAAAACGTTAGAGGGCTGAAAACGCTGCCTCCTCAAGCGCTTGATTGTCAATGGGGCCACCTCAAATTTGGAGGGAAGGAAGGAAGGAAGGAAGAAAAAAAGAAAGACAAAATGGTGGGCCTGAGACAGGAGGGGTGGGTTTAGCAGGAATTACACTGTTTGTTTGTCACTGGCTGGAATTAATGGCCCAAAGGGGGCTTTTCAGTCGTCTTCTGAGGGCTGCAGATCCAGGTCCCCTTCCGGGCGGAATTCCAAGGGTTGGCGCCGAATCTCGTCCCCGAAGAGGAAGGGCATGGGCTCCAGGTTGGTATCCTTGCCTCCTTTCACACAGGTCTTCTGCCGCAGGTCATCCAGGATGTTCTCATCCAGGAGCTCCTGGCCTTCCTGGTCCAGGGAGACCTTCTCGAGAACCTCAGGGCTGGTGCCTCCACTTCCAAACCCTTCTTCACCGGCTGGGACTGGGGGCGGACTCTGGCTTAGGGTCTCTGCCCTGGGGAAGCTGTCCTCTGGGCAGACCTGGGGGGCGATAGTCACCTCCTTGATGAAATCCTCATCTCCAGGAGGGCCTGCCTCGCCCTGCCCAAGGCCGTTGAGAAGTTCGCTTGGGAACTCATCCAAGCTTGGCTCCTCCTGAAGCCCATTAGCCTGGCTCTCCCCCAACGGGTGGGCTTCCCTTGAGATGGGAGGAGAGCCTTCTGGGTCTTCTGTGGGGACCCGGGGTGGTCCCTGGTCCAGAAGTGCAGGGGGAGCATAGGGGGACCTTTCTTCTGGGGAGCGATGGGCCCCCTTGCCAAGGCCTCCCAGCTCCTCCTCAGCTGCCTTCATCAACTCCTGGTTGAACTCCAGAGCTTGTTCTACAATTTCCAGAATGTTGGGGTCTCCCTTGCTCTCTAGAGGAAGACCCACCAGGTCCTCTGGGAACCTCTCCGGGGGATCTTCCACAGCCACAAATTTCTGCTGCATCAGATCTTCTGGGTCCAAGACATGGAAACATTCGTCCTCACAGGGTCCCAGCGTGTCAGGTTCCACAGCCCCGTCACCTTCCAGCACTATTTCTCCCAAATCAGTGACGCTGGTCAGGGGTGAAACCTTTGCAGGGGCCACAACCCCAGGCTCTTGGTCACTAGATTCCCGATCTTCCTCCTCCTCCTCCTCCTCCTGGGTGTAGCTGGGGTCAAAGCCGTCCACTGGGGTCCCAAAGGCATCTCCGGGTTCTGAAGGAAGCTCTGCACCCACCTCTTCCTTGGGGACGGCTGGCCCTTTGGCCACCTCACCCTCCTGCCAGGGGTCTTCTTCTGGCTCCAGGCCAGGGGCCCCTTGCAGTTCTTCCTGCTCAGCCTCTCTGGGGACCTCAGCCTCCCCGGGGCTCTGATCCTCCCTGTCTGCCGTGAACGGCTGTCCTTGGATCATGGCTTCTGCCGAACCCTCCGCGGCCAGAGGCTCTTCTGAGCAGGGCCTGTCTTCCTGCGGACTGTGGCCGCTTTCTCCCTTTGGAGAGCCTTCCTCCCCTCCGTCTCCCTTGACCAGCAGGAGGCTTGCAGGGTCTTCTTCTAAAATGGGGGCTTCTTGGTTCAAAAGAGGGGCCTCTTCTTCCCTCTCCAAGGAAGGCAGGGATGGAGTCTCAGGCATGGTCAGCCCGTGGTCTGAAGCCAGCTGGCCTGGCAACGTCTCCCCTAGCTGGGCGGTCTCCTCCCCAGCCCCACCTCTCTCCCTCGGGCAATTTGGGATGAAGTCTGAATGTCCGAGGGTCTCCCGAGTCCCCAAATCCTCCCTGTGGGGAGCGGAGTCTTCTGCAGGTGCCTCAGCCACCTCTTGGACTTCTGGCCAGGTGGTCTCTTCCCTGCAGGGGTCTTCAGCCTCGAGTAGCTGCTCTCCTGCCTGGTGATCGTCCAGCCCCAGTCCTTTGTCTTCGGGGTCCTCTTCCTTCTTCTGCAGCAAGTTCTCGGCCACCACAGCAGCCCCTACCTCTTCCATCTGCAGGACCTCCATGAGGTCTTCACCTTCTGGCCCTCCAGAGATTGTCACCAAGTCTCTTTCCTCCCAGTTGCTCCCTTCGGCTTGCAAGGGGATCTTTGGGAGCCCTCCTCCCCCTCCCTCCTGTTCCTCCAGGGGCTCCAGGCCTTCTTCTTTGGCCACCTTCCTTCTCTGGTCTTCTTCAAGGTTCTCCTGCAGCTGGAGGATTGCCACATCCTCTCCGGGGAAGGTCGCACTCAGTTCCAAGATCCTTTTGGGTGCCTCCAAATCTAAGTAGCCTCCGGCCTCCATTGTTCCTTCATCTCCTCTATCTTCTGTGGGAAAAGGTCCAGCAACGTCTTCTCCCTTCTCCTCTTCCTCCTCCTCCTCCTCCACCTCTTCTGTGGCTTCCCTGCTCTCGGCCCCCTTTGGCTCATCTGCGTCTATGGCAGACCCTGAGCTCCCGGGCAGGGCGTCTTCCGTGGCGTCTAGACCCTTCTCCTCATCCTGAAGAAGAAGCTCCTCTCGGCTCTCAAAGGTCTCCTGCTCCACCTCCAGGAAGAGTGCTTTCTGGTGGTCACTCGCAGACAATGCCGCATGGGTGGTGGTTGACCAGTCCTCCTTGGCTGGGCTTCCCCCCACCTCCAGGTGCTCTGCCTGCAGACCACCCTGGTCGTCTTCCCTGGGGGGGCCCTGGGCCTCTTTCCTTTCCTCGGAGAGAAGATCTTCCGGGCCGACCATCTCCACCTCTTCAGCCCCTCCATAGACCTCCTCCGTGTTCCCTTCTGGGGCTCCTTGGGACACATCCGCTGGGGGGCTGCCAAGCTCCCAGCCTTCCTGGCTGCCATTCACATGGGCAGCTGCCTCCGTGGCAAACTCTGACTTCTCGGGTGCTTCTCCCACTGCGTTGCCCAGAGTCCCCGCCAATAATGCAGGCAGCTCCTCATCCACATCCCTCTCCTTCCATTCTGGAGAGCCCGTTTCTTCATCGGTCTCCTCCTCCTCCTCTCCAGGGACCCCATCTCCTCCCCCCATCCTCCCTGCCCTCGGTAGTTCTGCTCCCAGGGCCTCCCAAGCCTCTTCAGTTCCCTGCAGCTCAGCTTCCTGCCCGCCATTGGCCTCTGCAAAGTCTTCACAGACCTGGAACTCCCCCAGGGGGTTGGTGGGCTGCCCCCCTCCTCGGTGGTCTTGCTGGGCCTTCTTCAGCTCCTGGCTGCTGCTTAGGGGAAGGGCGTTCTCCTCTCCCAGGGAGGAAGAGCTGTCGGAAGAAACATCTGCTTGGCTCTTCACCGCCTGGAGCAAGCTGGGTTCCAGGTGGGATTCTCTGGGCTTCACTTCCTGGATGGCCGTTTCTACGGCTTCGGTAACCATCTGGCTCAGAAAAGGCCCGTCTAGGACTTCTCTCTCTGCTGGCGGCTGGCGGCTGAGCTGTGTCTCTTCCTCCTCCTCCTCCTCCTTTTCTCCAGAGGCTTTTCCTTCCTCCTCTCCTCTCCCTTCAGCCTCCCTCTGCACTCCCTCTTCGCTCTCCTCTCCTTGGCCCAGGCTCCCCGGGGACCTTCCCGAAGCCGCCTCCTTCACGGAGTTGAAAGCCAGCGGGGGTCGGGGGCAGGAGGCGGACTGGGCCAAGCCCTCCGAGTGGGTGACTGTCACCCTCTGGCTGCGCTGGGAGGAGTCCAGACGGAATGCGGAGGGCTCCTTGGGTGGGGGCAACAGCCCCTCGGCGCTCTTGGTGGCCTGGGAGTGCCGGAGGGAGGCGTTGGCCTTTTGGAACTCCCTGGCCGCTGAGCTCGGGGTCTTTGACCCCCAGGAGGGCGACTCCACTTTGCTCTGGAAGCCCCGAAGCTTAGGGAGAGCGACAGGGCTGGGGCGGACATCCCGGCTCCCCGAGCGGCCCCAATCCACCAACGGCCCCTGCAGCCTGCCCAGAGTCGATTCGGTTGCTGCATCTGCAAGGAAGAGCAACAGGGAGAATGAGCAAAGACCCAGCCGAGGATTTTGGACAAGTAATTCAGGGCAACCCCCGTTTTCCTGCAGGAAGCAGAAATAAGGGGAGGGGATATTCAAGCATGGAGCTGTGACCCAGTGAAGTTTGCTTTCTGTCTCAGCAAAGCTCCCGCTTGCCCAGCTGAAGGGCAGTTCTGTAGTGGGAGAGGGCGGGGGAGACTTTTGTGGCTCCTCAGGCTTCCCCTCCAAGCCCCCCCCCCTTCAGGCCTACCTCTGAGCCCCCTGGGCAGCTGGAGATCCGTGGCCGGCAGCTGCAGCCTGGTGCTTTCTGCTTCCAGGAGGGTCCTGCAAGGCAGAAAGGAATTCTTGAGAAGGAAAGGGGGGGGGGGAGTGGGCGGCGCTGGGGGGTTATTTCTGGTGGGTTATTCCTGGTCTCCAGCAGATGCCTCCTCGGCCAGGCTTTCCTCCACCTTCCCAGCGCTGGGAGGCTCCCCCCCCCCCCGCGAATCAGGAGGGGAGGGGGGGCTAACAGGAGCAGGAGGGGTGACATCATGCGAGTCTGCTGCCCTCCCTCCTCCCTCCCCCGCTTACCGGCAGCGGGGCCATTCTCATGCTAATGCAACAGGAGCTCCGCTCCCCCCTCCTTTTGTGTGGGAACCGTCTGGGGAAGGCGAGGGTAGGGGGCAGAGGGAGGTTCCCGTGAGATTCTGCTTCGGGGCGGAAGAAGGGGGGGGGGGAGAAGCGAGGCCGTCTTGCAAGGAAAGGGGGCGCATTTGGCCAGGCGGAGAGCGTCGCGCAGGAGAAAGAAACGGGGGAGGAGGCTCTGGGGCCCTTCAGTTCGGGGGCTTAGCTGTCCCCGGCCTTATTCCGGAGCTCTCTGTGCGGCCGGGGGAGCTGCCGAGGGGGCGCCGCTCACCTGTAGGTGGCCACTTCCAGGCTGAGCGACATTTTCAGGTGCATCAGCTGCTGCCGGTCCTCCAGCACCTGGGAGATCTGGCCGCGCAGCGACTGCTTCTCCTCCTCCAGCGCCTCCAGGGCCATCTGTCCGGCAGAGAAGGGGACACCGGCGCGGTCAGCAGCCGTGGCCTTCCCGGGGGAAGGAAGGAAGGAAGGAAGCGGGGACGCTGCAGGAGGCCCCCGGGACGGTCCACCTCCTTCCCCCCCCCCCCACGGCAACTGCAGGGAAGCCCCGCGTGCCCGGGAAGCGAGTGGGTGTGGCAGCTCAGCGCTCCGTTTTCAAGCATGGCCCCAAAAATCTTTTGTTCTGCTCCAGCCTGGGATCCCGGCCGGGCCGCTTCCGAAGCGCAGCCTCACTTCGCCCTTCCACGCAGGTTTGGCCCAGCAAGGGGATTGAAGGGCGCAGGGCAGGCAGGTCGCTAACCCCCCCCCACCCCACCCCACGGGCAAGGCGTGGCTCCCCCCTGCTGAGCTTGGATGCAGCGAATGTGGAGGGAGGGGGGGGCGTTTGACTGCCCCAGGTCTTCGGGAGGCTGCGTTCCCCCGCCCCCCCTTCAGTGTTGGAAGGATGAGAAAAGTTGAACACAAACTTTCTTTTCTTTGAAAACATTTCTGACTTTTTGGAAGTCCCAGCCTCCCCCCACCCCCAGCCCTGTGCAGTCAGCTGCCCACCTGGGACCCCAGCAAGCGGCTGTTAGGGGCAGGGCTGCTCCCAAAGCCACCCCAGGCAGGCGGGTGGGCATCCCAGAGCCCTGCTGGACTGGGGGGGGGGCAGAGACCCCAGACCCACCTGCAGCTTCTCGGCGTCCCCCTGCTGCTGAGCCCACTGCTGGGAGAGGCTCTCCTCCAGAGTCGTCTTCCGGACCTTCAGGCTGGCCAGCTCCTTCTCCAGCTGTTGCAGCTGCAGCTGGTTCTGCCGGTTGCGCTCGGCGGCCTTCCAGAGGTTCTCCTTGGCTTCACAGAGGGAAGTCTCCAGCTGCGAGACCTCCGTCTTGTAGGTCTCCACCGCTCCTTTCCAGATGTTGGTGAGCCTCTTGGCGTAGTCTTCCACTTCCACCGGCTGGAAGCAGACGGGTGCCGCACGGAAGCCGTCCAAGCGGTGGGAGAAGCTGGTCATCTCCTTGTCCAGCCCCAGCAGCTCCTCTTGGTGGGCCTCCACCAGCTCTTCCATCTCCTTCTCCAACTGGGCGGCCTTCTCCCTCAGCCAAATGTGGGCCCGCTTCTCCTCCTCCATCTCCTTCTTGCTGAGGGACAGGAGCATCTTGGTCTCCTCCTGGGCCGCCCTCTCCCTCTGGCACCTGCTCGTCACCTGTTGGACCTCCTCGTAGAGGGAGTCCCTGGCCAGCTCCACCACACACTTCTCCTGGTAGGCCTGGTCCAGGGTGGCCCGGAGCGCGGCCACCTCCGATTCGTACTTGGCCCTCCAGGGGGTCTCCACCAGGCCCCCCTTCAGGCCGTGGATCTCTGCTTTCAGCAGCTCGTTCTCCTCCTCCAGGAACTTCACCCTGGCCAAGTAGGCCTCCAGGCGCTTGTTGAGGTCCCACATTTGGAGGGACTCCTCTCCCAAAGACCGCGAGGAGCTGAGGAAGCTCTCCATCTTCCAGGCGCCTTTCGGAGGCAGAGTCCAGCCGAGAGAGAGCAAGGCCGGCCGAGAGAGCGGAGGAGGCTGGCTGGCGAAGTAGGGCTGGGCAGCTCCGCACTGCTATTCATACGGAGGGGAGGCTCCTGGCCAAGGAGGCTGGGCTTAACACCTCCCCCCCCCCATCGCCCGAGAAGAGCAGCAGCAGCATTCCTCGGGAAGCCAAGTGGGAGAAAAGGAGCCTTGGAAATGCTTCCCCCTCCCCACAGCTGCTCCCCCCTCGCCCCCCCCCCAAAGAAGCTCCTCAACATCTCCCTGGTAGGGAGGCTCTCCACGTTGCCTCCTCTTCTCTCTCCTTCCCCCTCCGCCCCCTGCCACTCCCCGATTTCCCTCTGAATCCACACCACCGTGAGCCTCGGAAGCAAGCAATGCCCCTGGGGGGGTGGGGTGGGGGGAGAAAAGGCCAAAAGAAGAGCCAGAGACTCTGAGTGCCACTCAGGCAGCTGTGCTGAGTTGGCCTCCGGGCAGGCTTTGGGGTGGGGGTCGGGGGCTCCCTTCTTTGCCAAATGCACCGTTGGCATCATTGGGGGGGGTCTTCGCTCTGTGCACCCCACATACATGAGGCAGGATTTTAGGAGAGAGAGAGAGAGATACCAAAGGGGTGTTTGGGTAGAGGGGGGGAGATGAGGAGTTGGGGGGGGTTCCAAGGGGAAGGGGGCTAGGCAGGATCCCACCGAAGAGACAGACAACCAGCGTCCCTTGGAAGAGTGCAAGGGCGCCATCTGGTGGGCAGAAGGGCCAAGGTGGAGCTGGGGAGGCCACCCCTGGAAACCTGGGGTCACCTGTCGCTCCAGACTCTCCCCTTTTCCTTTGGATCCCTTGTGTGCAAATCCAGCACCTGGGACATTTCCACCGCTGGGGCTGGAGAGCAGGAATCTTTGTAAACGGTGGGGAGAGGAAGACCATCCGTGGAGCCTCTCTGGGCCAGTTCCCCACTTGCCCTTTCTCCTTGCTTCTAGCAGCCTCCTCTGTCTCGATCTCCCAGGGAGGGGCCCTTGCTTGCTGCCAGAACTCCCCTCAGTCCCCAGCCAAGGCCAGCCGAGTGGGCACCAGTGTTGCCCCTGGCCTGGGAGAGGGGCGGGGCGGGGGGCAAGCATGGCTGGCTTTCGGCAGCCCTTGCAAAACGCTGGGAAAGGTCCCTGGACTTGTCCATTTGCCTCCCGAAAAAGCACCTTGGAGTTAATCTATGAAGATTTTAATTTGCACACAAACAGGAGAATTGAAGGGAATTTTAGCTTTCAGCATCTGACCGTGTCTCTGGGGATGGAGAGAAGTTCCAGATCAGCCACTAACGTTGTTATTACTCGCAGGAAGGCCCCCCCCCCCACCTCTTTCTGGGGATCGCCAAGCCAAAGCCCCTCTCTCTTCTTGCAGGGTGCGTTTAAGAGAAGCCTCCCCCCCCCCCCCGCGCGCGGTGGCTCCGACAGCAGAAGACTTTCGGAAAGCTTTATTAAGGGCAGGCAGGGACTTCTGCCTCCAGCAGCCGGCCGGAGATCGGTGGATCCAACGGGGGCGCGTTCTGAGCTTCCTTCCTGGCAGCCGGCAGTGCGGGGGGCAACCAGGGAGGCCCGTCCTCCTCGTCCTCGTCCTCGTCCTGGTCTTCCACGGAGAGCTCGCGCGGGGGCACCTGGATGCCCAGCTCCGCCTCCACCCTCCACAGCCGGCTCCGCACTCGGCGCAATTGGCCGCGCAGCGTCTTGATGGAGCGGACGCACTCCTGGCAGCTCCGGTAGTCTCTCTGCCCTGCAAGCACAAGAGCAGCCTGGGGACTCCGCCAGCAGCCCCCCCCCCATCCCCTACCACGCCCCGCCCCGCCGGTCCCGGGCGCAAAGGAGAGGCGGCGCGCGGGGGCTCCCAACCCGGCCCGCTGCGCTTCCTGGGCCGCGGAGCCGGAGCCATCCCGGGACCGGCCCGGAGGAGGCGCCCCCACCGGCGGACTCACGGTCGTGGAGGTGGCGCGCTTGGCACTCCAGAAAGGTCTCCAGCGCCTCGTGCAGGTCGGGCAGGTGCGGCGGCAGCGGCGGCGGCGCGGGCGGCGGCGGGGGCGCGGGGAGCAGCAGCAGGGAGCAGCCGGAGAGGGAGGCGGCGTCGGCGGAGAGCCCCGGGCGCGCGGAGGCCAAGGCCAGCAGCTCGGAGGGCGGCGGCGAGGGGCGCTCGAGGAAAGCGCCTGCCGGGGCAGAGAGGAGCGTCGGCCGAAGGGTGGGCAGGGAGCGGGGTCGGGGGGCGAAGGAGCGGCCGGCTGCCGCGCGTACCTTCCGTTTCCCGGCGCTGCAAGCGGACCTCGGCGCGGATGAGTCTCCGGCGGCTGCGGCAGATCTGCAGGCTGAGGGCCCGGAGGGAGCGCGGGAAGTCCCGGCAGGTGCGTCGGATCCTGAGCTCTGGAGCGGAGGGAGAGCGGAGGGCAGGAGGCGGCGGAGAGGAGGGGCGGGGGGGGGGCGGTCAGTGGCCCCAGGAGCCCCGATACTTACGGCCCCGGAGGTACTGGCCCTGCAGAGCCTTCAGCGTCTCCAGCCGCTCTTGCAGCGCCTCCAGGCTGAGCGCGGGGCTCAGCGCCCTCCCCGCTGGCTGGGGGGCCGAAGGCGGCGGGGCGGCGAAGGCGGCGGAGCCCGAGCCGGAGGCCGGGGGCGGCGAAGGCGGCGGGGAAGGCGTCCTTGCTGCGAGGGGCGGGAGAAGCGAGTCGGTGAGGGCTGCCCCTTGGCCTCGTCAGGGAAGGATCGGTCCCCTCCCGGGGTTGGGGGGGCCGGGGCAGAAACGGAGCCAGCGCTCACCATCTTCTGTCTCTTCTCTCTTCCTGGGGAGGCTGCTGAGAGGACCAAGAAGGGTCAGCAGGAGCAGGCCAAATAGCCCCTCCTCCAGCAGCATCTGGCTGGCCCTTGGGCCCACCTTGGAGGGATTGGGAGACCCCCGAGCTGCCCAGAAGAGGCCACGAAGCCTCTGGAGAGGGTAGGGAAATCCCTCAGAGGAGGAACTGGATTCCCAGCCCCTCTCCCCCCCCCTGCCCATCTAGGACAGGGCACATCTGGCCCCTGATCTTCCAACCCAACCAGTCTCAAGGAGATGAAGATGCAAACTGCCTCCCTTGGGCCTGATCCGCTGGAGGGAGGTTGGGGCTCCCAGAGGCCACTCACTGGCGGTTGCTGTCACGGCTGGGCCTGCGGGAAAGGGAGGTGGTGAGGGGGGGGGGTGAACTGCGTCTAGGGCATCCCTCTGGTTGGAAGGGGAAGGACAGGAGGAGAGGGCAGCCAAGCCCCAGGGAGTGGAGTTTGGGAGCACCCGTGGGTGGGCAGGGGTCAGCTTCCCTCCCCGCCCACTGATGTGTGCTGGGGAAGAAGCGAAGGGAGAGGGACCCCTTCCCGGAGCCCAGCCCTCCTCCAGCCAAGGGCCCATCTGGAGTTGGGGGGTGCCTGCCTCCCTCCTGTCCCATCAGTACCTGCTCCCTAAACAGGACAGCCCGCTTCCCATCCCGCGGCCGAGGGGGCCGGTCTGACTTGCTGCTGCTGCTGCTGCTGCAGATTCCTGCCATCTCCGGGAGGGGGATGGGCGGATTCCAAGGCTTTATGAGGTCAGAGCTGAGCTGTCACCTCCCAGCCCCCCCACCCTCCAGGACCCCCCTCCAAGAACCCTGCCGATGGGCCAGGCAGGCAGAGATCCTAGAAGAGGCAGGTGCAGCCCCACTTCAAACCCTTCCGAAATCTCTTTTAGCAAAAGCCCTTAAGACTTAGACGCCCCTTCAGAGCCCTCTCTAAAGCCCAGTCAACCTTCAGCCAGTGAGATTTGAACTGCAAATAGCAGTCAGCTGAAGGAGCCTGCAGTGCTGCACTCTAACCACTGCACCACCTCGGCTCTTTTAGCTCTTCTACCCTTTGGGTGTTTTCAAATTCAAGCCAGGGACCCAGTTTTTTGTGGGGGGTGGGTGGGCAGGGGGCTGGCCTGGGTGGTCTCTTGGCCTCCTCCAATTCCAGGATTTCTCTGGACTGGCCCCCCTTCCCCCCAACACTTTGCAGGAGGCCCTCACTAAATTGTGCCCGAAACCCCCACCCCAGAGAGAGGGGGACCCCTTTGGGCAGATGTTGGGAACAAGGCAAGCGGGGGCCAGGCTGCTTTTTCCTCCGAGGAAGCCCCCTCCCTGCAGGCAAAGTTCTTGCTCCCTCTGTTTTGGGACTCCTCTTCCTCCATCGAGCAGTTGCAATGGGAGGCCTGAAGACTCTCAAAGGCCTTGCAACCCCTCCTCCTCCTCCACAGGAGCCCCTCACCCCCCTTGCGGCTGTGGGGGGCCCTGCTGCCCGAAGAGGAAACGACAAGGCACGGCTGTGTGTTTTTTTTAAAAAGGCATCCAGCTGCGTTTATTCCAGTGACCCATCAGGATATTCCCTCTAGAAATTAGGAGTAGCTCAAAGCATAGCTTCATCGGCCAAAGGGCTGGCCGGGAGAGAGGCAGAGACCGGGTCCTGTTCCTGGGGTGGACATGTCGGATCCGCTCCCTTCCCGCCTGCGCCGGACACGGAAAGGAGAGGACGATGCAATCTGGTTGGGAGCACCAGGGAAACCCAGAGGCCGGACGGGGCCGGAGAGCAGAGGGCCGGCTACGGGCTGCAGGAGGAGAAGAAGAGGGACAGGATGGAGCCCCGAGTCCTGCAGAGACGACCAGCGATTCTGCCCCCTCCCCCAGCAGGTGATACTCCAGATATACTCTGCTGAGCCATGGAGGTTCCGCCCAGCTCCACTGCGCCTGCCTACCTCTTCTCATGATCTCTGCTTTCCTCCTCCTCCTCCTCCTCCTCCTCTTCTTCTTCCTCCTCCTCCTCCTCTTCCTCTTGGGCAGCCTTCTCCTTTCTCTCGTCTCCTCCGAGCACATCGATGGGGGCGCTGCCACCCCCGCTGTTCTTCCCCTCGGCCCCCGGCTGCAGCAGAGCCGGCTTCTGACTCCGGGCTTCTGGGGCCGCCTCCTCCTGGCCCGGCTTCTCCCCAGCCGCCTCCGCCTGGCCCTCCCCGTCTTTCATGCGCTTGGCGGAGGGGTCCTGCGAGGGGACAGGCCACGCTCAGTGGGGACACCGAGGGGGTCCCGGGGCCAGCCTCCCCCCGCCCAAGCCGGCAGCCACCATACCTGCGGAGCCTCTGGGGCCCTCCTCTTGTGGGCAGCTTTCTGGTTCTTCTCCCTGACCTGCTCGTCAATCACCAGGTCCCCCTCCTCCTCCTCCTCCTCTTCCTCCTCCTCGTGGCTGCTACCTTCCGGGCTGCCCTTCCGGCCAGCCTCCAGCTTCTCCTTGGCCTTCCCTGCCTCCAGGGGGCGCTTCTTCTGAGCCGGCTGCCAAAGGAAGCTGCCGTCAGTGGGAGCTGCCAGGAGAAGGGCCAGCGGGCTCCAGGCTGGTTTCCCCAGGGGCCGTGGATTCTTTCTTAAACTCCCCTCTTGCCCCACCCTCCCCGCCCTGGGGATGCTGCACAGAGCCACGGGGAGGGGGGAGCCAGCCCAGGGCCCAAGCAGAGGAGGAGCCCCCTGTTCCACCCACCTGGTACCCCGAGGCCTTGATGGTGGGGTTGTTCTCGATCTCCCAGAGGCCTTCGCTGAAGCCTTTCCGCTTGCTGGCCTTGCCAAACTTCGCCTTGCACTCCTCGTAGGGAAAGAGGTCCTTGGCTCCCAGGAAGGCCCTGTGGGGGAGGGGGGTCGTCAGGCTCTGAGAAGCGGGGAGGGCAGGTTCCCTGGCCTTTGGGAGACAGAGATGCCCCTCCAGCATCCCAGGGAGTCTGCCTTGCACGGCTGAGGAAGGATGCCCCCCCATTGGTGGTGGGTTGGGGGGGGGGTTTCCTGTGGGTGCCTCCTGCGGTGCAGGGAACCCCTTGCCTAGCCTGGCTCCTGGCATTACTCACGTTTCATGGGTCCCAAAGAAAAAGACCTGGTATTTGTTGGAAGCGGATTTCACGGCGGATTCCGGCATCTCATCAATCTGGGGGGGGGGGGGGAGAGAGAAAGGGGGGTGTCGAATGTCCTCTTGGCTGGGGGCCCTGGCCTGGCACCTCCCCAGCCCTCCCTAAGCCCCTGTCTAGACGCCCCGGGCAGAGCAAACTCAGCTGGTTTCACAGGGGCAGCCGGAACGCGGAAGGGCCCAGGGGAGGAGCCCCCCCGCCCCCCGAAGGCCCTGGCCGCTCTGCTCAAGGACCAGAAGCGGAAGAGGGGCCGAAGGAGGAGGGGGTGAAAGTTTTTTATTATTATTACATTTTATTACATTTAATAAAGGGCCCCTACCTGTCTGAAAGGCCCTTCTGGGGGGGGGAGGTGCCCCCAGAGCAGCCACGAATGACCAAATGGAAGGCAGACTTGCAGCACTGACTCCACATTCATGGGTGAAGAAACACCCACCCACCCCCACACCCCAAATGGCTCCAGAAAACACAACTCAGTGAATTAATACCCACCTCCGGGCTCTCCACACTCAGAAGGTGGCAGTCAGTGTGACCCCCTCCCCCAAGACCCCCTCATGGAGCCAAACTCTCTTCTCTCTCTCTCACACACACACCCCAGTCAGGAGATGCCACAGGAGGCTCTTCCCCCCTAGAAGGGGCATCTTGCATTTCCTGGCAGAGCCCCCAGGGACCACGGCAGTCTACCTTTGCACACTGGATGCCCGCCAGCTCCAGCACGTGCCCAACCCAAGCAGGCTCCCCCCGAAAGCAAAGCCAGCCTCAGACTCTGGCCAAGCAACCACCTGGCCCAGCATGGTCAATATGCAAAACGGATCAGGTGACCCCCCCTCCACCAGCTCTTCCTCCGAGGAGCCCACCCCCTCTGGGCCAGGGAGGGGGCTGCCCCTCTACAAAGGAGAGGGGGGGGGCAACCCATTCCCCTGGGGAGGGGCACTGCCTGCCCCAAGCATTTGGGCATCTCCCCCCCCCCCTGAGGAGGGCGGCTGATGCCCCGTTTCTGGAGAATCCTGATCAGCTCCAGCTCCAGCCTGTCTCCCCCCCCCCCTCTGAAAGTTGTACAACGTTTATTCATGGTTACCCAAGATAAGGAGTCTTTGCGGCTGGCAGGGGCTCCTCCCAGCCTAGGAGGGGGGAGATTCCTGGCTCTTCCTGCCCAAAGGCTGCTGGCATTCAGGGCAACACCCCCACTCTGTGTCCTCCCCCCACCCACCCACCCCCCCCGCCCTCTGTGGGTTCCTCCTTTTGCCCACATGCTTGTGCAGCGGGAACAAAGGCCCCCATTATGGCCTCAGGAGAAGGGGCACGCCCCCGCCCCCCAGCTGACAATCCCTCAGGCACAACAGGAGACTTTGAACAGGTGCCCCCCCCCCCAAGAAAACCACATGCCAAGCAGGGAAGGAGGGCAAGATCCCCAGGTGCCCAACTGCTAGATGCAGAGGCGGCCATGGAAAAGATCCCCCTCCCCCCAGCAGAGTTATCAATTAGGGGAGTTTGTTTTATTTGATTTATATCCCCCTCCCCTCATCAGGAGATCTTGGGGGCTCTTTTATAAGCATCGGGGGAATTAAAAGACCCAGCAGGTTGCAGGGATGGGGAGGGCACAGAGGCCCTGGGAGGAAGGGCCCCTCTGGGAGAAAGCCCCCCCCCCCCCTCCTGCTCCTTTGTGCTCTGGGGAAGGGCCAGGGCCAGCCAGCCACCAGATCCTCTCTCTGGGCCCTGCCCCCTTCCGGAAGGAAGCCCAGCTGGACTTCAGGCTCTTTCCCCAGGGAGCCCCCTCCCCTCCCTCCCTCCCAGCAGGCAGAGGCCTCCACTGGGCCCCCCTCCCTCCCCTTGGCGGGTGGGGGGCCGGAGCCCTCCAGGTGCCTCCAGCGGGGCTCAGTCAGGAAAGGCTGCCAGAGATGCATCCTGTGTGGTGGCGAGGCTGTTTGGCCAGAAGTTCTCAACCCCTGGACTTCAACTCCCAGAATTCCCCCTGGAGCTCTTCCAGGGCAAAGGCCCGCTAGGAAAACTCCCCCCCCCCCAGGCATTCACCTTTGTTAGGTGGGATCCCAGTGCGCCCCTCCCCCCTCCCAAAAGCAGCCCCTTGCAGGGAAGGCCGCCTGCCCGTCTTGGCCCGGGGCTAACCCCCCCCCCCCAAGCCCCCCACGAGGCCCACTGCTGGGGCGTCCTTGGATAAGCGGCCTCAGGGCCACTTTGTATCCAAGCGGCCTCCGCTCTGTTCGCAGGAGGTTTGCTCGGCGGTTGCTTCGCCTTGGCCAACCATTCATCGGTTGATGGAAAAAGGATTGGGAAAGAGCCACGTTTCTAGTCCTCAGGGTTACAAAACAGGCTGGGGGCCAAAGCAAAAGCCAGGAACCGCCACTTGCGGGATGGGTGGCAAGGAGGGAGGGAAGGAGGCACCGCGGCGTCGGGGAGCGAGGGAAGCCGAGGAAAGGGCCCGGAGGCGGCCGCGGCCTCCACTTCGAGCCCCGGACCTTCCCTTGCCCCGCTCTCCTTCCCGCGCATCCCCCTCCCGCCATCCAAGCCCCCCGACACCCCCCCCCGTTTCTGCAGAGCCCCCTCCCCCCGCAGGGCGATCGGGGGACGGGAGGGGAGGGGGCCGCCTGCCTCTCGGGCCGGCTCCGCGGCTCCCCGCCCGGCCACCTGCCCGCTCTCGGCGGATCGGCCCGTCCGGCGCTGCGGGCCAAGGGGGCTCGGCGGGGGCCCTGCGTCCTGGGGGGCGGCGTCGGGCGGCGCTTACCCGGGCGGGCCAGTGCGGGTAGCCCTTCATCTTGGCGAAGACCAGGTCGCCGCTCTTGTAGTCGCGCGGCCGGCCGGAGCGGGACATGGCGCGGGCGGAGAGGCCGGAGCGGCGCCCCCGCCGAGGCCGCCCTGGCCGAGCGATCGCCGCGGCTCCCTTGCAACAGGCGCCCCCGCCTCGCCTCGCCTCCTCCTGCGGGCGCTGCGCTGGGAAGGGGCCGCCGCCGCTGCTCTCGCCGCCCTGCCTGCCTGCTTCCCTCCCTGGCGGCCTGGCTGCAGCGAGCGGAGGCGCCTGGCGAGGCCGGAGCAGCGCGAGAGGCGAGGGGAGGGGCGGCGCCGGGGCGGTGGGAGGGCCCAAGCAGGGACCCCCGCCCAGCCCCTCCCTCCCCGGGAGAAAGGGGGGGGCAGTCCTCCTGCGGGGCCCCGGCGGGGGCTGCTTGGCTACTGTGGCCCCTCCCCCGACAGACCCCCCCCCACCGCAGCGCCTCTCCGGGCAGAAAGCAGGCGGGGGTCTCTTGGGGGGGCGATCGAGCGGGGGGGGGTCTTCTGACGGGGAGGGCCAAGCTCTGGCCGGAAGGGGCCTGGGGGGGGGGCTTGCAACAGACGGGGGGAGACCCTCCCTCACTGGGCGGCCGCCCCTCCACTCGCGCAAGGGCCGACGGGAGCAGAGGCGCTCGCGGGAACCTCACGCCCGTCCTCGATTTCCCGGCGGCCCCCGCGCGGCCCCAGCACAGACGAGCCAATCACGGCTTCCCGCGCGGGGCCTTATGGGAGAGGTAGTCCATTTCCCCCCCCCCCTCGCTGGAGCGCGGAGGAAGGCGGTCGCGGGTGCGGGGCCCTTTGCTGCTTCCAGGGCTTCTCCGCAGCCCGGGACCGAGCAAGGGGAGGCGGCAGGGGCGCTCGGTCGTCTTCCGGCGGTCACCGTTGCCATGAGGGGAGCCGCGGCCTAGCGCCCCGACGAAGCCTGGGACTCGCGTAGACGCCGCCGCCGCCATGTCCTTAGTGGCCTACGCCAGCAGCGAGGAGGAGCGGGAGGAGGAGGAGGAGGAGGAGGAAGAAGAGGAGGCGGAGGAGAGCGAAAAGGCGCCCAGGGGCCCCCGGGGACTCCTCTCCGTTCTGCCGCCGGCGCGCCCAGGCCCGGCCCCCAAGCGGCAGCCGGTGCGGATCCCGGCGCCGCGGCTGCCGGAGGAGGTGAGCGGGGTCCGGGGCCCGAGCGCTCCTTCCGCCCCGCCGCCCGCCTGACCGCCTCTCTGTCTCTCCCGCAGTCCGACTCGGAGGAGGAGGAACCGGCGCCCAAGAAGCCCTCGCGGCTCGGGGGTCTCTCGGCGCTTCTCCCGCAGCCCCGCCGCGGCGCCCCGCAGCCCCGCCGCACCGACCCCGCCGCGCCGCCCTCCCCGTCGGCCATCAAGGCGGCGGCCAAGAGCGCGGCCCGACAGGTGGCCCGGCAGGTGGCCCAGGAGGGCGAGGCGGAGCCCCCGCAGCTCTTCTTCCCCAGGCCCCCGCCCGCCGCCGCCCCGCCCGCCGCCCCCGCGCCCCCGGTCGCCTTCCCCGACGACCTCCCGCCCGGCACCGAGCCCGACGGCCAGGACGGCGCCGACGCCCCGCTGGAGTTCAAGACGCCCCCCGGCGCCCGCCCCGCCCCGCCCGGCTGGCCCCCCGCGCCCGCCCCGGACTACGGCGCCCCCTACGCGGTGAGGGCTCGGCGGGGCTTTCTTGGGGGGCGGTGGGGGGGGGGACCGTCTGGCGGGAGGGTCCCGGGCGCCACTCTGACCGCTCTCTCCCCGCAGGGCTACTACGGCGGCGGCTACTACCCGGAGAACGAGCCGGGCTTGGGGCCGCCCCCCGAGGGCAGCGCGGACGCCGCCCCCACCTCCTTCATGGACGACGAAGCGGTGAGCCTCGCCTCTCCCGCCCCGCGGGGCCGCTTCCTCACCCCGGACGGCCGGAGCCTGGCTGGGGGAGGGGGCCGGGCTGCCTCGGGCGCCCGGCGGCAGAGACCCTTCCCCGACCCCCGTGTCCCTTTCCCGCCCCGCTCAGTTCAAGCGTCTGCAAGGGAAGCGCAACCGCGGGCGAGAAGAGATCAGCTTCGTGGAGATCCGGGGCGACGACCAGCTGAGCGGAGTCCAGCAGTGGCTCACCAAGTCCCTGACGGAGGAGCAGGGCATGAAGTCCTTCAGCAAGGTCTGCCCGGCTGCCCCCTCCCGGGCGGGTGGGGGATAGTGAAGCAGGGGTGGGGTGGGGTCTTCTTGGCCCTTGAGCTTCCCTTCCTTTCCCCCCAGAAAAAGGGGGAGCAGCCCACAGGGCAACAGCGAAGGAAGCACCAGATCACCTACCTGATCCACCAGGTGAGGCCCTTGTTTCTGGGTGGGTGGGTGGGTGGGGGGGAGTTTCAGCTGCCCCCAAACCCCCTCCCCCATGCCTGGCTCTGTAGCCCTTTTTGCTGAAACAACCCCCCCCCCCCCCCAATCTCTCTGCCCGCAGGCGAAAGAGCGTGAGCTGGAGCTGAAGAACAGCTGGGCAGAGAACAAGCTCAGCCGCAGGCAGACCCAGGCCAAGTATGGGTTTTAGCCCCTTCCCGGCCCCTCGGCCGCGCTGGGTCCCGAGCAGGATGGCTGGCGCGGGATCCTGTCCTGCCAGGCAGCAGGGCTCGCTGGCCTGCCAGGGAAGCCGCCGCAGGAGGCCGTGCAGCCAGGCGCCTTGCCCCCACCCAAAAGAGCAGAGGGTCCGTGTCTGCTTGAGTTGGGGGGCTGTCTCCCCCTTGATTCAAGAGACTCCTTGGTTTCCCTCTAGCAGTTTTTCTTCGAAGTCACCACCAAGGCAGGAGGGAGCCCTACCTGGACTGGGAATGGCTGCCTGCCCCACCACACCCCTGAGAATGTCCCACTGGAGGGCAGGGGGCTGGACGTCTAGCTTGGCGGGGGGGGGCGTGTCCCCCCCCTCCCCTTAGCGTATATGGGTGTTTGTGTTCCTGACCCTGCCTGGGGTTCAGTTGCGGCCCACGGCAAGGTCTTGTTTTTGTGAATTGGCAACCCTCTGCCACTTCCATCCCCTGCCTCCTTTCCTGGTTTCATTTTGTCCTCAGAGCCTCATTGGCACCCTGAGTTTCAACTCCAGAGGTTTCTCTCTCTCCCTTTCCTCACCCCCCTCCCCAGGTGTGCCCTCTTGACCAGTCTGTGGCTGTCCAGAAGGCCCCACCTCTTCAGAATAGGTTTCCATAGCTGACGGAGTTTGTTTTTCTTAGGCCGGTCCTTAAAAGGGGAGCAGTTTCCCACTTAATGGGCCTCCTCAAGTGCACAGAGCAAAGGGGGGGGGGCTTCTGTGCCACCCCTCCCCCCCTCTCTCAGTGGGCCTGGGCGTCCCCCTCCCTCCCCTCTGCTTCCGGTGGTCTTTCTTTGTCCACACCCTGTTCAGATTGTAGCCCTTTCCGAGGTCCTTTTTTTTTTTGCTGCAGAGTATCTGTATTTAGGGGTGTTTTTTTTTCTAAAAAGAATATTGGTTTATTTTCCTGGACACTTTAGTACTTAGGAAAGCTCTCTGTCCCTATTTTGAATATTTGAAAAATAAAACTCATTCAGTAATTGATTTGTTTCCCACCCACTTTTTGAATTTTGGGGGGGGGGGGCAGGGGAATCAAAATTTACAGTTACAGGGGAATCAAAATTAAATAAAGAATGGGGCCCAGGGGGAGCTGCAGTCCCCTTTCTGAGAAGGGAGAGGGTGTTGTGAGGTGTGTGTGTGTGGCTCTTGTGTTTGCAGCTGTGCAGAAACTCACCCTCTCCACCTCTGCCAAGTAGCCCAGCCAGGGGCATCCTGCTAAGAGAAAGGTCCCAGATGCCCATTGGGGGCTGCTTTCTCCTCCCTGGGGGGAGTTTGCTCAGTGAGCCTCCCTCCTCTGTGGGCCACGTGTGCCCCCCCAGGACTTGGCTCATGTTGAGGGGGACAGCTGAGTACCAATTGTGGAGGAAAAAAGGGCTTCAAGCCCATAAATGGCCCCCTTCCCTCCTGCTTCTAGCTCTCCCACGGGGCTCTGGGCCCAGGGGAGAGAGGCTGAGCTGGGGATGTCGGGATCCGCATTCCCCAGGGAAGGTCTGGCAGGCAGCTCTCCACCCCGCTGAGCGGCGGAAGGGGCTCAAGGACCCCCAGGACTCTGGCTGCGGAGCCGGGCTGGGAAAAGCGCTGGCGGCAAAGGCTTGGCGCGGGCTGGGTCGGTCTCGCGCCCCCTGCAGCGCCTCTGCCTGCCGCCCCGCCGAGAACTGGCTTCCCGAAGCCCCTGGGGCGCCCCCTGCCGCGCCGCTCCTCCTCCAGGAGGGTCTGGCAGGCAGCGCAAAGGGGCCGAGCCGGCCTGCGGGGGGTGGGGGGGGCGCTGTCCCGGCGCGGGGGCGGCTTCCAGCGCACTTCGGCGAGGAAGCGGCGGCGGGCGCTCCGGATCGCGCTCCCTCCGGTGCTTGAGCCGTAGGTACCCCGGGCGGGCGCTTTCTTCGAGGGCGCAGCGCACCCACGCTGCTGGCGAGGGGAGGTGGATGCCGAAGGGACGGGACGCCTTCAGGCGTGCTGGGCACCCGGGTGTGGGCTCTGATTCTCGGGGCGGTGGAGGGGAAGAACCGGGCCCAGCCAAAGGAGGAACCGAAGACAGCTGTAAGTTGAAAAAACCACCGTCACAGGTCCCGAGAAATTGGGCCCGTTTCTTCTGCGCCAGGACAGGGGAGAGAGGATGTAAAATCCACCTGTCCAGGTAGCTGGTGGCAGCCTCCCCCCCCCCCCTCAGTCGGGTAGGATCTCTGCCTTCCTCGCAGCCTCATTCATGGGTTGAGATTATGACTCAAGAGGCAAAAAATGCTGCCAGATTTGTTTCCCTTCCCCGACGGCTGTTTTGTACCCTAAGTGGGTGGGCTGTGCTGGGAAAGGATCCCACCTCGAAAACACCAGATGCTTCTTTGCAGGAGGGGAGCAGGGGAGGTGGCTGAGCCCCCCTTCCCCAAGCCTCACCGGGAAGCCAGGCCTGCTTTGCCAGCCAGCCGAAATCCCCCTCTTTACCAAATTCCTGGCCTGCATAAAAGGGCTGGAAGAGGATCAAGAATCCGGGAATTGCAACACATTTGTCCATTTAAGCCCCGGCTCTTCCCTCGCCTTTCAAGGGGCCTTTGTTCTCCTGGGCCGCAGCCTGGGAGTCCAGTTATTCTCGGGCGGGATAGAGGGGCAGATTCCAGGGGGACCAGGCAGCCCCCGTCCCCTTTGGAAAGGAATGCAGCCTGGCCTGACAGGTCCTGGAGGGCGCATCTCTTTGGAGACCGTCCCCGTCCCCCCCCCCCCTGTCAAGGGAGCTGCGGCGCTCCCTTGTGACCCTCCGAGGGCATCGTCCCCAGGCGCCTCTCCTTGGAGACCGTCCCCGTCCCCCCCCCCCCTGTCAAGGGAGCTGCGGCGCTCCCTTGTGACCCTCCGAGGGCATCGTCCCCAGGCGCCTCTCCTCGGCTGGTGACCCAGGGGACTCCTCGACTGCCTGGCTCCTTCTCAGGCCGGAAGGTGGGGCTTCCCGCTTCTTCTGTCCGGGCCGTTCCCACACTCCGTCAGCCAGCCTCCCCGAGACGCCGCCGCCCTCGCCCTCCCGGCCCCTGGCCCTCTGCCCCGTCTCGGCCAAGGGATGCGGGCCTGACGGCAGGACCGGAGCTGCTGCGCTGCCCCACTTGCCTGGCGGCCCCGCCGACGCCCAGAGGCGCTTGAGGTGAAGCTGGGTCCCCGGGGAGGGGGGGTGTCAGGGCCTCAAGGGGGGGGGGCGCAGAAGGAGAGCCCTCGCCCCCCCCCTTCGGGATCCCAAGTGGTCCCCGGGCACTTGTGGAGCGATCTGCGCCCCCCCCTCCCAGCAACACGTGCCTGACGACGGCCCTGGAGGCGAGGGGCGCGAAGGGGAAGCCGCTGCCGAGGCTGCGGAGAAGCTCGGGCACGCAGGAGGCCGTAGTGGTTGGGGCAGGGCGCGGCCGTCCGTCCTCCGGCCCGCCGTTCCTGCCTGCGACCTGCCCGGGAGACTTGGGAGAACGCCGCCGCTTCCGCGTGGCCGCGGCGGGCCGAGCGATCCCTCAAGCGGAGAGCTGGTTGGCGGCGAGGGAGCCCGGGCGGGGAGGCTGGGCACCGAGGCTCCGGGCCAGTGGGGGCCCCGCTCCTTCCAGGCCTCCGCCCACGGGCAGGTGGCCGGTTCCCTTCGGGGTGTCGGAGACCCCCGGCCGGATCCCGGGGAAGGCCGGCTAGATCGTTTGGGCAGGGGCGCCGCGCAGCTCCGTTGCCCTCCCGCGGGCGGGCGAGGCTTCGCGCACCAGGAAGCAGAGCGAGCGATTGCCCGCCCTCGGCGGGAGGACCGGGAGAGCCGCCGCAGCCGCTGGCAGGAGGGTCCCTCTCGGAGGGGCTGGGCAGCCGCCCGCGGAGGGTAAGGGGCGCAGGGCGGGCGTCTCTGTCCCGGGAGCTGGGCAGGCGCCGCCCGGCTTGGAAGAATCTCCGCGCGAGCCAGATGGCGGGTGGGCAGCCCTTCTCCTCCCCGGGGTTGGCGTCCCGCTGGGCGGAGCCAGGACGGAGGGGTGCGGAAGGTCCTCTTGGCTTCCAGGAGAGCCCCTTCAGCCCCTTCAGGGGTCTTCCTCTTGGCGCTTCTGGATCTGGTCGGCAGCCTGACATGACGCGGGGTGCGTTAGACTGCAAGCCCTCTCCCCTTCTTCTCTCTGCAGCTGATGGCAAGAGATGGAACCGAAGCCTGCCCTGGCCCCCCGGGGGCTGCAGGGATCCAGGTGAGGGGGGACCCAGGCCCCGCCTCCCCTCCCGCCCCACCCTGCTGCCTCCGAGCCTGCAGATTGGCCAAGGTGTCTGAGACAGGGTGGGAGAAATGGGAGCCCCTCCCCCGCCAGAAAGGGCCTGGGACCCCCTGTCCCACAACAGAAAACGGTTGGACACAAAAGCAGATTTTGGGAACTGCGGCCGCATAGAATGGCTGGAGGGACTTAAATTGGGGTGAAGTTGGAGGGTCCCCTTCAGCAAACCCCCCCCCCGCTCAGTCACTCTCCTTGTCTCTTCCTGGAAATCCTTTGCCCACAGGGGCCAATCCGGCACCCCAGCCGTTCCCCTCTTGCCAACCAGCCCAAATTGTAGCCTGCAGGCAGGGGGCGCTCCTTCAAGTGGCCGTCGTTGCCACTCAGCTCCCCCCCTTTCCTGCCGCTTCAGGAGCCCCCGTGCAGCCGGGAAGATGATGAGGTTTTCCTGGGCACCGAGGCGAGGCCCAGCGCCCCCCAAGCGGATCCCTTCCGCCACTGCAGCGTGGAGGAGCTTTACCAAGTGCTGGAGACGCTGGGCAGGTGAGGCCTGCAGGGCATGGAGACAGCAGCTCTGCCCCTTCCTCCCCCTCCCCTGCTCTGCTACGAAGAAGGAGGCAGCTGTGATCCACCAAGGCCATTGGGCGCCTCCTGGGCCTTGCCCCCACCCCCCTTGCCTGCCCTGCCAACGGCTACCTGCTGCCTCCGTGGAGTGCCTGACCTCCCGCCCTTCCTGCCCCCTCCCCCTTGCAGCGGACACTTTGGGGTGGTCCGGCGTTGCCAGGAACGGAGCACCGGCGTTTTCTACGCGGCCAAATCCATCAAGGTGCGGAAGCGCAAGGGCAGCCGGCTGGGGCTGGAGCGCGAGCAGGTGGAGCGCGAGGTCTGCATCCTGCAGCAGCTGCAGCACCCCAACATTATGCGCCTCTACGACGTCTTTGCCAACCAGGCCGAGATGGTGCTGATCCTGGAGCTGTGAGTGCCCCCCAGGGGGAGGGTCCCTCCCCAGGGGGAAGCTCCTCCTCCTCCTCCTCCCCCCAAAGGCCCTGCTTGCTCCCTGAAGCTCCTGGGGGGGGGCTCTAGGGGGCTTCGGGAGCCCCTCACCCCTCGCCTCTCCACAGCATCCTGGGAGGCGAACTCTTCGACTTCATTGCGGAGAAGGAGCTGCTGTCGGAGGACGAAGCCATCGAGTTCCTGCAGCAGATCCTGCTTGGCTTGGCCTACATGCACGCCCTCCACGTCGCCCACTTTGACCTCAAGGTACCCCTGGGGGGCTCCTGGGCTGCCCCTTGCCGGAGCCTGCTTGGGCAGGAGCTTCCATGGGTCTCCCGTCTCTCCCGCAGCCGGAGAACATCATGCTGCTGGAGAAGGGCGCTCCCAAAGCCAAGATCAAGATCATCGATTTTGGGCTGGCGCAGAAGCTGCAGGAAGGGGTGGCCTACAAAAGCCTCTGCGGGACCCCCCAGTACATCGGTACGGCTTCTGGCCCTGGGGAGAGGGGGGGGCAGGGAACAGCCAGCTGGGCGCCCCCCAAGTCCCACCTTCCCTAGCAGCCGGGCCCTTGCTTGGAGATGATGGAGGAGCTCTGTCTCTGGGCTGGGGGAGCCAAACTGGGTCTCCCCCCCCCACCGCTCCATTTGTTTTCCTCCCCAGCTCCTGAAGTGATCAACTATGAGGCCCTGAGCACAGCCACAGACATGTGGTAAGAGGCAGCCATGGGGGGGGGGGGCGTGGGGGGAGGCGTGTGTGTTGGTGGCATCCTGCAGGCCTTGGGTAAGCCCTGTGGGGAAAGGAGGGCCAGGAAGTGGTTGCAGGCAGTTGCTGCCTCAGCTGCAGCTGCAGAGAAGAAAGTCCAGGAGCTCAGCCCTTTCCTGTCAAGGAGGGAGGGATGGGGGGGTCTTGTTCCCCCCTCCTCCCTGGGGACAGAAATGACCCCTAGCCGAGCAGTCCCCACTGTGCCTTCAGCTCCGCCTTTCCTTACTCCTAGGAGCATCGGGGTGATTACCTACATCTTGTAAGTACTTGGAGGTCTTTTTCTTGGTGCGAGGGATGGGGGGCTGTCAGCAGACTCTGGGGGGGGGGTGGAGGTGACTTGGGGGGCAGGCAGAGGACAGCCGGGGCCTCCGAGGGGCCAGATTTTCAAAAAGGAAACGGAAGCAAGCTGGAAAGTCTAAAGTTTGGGCTCAGATTCCCTCAAACTTCCCTGTCCGCCTTGATTCCCCTTGGGGAGAGAGGGTAGCATAGAAGTGTAATAAAAGTAAAAGTAAAGACTGACACTCCCCCCCCCCGGGGGGGCTCCTTCTGTCTGGGGCAGGTTGAGGGTCGATCTGTGGTCTGGTGTGGTGGGCTCTGATGCACCCCCCCATCCTCCCGCCCCTCCCCAGGCTTAGCGGCATGTCCCCATTCCAGGGGGAGAAGGATGAGGAGACCCTGGCTAACGTGGTTTCCGGGAATTACGAGTTCGAGGCCAGGTACTTCAGCCAAACCTCCGAGATGGCCAAGGACTTCATCCAGAAACTCCTGCTGAAGGAGCCCAGGTAACCCCTCCCCTCCTGCCCAGGAATGCCCTGTCCGGAGGAGCCCGGAGGGGGGAGGATGGCCTTCCCTGAGCAGAATGTGAGGCCCACCCAAAGGAAAGGGAGGGAGCAGCCCGTATTGGCAGGATGGCCACTCCCCCAAATGGGGTCTCTCCTCCTCTCCTGGCTCCCTTCCTCCCCCAAGGAGGGAAAATGGATTGTTGGTCTGTGTCTTAGGGACCGAATGACGGCAGCTGAATGCCTCCTTCACCCCTGGATCAAGGTAAGCCTCGCTCCCTCCCTCCCCTCCCTCCCTCCCTCCCTCCCCTCCTTCCCATTTTTCTCCTTCTGCCCCTCCAGCCCCTCACCCGGAAGCAGGCCACGAACCGGAGCCGATCCTCCATCAACATGAAAAACTTCCGTAAATTCAACGCTCGTCGCAAGTGGAAGGTGAGCCGTCCCTCCATCCCTCCATCCCAGGCTCAGCAGCCGAAGAGCCAACGGGGCCCATGGCAACGGGGCAGCCTGCCTGATGGGCTGCGTAGTCCCAGACTCACCCTCTCTCCTCCCTCCGCAGCTCTCCTACCACATGGTCTCGGCCTGCAACCGTCTCTGCCGGCTGCGGCTCCTGTGCCAGCAGCAGAAGCCCGAGGAGGAGGTGACGGCCCTGGTGGGTGCAGAGGAGCCCCTGGGCTGCCGTGGGGGTGGGGGCTGCCTGCCCCCCTGACCTTCTCACCTCCCTTGCTCCCTGCTGCAGCGGGACTGCGAGAGCGACCAGGAGGACCAGCCCAGCAGTCCAGGAGTCTTACTCCGCAGGCGTCGAAGCATCTGCTCCTGAGTCCCACAGCGGCTCTGCCCAGGAACCCTCCGTCCTTCTGCTCGGAGGCCAGCATGATAGCGCCCTCTCCGGTCACCGGGGAGACCCCCGGGAGGAGGCAGCGCTTGGGGGGAGAGGCTCCGGCTGCTCAGCGCAGTGGGGGTCCTTCCCTATCCCGCCTGGTCTCCTGAGCCCCTTCCTCGCCTCTTCAGCATGTTGGCTTCTTCACCTGCCAGGGAGGGGCTGCCCCACACGCCCTCCAGCATGGCTGCCTCGGGCAGCCTCCCTGGGGGTCCCCCAGAGGAAGGGAGGCCCCCTTTTCAAATGGGGAGTCCTGGGGGGGGTCTCTGCTCCCCTTGATTCGTGTTTCTGTGGCTGTGGAGAAAGGCCCTTTCCATGCAACTGGGGGGTGGGGCTTACTGCTCCCCATCCTGCTTCCTTTGGAGACCAGTCCTCACAAACACCTGACCCAGAACAGCCGTGAGCAAGTGCCTGGCTGGTTGTAATTTTTTTTTTTAAATACATATTTGTCAAAAGGGAAAAAGCACCATTGGAAGGAGTTGTGTTTTGTGTTTCCCTGGTTTGAATTCAAATTGCACAATGGTCACAGCGATGGGGTGTTGAGTGCCATTGATTCAGGAAGAGGCAGGGGGTGGACAAGAGGCTGACCAGGAGCCAAGAAATCCCCCCCCCAAGGTCTCCTCCTCCTCCTCCTCCTCTTCCTCCAACATGCACAATTCCAGCTGGCTGCAGGGCCAGTGCTGGCCACCAGGGGGCACCCCACCCCCAGGGCTGAGAGCTCTTATGCCAAGGGCCGATTCCCCAGCTGACCCACCGGGCAGGATCCGGGCTTCCAGGGCCCAGCTGAGAAAACAAGCCTCACTTGGCCTGCCACGGGGGAGAGGAAACTCCCCAATTTAGAGGGCACGGGCACCTTGCCACAACGGGTCCTCCTAGCTTCCAGGCGCCCCATGCCGAAGGCAGTGGGGAAATCCCATTTTTTTCACCACTGGTTCTGTGGGCGTGGCTTGGGCATGGCAGGGGAAGGGTCCTGCAAAATCCCCATCCCCACCCCACTCCTGGGGCATTTGCCCGTTCTCCAGAGCTACTCAAAAGTTCCGCTACCGGCTCTCCAGAACCTGCTGGATTTCAGCCCTGATCCAGGAGAACCTGCAGAGGGGAGATTCCTCCCAGCCCTCCCCTTGCCTCTGTCCAGAGCCCCCTCCTCTATTTCCCTCCCAAGGTTCCCCCTGGTGAGCTGGAAGGCCTTGGCTGACGATGCGGGAGGGGTCACCTTGGAGTGGGGAGCCTGGGGGCCCCTTCCTGCTCCCTTTCTCAGTGCTCCTCAAGCAGATTGCCCCCCCCCCTCTTTAAATTCCTCCCCTGGAGGGGGCGAGGGGAAGCGCCTGCGCCTCCCCCTCCTTATTGACCAAACACGCAGGGCAGCCCTGGTGGGTCCGAGCCCATCTCGCTGGAGTTGTCAGGCTAAATATTTTGAAGGCAACAGGTGAAAACAGCCCTTGGAACGCATCCAGGCAGGGCTGGGGGAGGAAAGAGGCCCGGCCCCACCCAGCCGCCTGCCACACCTGGGGCTCTGAGCTGGCCGTGCCTCCATTTTCCCAGCCCTCTCCCTGCGGTGCGACCGTGCCGGAGGATGCTTGTGGTCGGGGACAAGGGCCTCCTGCCTCCCCGCGACAGACCAGCAGGGTGCTCCTCTGCTTTGTGCCCTCCTCGCACCGGGCGATAGTCCAGGGCTGCTGCCAGCTGAGAAGCCAGACTGGCCCCCACCCGTCCGAAGCACCGTGGGCTGCCCTGCCACCTGCGACTCGCTTTCCCAGCCATGCCGGGCCGTTTATGGACCATGGAGAAGAAGGGGAGAAGGGGAGTCCCCGGTGCCCCCCTCTGGCCCACCCGGGCGGCCCTGCTCTTCCTCTGCCTGCTGGGGCTCGGCCCCGCACCAGCCTCTCTGGAAAGTAAGTCCCTCCCGGGTTGAGTGAGGCCGGTCTCCGGCCAGGCACAGGGGATTCTGCTGCCCTTCTGTGCTGCCCACGGTGGTGGTGGGAGAAGCTGAGCTCAGTGGAGCCGGGCTGGGTCAGCCTACAGGGGGCATCCACGGGTGGCTCTACCCCTGAGCTCTGGGATTTGAGAGGGCATCTCAAGCCAAAACTAGCCCTGATGGTTCCATCACCTGCATTCAGGGTTCAGCGTCTTGGGTGAGCTTGGCGAGTGGCTCTTGCCAGAGGGAAGCCCTTCCAGCGTCTGTCCGTGTGGGAGAAACGCTGGGCAGCTCCTGAAGGGAAAGGGCCCCTCGGAGAACCTGGCATCTGGGCTCCCCCGAGGGAATTCGGGGTTGTAATAAAGACGGCCTCCCCCCCCCCCCATCCCGTCTGCCTCTGCCTAGTAGCCACCTGGCAACCCTAGGTTGAAAGTTATTCCCCGGCTGAGGGTCAGTGCTTGGCTCCCTCAGCCGACCACGCCAGGAGAGAGGACCGGGTTAGCCCCTTGCCTGCAGGTGGCACCTGGAGGGGGGAGGGAGGGGAAGAGCCGTTCTGGGCAGGGGCTCTCGGGGCCAAGGGTCTCAGAGGGGCCCTGGGAGAAAGGGAGAAGACATCTGTCCTGGGGGAGGGAGGGAGAAACTCTTCTTTGAAGGGGGGGGGGAGTTTGGAGCAGGAGCCTGGTTTCTGCTCCAGGGGAGAGCCCCCCCCCCAGCACCCATTCCTTAGTCCATCCCACTGGAGAGGCAGGAGAGAAACTGCCAGGGGCTGAGCACAGCTGGAGACCCCATCCCATCCATGAAGGTCCCAACTCCACACACACACACACACACACACACACACACACACACGCACACGCACACACACACACGTCCTTCCTGTCCTCTGGGGGGATTTACAGGCACAAAAGACGCTTAATTTAATTTAATTTAATATTTAAATTTCTATACTGCCCTTCTTCCTTCCGGTGTCAAACAAGCAGAACCAAAACAAAGCAGCCCCTACCCAGGAAGCCCCTTCAGTCACTCTGGCTGGGGGAAGGTCCTCTCCCCCCCCCACAGCCCCCCCAAGGTAGGAGAGAAGGACGGAGCATTTCTCTAAGCACAGCTCAACCGCCCCCCCCCCCCGCCCATTAAACTCCATTGAGGCTCCTAGATGGAATTGGGATGGCAGCCAGGAGGTGTGGGGGGGGGGGGGGGCGCCCATGTTCTGAAGCTGGCGGGGGGGGGGGCTTTCAGCAAAGCCGATGGGCACCTCGCTAGGCATTTCGTCAATTAACAAGCCATTAATTAGCAGCATCTGCCAATTCAGAGACTTCCTGCCAAGTTCTTCCTTTTTAAGAGGAAAGGCTGGGGTTTTTTTTTTTTAAAAAGCAGGGAATGGAGCATTGGGGTGGGGGTGGGGGGGTCCTTCCTGCCCCAAAGAGAAAGGGGGGGGGGAAGGAAAGGAGCACCGGTAGAGGACAGCCCCCCCCCCTCCCCAAGACCAGTCAAAAGAGCCAAGAGGAAGGTTGGGCCAAATTCAGTCCGGCTTCTCCTCTCCTTCTCAGTTTCTACCTTATGCCGGACATTCATCGATTCTTCGGAATATTTTCCAGCAAGGAAGCAGCACTATCAATCCCCCCCCCTTCCCCCCCCCTTCAGGTTTTTCCACATCAGGCCCAGAAGAGAGAGGCATCTCGGGGTCAAAAAACAGGCTCAGCCGAGTCCATCCCAAGGCTCCATGGCTGCATTCATAGGACAGGCTGGGTGGTGGGGACTTTGGCTCCCTGGGCCTTGCAGGCTGTGAGGAACCGGGGTCCCGGCTGGGGTCTTGCACTGGCTCAGCCTCCTCCCTGGGCTGAGGACAGGCTGGTCCCCTGTGCCGGCCTCCTGCTCTGGGCCCCACGGAGGAAGGCCTGAGGGAAAGGCCCTTGATTCTCTTTAAAAAGAAGGAGGGATGCGCCTTGGGCATGGCTCCCCAAGGAGGTGGGCTGAGGGCCGGGCAATGCCAGGAAATTGGCTGCCATGGTGTCAACCCCACCCCCTGTGGGGTCTCCTCCTCCTCCTCCTCCTCCTCCTCCTCTTCAGAGCCTCAGCAAACACCAAGCCCGGAACAGAGAACAACACCTGTTTAAACAGCAGCTGGACCAGCCCTTCTCTCTCTCTCTCTCTCTGCAGAAGGTGCTTCCCAGGGGGGGGGGGGGGGCAAGGAGCCCACAGGCAGAAGTGGGGGCGGGGGATGTTGGTTGGGCACCAGCTCCTTTCCGGTTGAGCTGCTTTCCCTCTCTTGTGCCCCATGGACTGGACCTGGACACCAATCGCTTGATCAAAAGCAGAAATGGACAAAGAAGGGATCTGGATGGAGGGCCCCCCCCTCTAAGTTGCCTTTTCCAGAGCTGAAGATGTCTAAAGCCCCCCCTCCCCCCCAGTGGAATCCAGCTGCCAGAAAGGAGCTGCTGTGCCAGCTGTGCCACCAGGCGATGCCAGGCTTGGAGGATGCTAGTGTGGGCCCTGCAGCCTTGGAGCTCCTGTGCAAATCCCAGATATGTGGGGTGGGGGGACACTCAGCTCCAAGGCAGGGGCCAGATGGCAGCCCTCTCTCTCCGGGCACTCTGCCACGTGTTGTTGGGGAGAGGTCAAGGGCAAGAGGTCCCTGGCAATGGCACAGACCCGGGTGGGCAAGGACCCCCCACCCCCGGCTGCAAGGGAGCACCTGGTCTAGGTTTAGGTTTTCTTGGACTTCTATGCTGATCTTCTCCCAAGGGACTCAGGGCGGGGTACCACATAAAAACACATATTATAAATCAAATTGATGATTTATTTTATTCAGGCCAGGCTGGCTTGCTGAAAAAGCCAACTTTTTAGGAATTATGCGAAGCTCCCGGGGGCAGCTCATTCCAAAGGGAAGGCTCTCCCACAGAGAAGGCTCTCCCCCTGGGGGTCACCAGCCGCAGGGAACGGCATCTCTCTGGAGGGATGGAGCACTCTGCCCATGCCCAAAGGCACTCGCTCCTTTACCTCAGGAAGCCAGAGTGGGCCTGGTTCCTTTTTGGGGGGCCGTTTCACTGCTCCTCATCCTAAGCCACCCAGGGCCACCACCACCCCCATCTCTGGCCTGCGTTTTTGCCCCAGGAAGGCTGGGCACAGGCAGCAGCTGAGGGCAGCCCCCTCCATTCGTTCCAAGGGGGAGCCGGAGAGGGCAGGGGAGGCTGGCAGAGCGCCCTGACTTTCCCCTTCGCCCCGCAGTCTGCGAGAGCATGGACATCCGCGTGGATCCCGCGCAGCTGCGCCGCCTGGAGAACTGCTCGGTCATCGAGGGCAGCCTGCAGATCCTGCTGATGTTCACGGCGGGGGGCGAGGACTTCCGCGCGCTGGCCTTCCCGCGCCTGGTGCTCATCACCGAGTACCTGCTGCTCTTCCGCGTCTACGGGCTGGAGAGCCTGCGCGACCTCTTCCCGGGCCTGGCCGTCATCCGCGGGTCTAGCCTCTTCTTCAGCTACGCCCTGGTCATCTTCGAGATGCCGCACCTGCGCGACATCGGCCTGCGCAGCCTGACCAACGTGCTCAACGGCTCCGTCAGGATCGAGCGCAACCAGGAGCTCTGCCACATCTCCACCATCGACTGGGCGCTGCTGCAGCCGCCGCCGGCGCTCGAGCACAACATCATCCTGCACAACAAGCCGGCCGAGGAGTGCGCCGACGTCTGCCCGGGCATCCTGGGCGGGGAGGAGCCCTGCGTGCAGACCCCCGCCGGCCTGGCCGGAGCCCTGGAGTACCGCTGCTGGACCTCCAGCAACTGCCAGAAAGGTGCGTGACTCCCTGGCGCCAGGGGCGCCCCAGAGGCGCAAAAGAGAAGGGCGAGGCGCGCAGCCCCATCCTGCTCCTGGAAAGCGGCTGCGTCTCTCTCTCTCTCTCTCTCTCTCTCTCTCTCTCTCTCTCTCTCTCTCTCTCTCTCTCTCTCTCTCTCTCTCTCTCTCTCTCTCTCTCTCTCTCTCTCTCTCTCTCGTGAAACCCTCGTAAAAGGCCGCGAGTCTCCCCGGAGTCCGTTTGCTGTAAACAGCAGGGCTGCTAATGCAAACAGACGGCCACGTCTCCTGCACGAGGGGCGGTGGGGGGGGGGGTGTTGGCCGCTTGCCCGCCTGGGCGCATCTCCTGGGGGGGGGGGTTGTAGGAGGCCACGAGTTCATCTTTGGAAGGCTGACCAATTCGTGGCGGCTGAGGGGACAGAATTGGTTCCCCCCCAATAAGGAACCAGACACAAGGCGAGGGCCGCCTTTGGCACAAGCAGCCCACCCTGATCTCACCCAATGGGGGGCTGCAGGACATTCCAGCTGTTGGGAAGACCCCAAGAAGAGGCCCTAGAAAAACCAACCCCCCCCCCCGCCCCCTAAAAGGACAGGGATAAAGGAGGTGGAAGGAGCCTTTTTCCAGTGGTCAGTTCTGGGTCGAAGGTCGTTTTAGAAGTTTCTTTGCTGCTGAAAGGTTTTGCTCTGGACTTTAACATTTGACCTTTGAGAAGCAAAGGACTCCAGGGGTGGGGCATTCCCCCCCCCCTTGTTTCTGGTTGGGGGTTCAGTCTGATTAACGGCCAGTTCCTTCCGCCAAGAGGGCCACGAGGGTCTCGAGGTCCCCCTTCCTCCTTCCTCCCGCTGGGACCCCCAAAGCCTCCAGATTTGCCACGGGACCTCCTGCCTCCGGCCTCCCCATCTGAGCCAGGCAGGAGGAAGGCCGGTTGTTGGGCAACCCGGGAAGATCGGCTGCCTTCTTGTTGCCTAAACAGCCGCTCTTAAAACCTGAAAAGGACCAAACCAACCAGGGAGGCGGCTGGGAAGCCCAGAGCTCCCACCAAATAAAAAAAATGGTGTTTTGTAAATAGAAAAAGGATATACATTTTGACACAAATCTGTGCTGGGCCGAGCCTGCCAAGAAGCCAACATCAGCAGCTGCTCTCAAGCTTTGGACGGGGCTGAAATTGTTAGTCAGGCGGAGACCCAGTTCATGGAAACCCCCCCCCCCCCCAATAAAAGGTGGGGTGTAAATCTGTGGGTTTTGGCTGGGAAGGAGCCGTTCAGGGCCAAAGTCTTCGAAGCATTTCCCTTCCTTTCTCCTGAGGCAGCTGGGAATCAGCAGAGCAGCCAGGTTCTTCAAAGTGGGGGGGGGGGACACAAGGGTCCTGGGCAAATCCTCGCCAAAGCCCCCCCTCTCCCCCCCTCCAGTGTGTCCGTGCAAAGTCGGAGGCGCCGCCTGCACCAGCAAGGATGAATGCTGCCACCCGGAGTGCCTGGGGGGCTGCAGCCGTCCCGGGGACCCCCAGGCCTGCGTGGCCTGCCGCCACTTCTACTTCAACGGCCGCTGCCTCGGCTCCTGCCCGGAGCTGACCTACGAGTACGAGCAGTGGCGCTGCGTGACGGCGGAGCACTGTGGCAGCCTGCGCAAGGTCTCCGAGAACCTCCGGGACTCCTCGCGCTTCGTCATCCACCAGAGGCAGTGCCTGGCCGAGTGCCCCCCGGGCTACCAGAAGAACGAGAGCAGGTGAGGGGGGGGGGGTCCCGGTGCCGGTTGGCCCCAGCTTGGCTCAGCTCCTCTGGCGGCTTCTGTGGCTTCTTGTTTGCAGAGGCCGAATGTGGCGTTGGGAGCAGGAAGCCCCTTCCTTCGTTAGCCCAAGTGTGAGCACTTAATAACTGCTGGCAGAGCGGCTGCAGTCTCTAAAAACCCATTAAGCTAATTTCTCCCTCATCAGCGGCATCCAGAAAGTGACTTGACTTCCGCCTGGCCACCTTCCCTCCGAAGGGCTCCTCCGAAGCTCCCAAGAGAGTTTCCTTCTCTTCCTTTTTTAAAATTATCAACCCTTCTACACCTTGATCAAACGTACACAACACTTACAAATAGCTTTGGAACTAAACACATTCCTTCCTACAGCAGATGCCTCTCCGTGCATCTTCACAAACACTTTTTCCCTCTCAATACATTCTAGTTTTACACTTATAATCCTATTATTTCTCCCTCTTTTGCTTATCAGTCTTGTGCTTGGCTATTTGCACCAGTCAGTCTTCGTTGCTCTTCGACTAATATATAACTTTTCCTACTTTGGTCAATCCTATTTTTCTCATTGCTAATTCCTACTTCTTCTATAATACAAACTACATTTTCCGAGTTCTTATTTCCTATTTCTGTCCTCTAGCCACTTATACCCTTTTCCCCAAGTTAAATGGGACTCTTGTTTCCTGCTTTCCTTGAATTTCCTTGGCCAATTGATCCCTCTCTGCGCCTTCTAAGGTCTTCCGTATTATCTCGTCTTCCTTCGGAGTTGTTGTGCTTCCATTTCTGTGCACGTGTGAATGTGGTTGATGCAATCATGTGCAGAATTAGGTTTTCAGGGCCTGCGTTGCCTTTGGGATACAAGCCCCCCCCCCTCCCCTTCCTGGCTACCACTTCGGGGCAGGGTGGACGGGAGGGCCTGCTGGCTGCACATCGCTTGGGAAGAGGGTGGATTTTGTACCTGGGAGAATAACGGTGGGTCCCCCCTTCCTTCCCCTCCCGCCTCCTTGCAGCCTCGTCTGCCGTGAGTGCCAGGGCCTCTGCCCCAAGGAGTGCAAAGTGGGCACCAAAACCATCGACTCCACCCAGGCAGCCCGGGACCTGGCCGGCTGCACCCTCATCGAGGGCAACCTGATTGTGAACATCCGCCGGGGCGGTGAGTGGCCTCCCTTCGCTTCCTTCTTCCCCCCCCCCGTGGAGGAGGAGGAGGAGGAGGAGGAGGAGGCGTCAGTTCTCACCCCCACCCGCGTGTGGCTACGTCCTGCTCAGCCCGGCTGACGGCTGTCTCTCCCCCCCCCCTCCCCCCCCGGGCAGAGAACCTGGCCTCCACTTTGCAGAGCAGCCTCGGGCAGATCGAGACCATCACGGGCTTCCTGAAGATCCGGCACTCCTTCGCTCTCATCTCCCTCGGCTTCTTCAGGAACCTCAAGCTCATCCGGGGGGACTCCATGGTGGACGGGTGAGGCCGGGCGGAGGGAGGGGAGGCGGCTTCGCTGCTTGAGAAGAGTCGCTGGCCTTCCGTGCCGCACGGAGGGCCAGCCAGGAGGGCCCGGCGTGGCTGGGGAAGCCGGAGGGGGCGGGCAGCGTGCCTGACGCGGCCTCTGCCCTCAGGAACTACACCCTCTACGTGCTGGACAACCAGAACCTGCAGCAGCTGTGGGACTGGAGTCAGCACCGCCTGTCCATCCCGGTGGGGAAGGTGTATTTTGCCTTCAACCCCAAGCTGTGCCTCTCGGAGATCTTTCGGATGGAGGAGGTCACGGGGACCAAGGGCAGGCAGAACAAGGCGGAGATCAACCCCCGGACGAACGGGGATCAGGCCTCCTGTGAGTCGCTGGGGGAGGGGGGAGGGGAGGAGACAAGGAGGGGGGGGAATGCCCCCCTGCCCTTAACATTTAACAGCTCCGGCCTCCAATCAAGACCCCCTTCCTGCCTTCCAGTCAACTCACAATCTCGGTTACTGATTTCTTGCAGCCAAAGCAGTGTCCTGGTTTGTGCCCAGTGGCCCTGTTTGAGGATCCCCCTGAGTGTCGCCTTCTTCCCCCTCTCAGGCAAGACCCAAACGCTCCGCTTCGTGTCCAACACCACCGAGTCGGACCGCATTGTGCTGAAGTGGGAGCGCTACCAGTCCCCCGAGGCCCCCGACCTCCTCAGCTTCATCGTCTACTACAAGGAATCGTAGGTGCTGGGGGGGAGGGGTTCCCCCAAGGAACGCTCCCCGCAAGAGGGGCAGGAGGGCTGGGGTCTTGCAACACCCCCCCCCCCAACTGGGCTTGCCCTGGCCGGGGTCCCGGGCCTCACCTGAGCCTGGCGTCGTCCCACAGCCCCGTCCAGGACGTGAGCGAGTATGTCGGGCAGGACACCTGTGGGGCCAACAGCTGGAACCTGGTGGACGTGGAGCTTCCCCTCAGCCCCGACCAGGAGCCGGGCGTCACTCTGCAGAACCTGAAGCCCTGGACGCAGTATGCCCTGGCTGTGCGGGCCATCAGCCTCACCACCGCCGAGGAGAGGCGCAACTTTGGGGCCCAGAGCGAGGTGGCCTACGTCCGCACCCTGCCTGCAGGTGAGGGGCCAGGAGCACCGTCCCCTCCCCCCCCTGAGGCCAGCATGAAGGGCAGGAGAGTCCTCTCCATCAGCAGACCCTCTTCTCTGCCAAAAAGGGCCCTGGGAACCGTTGTAACTTTGCACGGCTGTTGAATGAACTGTTTTAAGTCGAGGACCATCCTCCCATGCCGTCTTCTCCCTGGTCTCCGAACCGCAGTGCCCACGGTGCCCAGGGACGTCATTTCCATGTCCAACTCTTCCTCCCACCTGATCGTCCGGTGGAAGCCGCCCTCCCAGCCCAATGGCAACCTCAGCTATTATCTGGTGCTGTGGCAGCAGCTGGCCGAGGACTCCGAGCTCTTCGGCAACGACTATTGCCACAAAGGTGAGGACCGGCGTTCCTCCGGCCCCCGGGAGCTCTCCTGGCCTCCCACTCACGGCCCGCCTGCCTCCCCCTCCGCCTGTCTGCCCAGGGCTCCGCCTGCCCACCAGCAGCGCCGACACCCGTTTCCACACCGGCGACAGCGAGGAGCCTGCGGACCAGCAGTGCTGCCCCTGCCACAGCCCTGTCGGGCAGAACCAGCCCAGCGGGGAAACCGTCTCCTTCCAGAAGAAGTTTGAGAACTTCCTCCACAATTCCATCATCCTGCCCAGGTGGGTCTCTCAGCCTGCTGGGGGGGGGGGGAGCGAAGAAGGGGGCCCGGGAACCGCCTGTCCCACTCTCTCCCACTCTTTCTCCAGGCCCCCCTGGAAAGTCACCTCCATCCACAAGATCTCCTCTTACCGGTGAGCTTCTGGCGGACGGAGCCCACCTGGGCCTCCACCGGAAGGGAAGGGCTGCTTTGGGGGTGAAGCAGCGGGGCCGCCCCCCTCACCCTTCTTCCCTGGCTGTCGCAGGAGCCCCAAGAGGCGCAGAGACACCTTTTCCGTGACCGGGGGCAGCCAGGCCTATGCCAACGCCTCCTGGCCTGCCCCGGGGAGCCCCGGGGACGCAGCCATGGCCCACCAGGCGGAGCTGGACTCCAAGGCGGAGAAGGACTTTCGCCTCTTTGAAGACAAAGTCGTTCGGGACCGGACGGTCATCTCTAACCTGCGGCACTTCACCGAGTACCGGATCGACATTCACGCCTGCAACCACGCCGCTCAGACCGTGGGGTGCAGCGCCGCGGCCTTTGTCTTCGCTCGGACGATGCCGGAAGGTGAGCTTTTCTTGCTCAACCCGCCAATTAGTAAATTTGCCGAGTAAAAGCCGTCCAGTTTGCCTGAGATAATCCAGGAAATTCTAAGCCGCTTTTGGCCAGTTCAGATTATATCTCTTAGCGGCCCCCCTTCCTTTGACCGGGAAGGCTCGGTTCCTAGGCCGAGGCCGCCCCTCCGCCTTCCTCCTTTTGCCCAACGGCCTTTGCGCTCCTCCTGGACAGCTCAAGCCGACAACATCCCTGGGAACCTGACCTGGGAGCCGGCGAGTAAGAACAGCGTCCTCCTCCGCTGGCAGGAGCCCAGGAACCCCAACGGCCTCATCCTCAAGTACGAGGTCAAGTACAGCCGGGAGAGCGAGGTGAGGAGGGTCTCGGGGGTGGGGGGTGGTGGAGGTCTCCCCACCAGCGGCTCTTCCGCCCCCCTCCCCTCTCAACGCTGCCTCCTTGCAGAAAGTCATCTCGGTGCTGTGCGTGTCCCGCCATCGCTACGCCCGCTACGGGGGCTACCACCTGGCCCTCCTGCAGCCCGGCAATTACTCGGCCAGGGTCCGGGCCACCTCCCTGGCAGGGAACGGCTCCTGGACCAGCCTGATGACCTTCTACATCCTCGGGGGAGGTGGGTGTCAGCACAGCGGGCCTTTCTTCCTGGAAGAGGCGGGGCTGATGAAGGGGCGGGGGCTCTCCTGAACGCAGCCTCCCTCCCCCCACCCCCACCTGAGTGTCGGCACCAAGCCCTGCAGGGGAAAGAGGCTGCGGCGTTGTCTTGGCTTCTCTTGGGAGGCCTCAGGACGGCCTGCCTGGTGGGCTCTAGCTCCCAGGTGGGCCATGACTGAGAATGCTGGGGATTGTAGTCCTGATGTGTGGAAACTGGCCAGAATAGGGTCCTGGCGCATCAGCAAGCAGGACAAAGGGGAGCAGTTGAGAAGCAGAGGGACTTTGCAAAGTGGGGTAGGCAAGTTCAGATGGAATTAGCCACACTTGGGAAGCATAAATAATAGATGGATGGATGACAGAGATAGGTAGGTAGGTAGGTTGGGTGGATAGAAGGAGAGGGAGGGAGGGAGGGAGATTAGGGATATATGTATAAGAGAAAGGTAATTTTAGGATTAAATTATGAAGTATTTCTACGTTAGGAGATAATTGGCAGCCATTGACAAGCATAATAGAGCTTAGTGAGAAGAGGTTGAAGCTCACACTTCGTTGTCCCCTCCAGAGACGCCCCCTGGGGGGGGATGGGAAGTCATTTCCCCCCCAGTTCATTTCCCGGCCAAAGGGTCGCTCTCCCTTTCTTGAAACTCTTCTGGCAAGCAGCTGGGCGTCTCTTGTCAAACAGAGGGAAAAGCAAGAAGCCTGCAAGAGGCTTATTGGGCCCAGTGAAGGGGAACGGAGGGACCCATGGCCTAAACAGGGGATTAGAGAAGGGGGGGAGGGGGATCTCCAGCCATCTTCCCCCAGCAGAAGCTCCTTCCGTGTCTCTTCCTTGGGGGATTCTCTTTGGGGTGTGGGGATTGCAGTTCTCTCCCTTTCCAAGCAGAGGAAGAGGAAGCCGGGAACGTCTACGTGTTCCTGACCCTCACCCCGGTGGTCCTGATGCTGGGCATCACCTGTCTGGCCGTCTTCGTCTTCCTCTACAATAAGAAGAGGTATCGCTTGCCCCACGGAGCTTCGGGGGGACCCTGGGCGGAGTTTAGGGGCTCGCCATTAAAGGGTTAAATCCAGGGGCAGATTTCTTTGCGGCCGAGTCCGAGGGGCACCTCGCTTCCTCGAAAGGGAGAGTGGGGGGCGGGGGTGCCAAAAGCAGGATGGGACCCCTGAAAATGTGCCATTTGGGGACAGCCGTGCTGGCGGAGGGTTGCTTCTTCTGATTATCGCCTCTGCTTTGGCCAAACGGCTTCCAGGCGGCCTCCATGAAGGAACAGCTGAAAAAAATTCCAGGTGTCCCCCCCTCCCTGAGCCCTGATCTTTCCCCCCCTCCCCAAATCCTTGTCCTGCAGGAGGGCCGAAGGGTACCCCAGTGGCACTCTGTATGCCTCCGTCAACCCCGAGTACTTCAGTGCCTCCAACAGTGAGTGCCCAGCCGGGAAGGGGCAGGGGGGGAAGGAGGGCAGCCAAGCAGCAGGAGGGCCGGGGGCTATTTGAGGACTCCTCTGGTCTGGGGGCCCTTGGCCAGCGTCGTCTTCTGCCCTTCCCCTTCCTCAGTGTACGTCCCCGATGAGTGGGAGGTGCCCCGGGAACGGATCACCATCCTGCGAGAGCTGGGCCAGGGATCCTTCGGGATGGTCTACGAAGGGATCGCCAAGGACCTGGAGCAGGAGGGCGAGGAGACCCGGGTGGCGCTGAAGACCGTCAACGAGCTGGCCTCCATGCGGGAGCGCATCGAGTTCCTGAACGAGGCCTCCGTCATGAAAGCCTTCCGCTGCCACCACGTGGTAAGGGGCAGAGCTCCAGAGCCAAGGGAGGGGGGGCAGTTCTTTCCTGCCAGGAAGCGGAGCCAGGAGGTACCCCAAAGGTGTTGGTGAGGTCTGCCTGGGTGAAAAACCCCCATCCCATCTTCTGCCCATGGAAGCACGTGGGGCAAACTCCCTCCAAGGAAGACGAAGACACGTTCAACTCACACTAGACTCTGGACTCGGCCTTTATGGTAAAAGAGGCACGGTTGCCGTTTCCAGGAAGCAGATCCAGCTTCCTCCCCTATCCTGGCCTCAGCAGGTCCCAGCCCAGCAGCTTTTCCAGGGCCCAGAGGGGCCTGGCATGGGACCGGCCGTGGCCGAGCTCGGTAGGGACCCCAAATGCTGGATGTGCAGCCCGCTGTCCTTTCTCTTCGGGGCCTCCAGGTCCGCCTCCTCGGAGTGGTCTCCCAAGGCCAGCCGGCTGTGGTCATCATGGAGCTGATGACAAGGGGGGATTTGAAAAGCTACCTGCGTTCCCTCCGCCTGGAAGCCGAGGTGGGTCCCTCCCCCCTAAGGCGACCTTGGCCGAATCCCCCGTGGAGACTCTCTGGAGCGAAGCCAGAGGCTGCTCAACGTTGGCAGGGGCTTCAAAGCGGTCCCAAGGGATGGAGGGAGGGAGGGAAACTGATCTCCGCAGCCACACGTCCTTTTGGAGTCTGGCTTCCATCGGCCCCCACTTTCCCACGTCAACCAATGAGCCTTGGTGGGGCTCTGGAGGCTCCCCGAGGCCACAACCGTTCCTGCACCGTTCCAGTTGCCTCTTCTGACCACCTGGGTGCCTCTCCTCCTAGAATAACCCGGGCTTGCCTCCCCCGTCGCTGAAGGACATGATCCAGATGGCCGGAGAGATAGCCGATGGCATGGCCTACCTCAACGCCAAAAAGTTCGTCCACCGAGACCTTGCGGCCCGCAACTGCATGGTGTCCGAGGACTTCACGGTCAAGATTGGAGGTGGGGCAGGTTCCGGGGAGGGGGGGGGGCTCCCCACGGCAGCCTGGGGGGCAGGGGGGCTCGGAAAAGCTTTGATGCGTGCCAGCCCCTTCATGTTGGGTCCTCCCCTCCATGGTGCCTTCCTTCCCAAAGACTTTGGGATGACCAGGGACATCTACGAGACGGACTACTACCGGAAGGGCGGGAAGGGGCTGCTGCCGGTCCGTTGGATGTCCCCCCAAGCCCTGAAGGACGGGATCTTCAACACTCAGTCGGACATCTGGTGAGCCCCTGCGAGCAGAAGCGGCCGGATAGCATAGCTTGCAGCCAGGGGGTGTAAGGGCAGTCTGTAGCCCACAGGGCAGAGGGCACCCTTGGCGGTGTGGGAGGGGCTGGGAAGGAGGCCCTCGGCAGAGCTGGCAGGGCAGTGAAACCAGCTGGGCAAGGGTGGTCGTCTTTTCCAGGTCCTTTGGTGTGGTGCTGTGGGAGATTGCCACCCTGGCGGAGCAGCCCTACCAGGGCATGTCCAATGAGCAGGTGCTCCATTTTGTGATGGACAACGGGGTCCTGGAGAGGCCCGAGAACTGTCCCGACAAGCTGTGAGTGGCTCCCAGAAGTGTGGGGGTGGGTTCTCTCCCCCCTCCCCCCAGGGACCCTCCAGAGGGACGGGGGTCTCCTTCGGCTGAGCCCACCCACGCCCTGAGCCCTCTGGAGGCGTTTCCTGGCCTTGCAGGAAGCTGGTCTGACTTCCCAACTCACCCTGGCGGTCTGCCCTCCCGACCCCACCTGGGCCCCAAACCTCCATGGCTTCCCCTGGGCAGCAGCAGCGGCTGCTTCTTCACGGGGCCATCCTCAGGGGCTGCCCAGTTGAGAGAGGGGGAGTGAGGATCCCACCCACGTGGCCTTCCGGGTGGCTGGAGATCCGGGAGGAGGAGGAGGAGGCAGAAGCCCGGCCCTGCATGACTCCCCCCCCCCCGGTCTTCCTCTCCTGCCTACTCCCGGCTGTCTCCTCCTCCCCTCCCAGGCACGACCTGATGACCTGGTGCTGGCAACAGAACCCCCGCCTGCGCCCCTCCTTCCTCCAGATCCTGGAGAGCATCCAAGAGGAGGTGAGCGCCAGCTTCCGTGCCCACGCCTTCTTCTGCAGCCCCGAGAACAAGCACAGCGGCTCTGGGGGGGCTCTGGACCTTGAGACGGACAAGCTGCTGCTGGAGGAGGAGGAGGAGGAGGAGGAGGAGGAGGAAGAGGCCAAGCCAGCGGCCCCAGCCCTGGTCCCCCGCAGCAGCAGCCCCCAGACCCTCTTCGGCCCCGGCCAGCCCAAGGACTGTTGCCCGCCCAACAGGAAGCGCCTCTGAGGCTGGGCCAGCTTGGCAACGAGGAGCCTTGGACCCCTGTCGACCAGGGTGGGGTGGGGGGCTGTGCCCTGGGTTGCTGGCCCAGTGACGGAGCACCCCTCAAATGCCATGGGGGACATTCAAGACTTTACCCCTCTTTTTTTGGAAGACAAAGGCGGGTGGGGTGGGCAGAGGCTGACTGGGTTCATCTGGGCATGAAATCCATCGGCCTGGGGGTGGGCAGCGTATCTCAGGACCAGCACCCAGGTGGGCTCCCTCTCGCCTTCCCTTGGCAGGCTGCCAGGTTGGGGAGGGGGGGAGCCGTTTCCAGAAGGGAGGCAGAGAAGGACAAAGAGCCCAAAGTTTTTATTGAGCTGTGGAAGGGACCCCCGACACCAGAAGCCCCCTTGCCCACGCCCCTCCTCCCCCCGCTCCCTCTGGTCAGTCAAGGGACAGGGACCCTCCCGGCTCAGCTCTGCCCCTCCCCCCTGTGCTGAGGGCCCAGTCAGACCTCTGGGGCCCTTGGGAAGCTGCAGCTCTGTCACTGGGGGGGGGGGGGTTGTCTTCCTGCGATGCCCCCCTGCCCCTCCTAGCTTTTCCTGGAGGGAGAAGTGCTTCCTCGGGGCAAGGAGGGGAGGGGCAGAGTCCAGGCCGAGGGTTTGCTCTCCCTTCTCTTCCAGGCTCCCCAACACCCTGCCCAGGTCTCCTCCGCTGGCTCCTCCCCTTTCCATTGTCCATCGCGGCCAGAATGCACCGGTCATCCTGGCTCTCCGTCCTTCCCAGGTGGGCAGTGCGGGAGAGGCAGCGGCCAGCAGGCGGAAACCTCACCGGGCTTGCCTGCGGAGCGGAGGGGAGGGCGGGTAGTGCCGGACGGGGGGCACATCGTAATGGCTGGGGATGTGGCTGTTTTTGGGGGAGTCGTAGTGGTTGGGGGGCACGGCTGGTGGAGTCTCCTGCAAGACGCCTTCCGCTGCGGCTGAAAGGGGGAGAGGGGAGGACAAAGAGAGGGTGAGGGAAGGTGGAGCCCCCCCCAGGCCCTCCCTGACCCCCCCCTCCTATTTCTCCCCCCTCATTCCCACCCCCCTCCCACCCTGGAAATGAGGGAGTGGGACCCTGGGTGCAGAAGGGCTGCTCTGGCGACCCTGAGGGGGGCAGGGAGGGTCAGGGGGGCAGGGAAGGAGGCCTGCGATTCTGTGGGGCTGCCCCATCCTCCCCCTCCCCCCATTTTCTGGGAAGGAGAAATCCTCCTTTTGGCCCCCAAAGTTGCTTTGGCTGCATGGAAAGCCCCCCCCCCTCGTTGCCTCTGAAGCCCCCTGAGAAATATTTCCCCCTTCAACCCCCCCCCCATCCTTTGGCAGACTCCGCCTTCCGTCTCCTCCCCCCAAGTTCCTCTCAAGTCCCCCAAAGACGGGCTGTTTTCTGATGACTTTTGCGATGCTTTTCAGCTGAGGGCCCTGAGCCCCCCTTGCCTGGGGACCTTGAGGGGGGGGGGTTGGGGGGGAACAGGGTGAGTTTGATCTTTTGGAAAGAGACCGGAAAGGCAATAAACGAACCTTGACCCTCAGAGGGAGGCTTCGCTTCTAGGTGGGGAGGCCACTCCTGGCCGCAAAGCGAGTGGGGGGCACCTAGCTTTTCTCCCCCCCCCCCTCACCTGTGCCTTCCTGGTCCTCGGCCTCAGAGCTGCCCAGGGGGCCCTCCTCCAAGAGGCCGATCTCCCGCTTGCAGGAGGGGGGCGACTTCATCTCCATGTAGCTGCCCTCTGGCGCCTTCCCCGCAGGGCCCGGGCTGTCCTTGATGGTGGCGTAGGGGTTCTCCGTGCTGAGGGAGCTGTCGCTGCGGCCCCAGGGCGCCTCCTTGGCGTGCACTAGGGAGGGCAGAGGGCAGCCCTGGCACTTGCGCTCTCCTGCAAGGCTCGGCCCAACTCCTCTGGGGTCGGTCGGACGGGGGCAATGCCAGAGGACATCCTGGCTTGTTTTGGTAGACCAAGTAGGTCCCCAAGCAACAAAGCAGGGCCCTCGCACACCCCCAGCTGCAGCGTTCGAACCCCCCCAGCGGCTGTCCTCTGCCCAGTCCCCCTTCGTAGCCCCTTACCTTGGCAGCGGTATTTCCCCAGGCCATCCGTGTAGCTGCAGCTCCGGTCCAGGTAGCCTCCCCCTGCGGACGAGGCGGGGGTCCAATTAGGTGGGATTTAAGGGGTTGGGGAGGGGTGTGTGATGTGCACGAGGAGCAGGAGCTGAGCTTCTCCACGCAGCTCTCCCTTTGTGGGGTTTGGGGTCTTTTCCCACCTCCTCAAATCCTTACGAGAGGCGGCTCTGGAGAATCTCTCTGGAGGGGGGCGGGGGTCATTTGCAGTCCGCCAGGAAGGAGGCACTGCTCAGAGTCCGCACCAGCTCAGCCGCCACGTGCCGAGGGCTTCTGGGGCTGCAGGAGAGCAGCGGTTGGGGCCGAGGGTTATGGGCGAGGAGGTGGGCTGCCTTTAGGGGGAAAGCCAGCGTGGCTCTCTCCTCTCCCTGCCCCCCTGCAGGCGCTCACCCTGGGCCGGGCTCCCCCGGAGGTGCTTCCAGTCGCTGGGCAGAGTGGCGTTGCAGTCGGCCCCCAGCAGCCCTGGCCGGTCCCTCTCCAGGCTCTGTGGGGTGGAGAACACATGGGGAGAGGCAGGAGGAGCCTCTGAATCAGGCAGAGCAGCCCCAGAGAAAGCGGGCAAGGGGGCCGCTAACGCCAAGGAAATCATGACCTCCAACTGGCGGAAACCGAGGACCCCCAGCAGGAGGGAAAAGGCTGAAGCTTCGAATTCTTAGGGAGACCAGCTGTGGCATGGGTGCCCCTTGGGTGCCAACTTCTGCCTCCCCCAACCCGCCTCTTTATGGCCATGGAGGGGGAACCCCCCCCCCATTATCAAGAAGGGCCGGGTGTTTTCTCCAGGGGAGCCAAGGGCCCCTGGGGGCGGAGCAGGAGAGCCTCACCTTGCCAGGCTGATCGGAGCTGCTGGGGATGGGGAAGCCGGGGGAGCAGGGCGAGAGGGTGTGGTAACTGGGGTTCGAATAATAGTGGGCGTAATTGGGGGGCACATCTGGAAAGACAAGAGCCGCTGGCTTGAATTGGCATTCTAGGAAAGGCCCCGCGATTCGCACTCGTGTCAACCCGGGCACAGAGGTGGGCACACTGTGGTCGCCCCTCCTCCCTCCTCTTCTGACTCGCTCCCGGCCCTCCTCCCGTGCCCAGCCCCCGCTCACCAGGGACCACGTACTCCGAGCTGTCCGTCCTGCCTGTGCTGTAGGCCACGGAGACGTGGCGCTTCTCCTTCTCCTGCTGGCACCGCCGGTAGCAGAAGAAAAGCACCAGTACGGCTGCCAGCAGAGCGGCCAGGATGACGATGCCAATCACGGCCCCCAGGGAGGGGCTGTTGGCGGCTGGCGAAGCGGGAACCACGGTGAGCGGGTGATCGGGGCGGCCTGCGGATCGTTTAATGGAGGGACACGGCAATTCGGACAGAGAGCCAGGAGCCAGGAGGGGTCAGCCCTGCCTGTCCAGAGGCCATCCTGATCACGTCTGTGCCCTCTGGGTCAGCGGCCTCCAAACTTGGCCATTTTAAGGGGTGTGGACTTCAACTCCCAGAATTCCTCAGCTGGTGAGAATTCTGGCGGTTGAAGTCCACATGTCTTAAAGTGGCCAAGTTTGGAGGCCCCTGCGCTGGATGGGCAAAGCTCCCAGAAGTTGATTTCTGCCCCTGGCACCAGCCCTTCTCTCTGAGGATGGAGAGCCCTCGTCCCTCACACCTCCAGGGAGAGACAGGACAGACAGAAAGGGAAAAGGAGAAGGAGAAGAGAGGGCAGGCTGTCACACTTACTGGTCTCGCAGTGGGCACCGGTGTAGCCCGAGGGGCAGGAGCAGGACCCCGTGCCTGGGTCGCAGAGGGCCCCGTGCTGGCAGTGGCACCTGGAGGTGCAGTTGTTGCCAAAGAAGCCGGAAGGGCAGCCTGCAAAAGCAGTGGATGTGTTGCCTTCGTGGATGGCACCAACCCAGAAAATGGCATTCGGGGGGGGTAAGGTGGGGACACCCCCAGAGGAGGCCCAAACGGCTCAGGCTTGGCCAAGGGGCCCCAGTGGGAGGCAGCCCCATTCCGGGACCCGCTCCCCCCACCCTGGAAGAGGAGCACGGTTGGGTTTCTTCCGCTTGGCCTTCTGCCCATCGGACTCACGCCTTGCGCAGTCGCTGCCCGTCCAGCCAGGCGGACAGTCGCAGGAGCCGTCCACGGGGTGGCAGATGGAGTGATTGGCACACTTGCAGGGCATGGAGCACTTCTTGCCATAACGGCCCTGTTGGCAGGCTGCATTTGGAGCAGGGGGTGGCGAAGAGGGGAAGGGGATGGAGGTCAGGGCATGGGCAGGGGCGGCATGGCTCCGAGGAAGGGAGAGACCCCCCGGAGCTCCATGTTCTGCCCTTAACAGCCAAGGCTGGCGCTTCAGAGGGGGCGGGTACTGCAGTTGGCAAGCGGGCTGCTTTTCCTCTGCCTGCCTCCCCCCCCCCCGCAGGAGTCAAAAGGGAGGCCGGGGGTCTCCAGGGGGGGAGGGGATTCTGCTGCCCCAGAGGAGTTCACTTACGCCGCTGGCAGTTGGGGCCCCGGAAGCCTGGGGCGCACTCGCAGATGCCATCCTTGGGGGAACAGCTGGCCCCATTCTTGCAGGAGCACAGCTGGCGGCACTGCTCTCCCCACAGGCCCTCCGCACACAGCTGGCTGCAACGGGTTCCTGGGGGGGAGGAAGGAGAGGGTCCCAGGGCAGTGGTCTCCATGGCCCACCTCCACGGGGCTGCAGGGGCCTCTGGGCTCAGAAGAGAAGGGTCTGAAGCCACTGTGCCAGCTCTGCCTGCCCGTCTTTCAGCAGCTGGGATCGTAGCCCCCCCCCCAGCCCTGCCTCAGCCCCCCCAGCCAGCCCCCTCCTGACCTTTCCATCCAGGCAGGCAGCGGCATCGTCCGGAGAGAGGGTCACAGCCAGCAGCATTTTCACAGGAACACTTCTGAACGCATCCCAGGCCATAGAGCCAGCCCTGGGCAGGAGGAAGGGCGAAAGAAGGAAGAGCCACGGCTGGCTGGCGGACCCCCCCCCCATCATTACTACTGGTGGACTGATTGCTATCGGCGGTCTTGACTAGACAGGGGCTTGGACTAGAAGACCTCGCAGGTCCCTTCCAGCTCCCCACGCAAGACCTGGTCCCAGTCACCACCCAGGACCTCTTCTTCCCTAGGGACGCTGCCCGTGGGGGCAACCCAGAGGCAGGCCTTTCAAGGTCTATAAGCTGGCACCCAAGGACTTTGCCCTCTTACCGGGCATGGCTGCGTGCACTGACTGCCTTGCCACCCAGCCACGCAGGTGCATCCTCCGTCGATGGGATCACAGGTTGCTCCGTTGGCACAGAGGCAGGTTTGGTTGCAACCGGCCCCCCAGGTGCCTGAAGAGCAGGGGGCAGAGCAGTCCACGCCCTGCCAGCCTGGAGGGGAGGAGCAGAGACAGAGGGGGGAGGGAGATTGGTGTGAGTTCTGGATCCTTTGCACGCTCCTCCTCTGGCACAAGCCGTTGGAACTCACAAAGGAAGGCAACTCCCCCTCCCAGCAGCTCATGGATGGCCCACCTTCCCAGGCACAGCACCCAGGGCCAGTGGGCCAGTCAGCTCATTCAACCTTATGGTGAAGCTCCGGTAACAGAATCTTGCCAATCTGAGAGGAGACGTCTCCCAGGAAGCTACGGGGGCCCCTCATGGTCCTCTTTCTCTGCCCATTATGCAGCTGCAGGCTCAGGCATCTTTCATCTGCTGTGCCCGCCTCCCAAGGTCCCACCCATCCCAGGGAGGTCCTACCTTCCTTGCAGAAGCAGGTCCCTTCCACGGGGGAGCAGCCCAAGGCGTTACGGCAGCTGCACTCCTGAGAGCAGTTCACCCCAAAGGTGTCCTCCGGGCAGGGGCTGGAGCAATGCTTGTCCTGCCCAAGGAAAAAGCAGTCAAGGGATCCAGCTGAGCCCCAGAAAATGCCCCCCCTCCAGGCCCCCAGGGGTACTCACGGTGTAGCCTGGTGGGCAGCTGCAGAGCCCCGTCTCCCCATCACAAGTGCCCCCGTTCAGGCACAGGCAGGGGTCCTGGCATCGGAGGCCATGGGATCCATGGGGACACGTCTCGTTGCAGTACAGACCGGCCCACCCGGCCTTGCAGGCGCATTCCCCAGAGATGGGGTGACAGCTGTGGGGACAAGCCGAGAAACGAGGCCCGCCCAGTGGGCTTATCTCGAGGAACCTGATTTCCCTACTGGGACCACTCCAGCCTCTCCCATCCACTGTGGGGGGTTGGGGGGCCGGCTGGACAAGAGCCCCAGGGGAACAAGGGGGCCTCTGGACTGACCTCTGCGTGTGCTGAGGGTCGCAGAGACAAGGAAACTGGCAGCTCAGGCCGTAGAGCCCTGGGAGACACTTCCGCTCCTCGCAGTGGCTGCCATAGAACCCAGCTTCACACAAGCAGCCCCCGCTGATGTGGAAACAGTGGCCCCCGTTGGTGCAGTCACAGGTCTCGCGGCAGTCCTGGCCGTATTTGCCGATGGGACACTTCTCGCGGCACCTTGGGGAGGAGCAGGAGAACAGAGCATACGGTAGGTACAACATCAGCCGACATTGGTCCACTGCAGCGCTGGCCTAGAATGCCAGTCCTAGAGCATGGCTTGTATCAACACAATCCATACAATGGGGGTGGATGGGTGGGGGCTTCTGTCCCAAGACCACCACCACTGCAAGATGTATCCTCTTGGCCTTGACCATGCCAAGCCCAAGGAACCACGAAGGACCCGCGGAGATCCTTCTGAGTCGTTCTTTATAGTTGTCTGCTTACAGACAGAATCTTGCCAGACTAAACCCCAGATCCACATAGCTCTGGAGATGCTCTGTGGATTGCTAGGGAGGGGCCACCTTCGCCCTCTTCCTGCCTACCAGAGATTCCAAGCTCTGCCCTCTCCTTGCCCTCTGGGAAGCAGCCCCTCCCTCCCGCCGGCTCTGGTCTACATTCCACCACAGATCTGCAGGGAATCCTCTCCAAGACGGGCTTGGGTTGGCACGGCTGCCAACCGCATTGCACAACCTTTAGGAGAGCCATAAGTGCTCTCCTCAGCTCTTCCACATCCTCCTCAGAGTCGGAGTGGCCGCTTCAGCCTTTCCCAGGAGCGTCTCCCTCCGCCTTCCCCATTGTTCGCAATTCCTGGACAGCAGCAGCGGAGTTTCCTTCCTCTTGCAGCTTAGGGGGAAACACGGACCTCTCCGCTAAGCACGGCCAACCTAATTGGCAAGGGGATTCCTGCATGGAGGCCGACGGGGTTTATAAAGGGCCGCTGCTACTTTTAGCAGAGACGGGGCGATTGGCCTTGGCAGACGGGTGTGACACCCCTGGGGAAGAGGGCCCAGTCAATGACAGCCGCAGCTGGGCAGAAACCGCCACGGGTGGCCAGGGGGCATCATGCCAGGCATTGGGGGGCTGGCGCAGCTAAAGACAGGAGGTCAGTTTGGTGGGAGGAGAACCCTCCCCTTGCAGGCAACGGAGCTGATCTCCGAAACACAGGCGTGACCCACGTCCAGTGGAGGAGGGCCCTTCATCTCTGCGGAAAACGGTTTCCTTCTCAAGCTGCAGCCATTGTTGGGAGGCTTTTCAGAGGCATGTCCCTTTTTTGTACTTGAAATTGTGTGTCCTGCACGAAGGAGAACGGGCTTTTCCTCTGGTGGGACTTCCTGGTGTTAGATGATCTTAGCTCTGTTGTGAGTGTGAAAGGTCCCAGGTTCTCCCGTATCTTAGTGCCTACTTCCTGAAGCTCTTGGTGAACCTTCTCTGAAGTGGTTCCAGGTGGACTGGATCCAAGGCCCAGAGGCAGCCCTTGAGGAGTGGAATTGGGTCACTTCCTCACGGAGAATCGGAAACGAGACGCCTGCCATCCTCAGCAGGCTGGCGGCCCGTGAAAGACCGTCAGGAGGACTGACAAGGCCCCGCAAAGGCCCTCCCCCCAAAGACTGCGGAGGGGTGACTCACTCCTCTCCCAGGTAGCCTGGCGCACACCGGCACTGGCCTGAATCTGGATCGCACTGGCCTCCATTGTGGCACCGGCACTCTTCCTGGCAGCTGGAACCGAAGTGCCCAGTGGGGCAGCGGGTGGAGCAGATGCCGCCCTGTGGGGGGGATGGAGGGGGAGAAGAGTCAGAAAGTGCCTGGAGGGAGATTCAGCCAAGGCCATGGGCCCAAATGGGATGGAAGATGTCGCCCAAGAGCCCGCCCTCCCTCCCGCCTCTCTCTTCCCATAAAGAGGAAGGTGGAACCAATCCCAAAGAATGGGGGGAGGGCTTTCCCAGCCCCTCTGCAAGGGATTGGAGGAGGCTTCTGGTTCAGAGGTTAGAGGTTGGGGGGGGGGAGGGGCATCTCCCTGTCCCTGCCCACCTACCATCCACCCAGGAGGGCAGGCACATTTGCTGGAGGAGGGGAGATGGCAGACACCCCCGTTCTGGCAGGGGCAGAAGGCTGGGCACTGGAATCCGTGGGTGCTGTTGGGGCAGAGGATCTCGCAGCTGGAAGAGAGAGGGAGGGCACTGCACAGGATGGGCTCACACCAGCTGGCACCCGCTTGTACCAAGCTCATTGTGGTCCATTTCCTCACGAAGTCAGAGACCCATTCTGCCCCCAAGCCTGCTGGGGGGGTCCATTAGGGACAGTCAGAACAGCCCCTCCTAGACCCCCCCCCACAAGGTTTCACCCACCCACCCAGCCAGACAAGACTTCGGTTTCTCCAGATGGGATCCCTGAAGCAGTCGCAGCCTCTAGTCCAGCACAGGTGAAGCTCTTCCAGGGAGGCCCTCAGTCGCTCTCCTGCAATTTCTGGTGCTGAAAAACTCACCAGCGATGTTGCTCTGATGCCCCCAGGACTCTGGTGCCACCAGCCCCCCCCCCCGCTCTGTCCCCCCCCCCCCCGAATGCCCTGGCTCAGCATTTCTGCCCTGCCTTCCCTGCCACTCACTGTGGCCCTGCATAGCCGGGAGAGCAGAGACAGGCGCCGTCCACGTGGTGGCATCCGGCTCCCTTCTGGCAATGGCAGTCCAGCTGGCATCCTTGGCCATAGGTGCCCCTGGCACAGGGCTCTTGGCACTCCTGCCCACGGTAGCCAGGGGGGCAAGCGCAGGCCCCGGTCAGGGGGTCGCAGCTGCCTCCGTTCAAGCAGGTGCAGGGGCTTTGGCAGTCGGGCCCCCAGGATCGGTCGCTGCACTCTGGAGGAGAGGAAAAGAGGGCGGGCACTCCTGCAGATCTCCCGGGGCCTGGACCCGGCCTGCTTCCAGGATCGTCGGCTGCCCTCCCAGGAAGGCCAGAGGGCTTGGTGCCCCCTCACCCCGCATCTGCCTCAGTCAAGCGCCCTGAATGAGGAGGTCTCGACAAAGGGAAGGCCTGCCCAGCCTCTGCCCCAAGGCTGCTCCGGTTCCCGACCCTCTCTGAACGCCCCCCCCCCGGTCTTTCTTCCCGAACTCTGGGCCCTGAGGATTGGCTCAAAGGGGGTGACTCACCACTGGAGCAGTCTGTGCCCCTCCAGCCTTGCTCACACTGACACTGGTCTGGAGCCACACACCGGCCGTGCACGCACTCCTGGCCACACCGAGCTGCAGCCGAGAGGGCAGAAAGAGAGCATCGCCTGCCAGTCCCTGCCCGGCCTGTGGAACTGCTTCCCCCAGGACTGCAGGGGCTAAGCGGGGAATTGGGGACTCCCGCCCCTCCTGCGCTCAACCCCAGGGACGGGAAACCCTGGCGGTCAGCTCAACAGAAATGCAGAAGCAGCTTCCAGGATCTTTTGATCCTGTCTGCTTTCCCGGGGGATCTCCTGGTGGTCTCCCATCCCTTCCCAGGAGGCTTGGCTTCCTGAGGCCTTGTGGGCAGAGCGTCTCAAGGGGAGGGGGGGTCGCCGTGGGGCTTACGGACACAGGTGTCGCTGCTCTCGTAGAAGCCCTGGCAGCAGTGATGGCGCCTCCGATAGTCCACTTTGACGCCTTGCCGGTAGGCCGTCTTGTACAGGACCCTGAAAGGGCCGAGAGGAAAGGCCGCTGGGAGAGACCGGGAGAGCCCAGACACGGCTCCCCCTCCCGTCAGTGGGTGGGGTTCGGGTAGGAGGGCTCCGTGCTCACCTGTACTGAGGGCAGGACTTTGTCCGCAGCCACGCTGGGCTTCTGCAGGGCTCCTGCGGCTCCTGGACGAAGGGCTGCACGAAGGACTCCTTGGAGACGGTGGTGAAACTGGGGGGAGGGGACATGGGTGGCTTGAATTGGGGGGGAGGGGCTCGGCCATTGCTCGCCCACCACTCAAATGCAGGCGGCTGACATGCGCAGGACGAGGGGAGAAATGGGGAAAGGAGCCCTTCCCCCCAAAAAAATATGCTTGGAGAAATGGCCTAAAGAAATGGGGAGGGGACCCGCCGAGCCCACCACCCTCTCCTTGCCTGCCTGCCTGCCTTGTGAGGGCTCTCACCTTTCCCAGTAGCTGCAGACGTTGGGGTCGCTGGAGCTGAGCGAGAAGGCCCGGTCCAGCTGCAGCCACAGCACCAGCAGGGAGTAACGGCAAGCCATCATCCTGAGACAGAGGGACCCCAAAGGGTTGATGGCGGTTGTGAAGGCATTGGGTTTCACCCCACCTGACTTTGCCCTCCCTCCCCCTCCCTCTCTCCCTCCCTCCCTCTCTCCCTCTCTCCCTCTCTCCCTCCCTCTCTCCCTCCCTCTCTCCCTCCTTCCCTCTCTCTCTCCCTCCCTCCCTCCCTCTCTCCCTCCCTCTCTCCCTCCCTCCCTCCCTCCCTCCCTCTCTCCCTCCCTCTCTCCCTCCCTCCCTCCCTCCCTCTCTCCCTCCCTCCCTCCCCCTCTTCCTCCCTCTCTTGTGGCAGCTTTCCAGCACAATGTCTACAAGCAGAGGGAGAGAACAGGAGGCGCACGTAGCCAGGGCTCTCTGGGTGGAGGGTCTGGGGTCCAGGCCGGAAGAACAGGGAGACCCCAAATGGTCCTGTCCTTGGAACCGTCTCCCCACGGAACAGGGCAGGCGCTCTCCAAGAGCCGGACCCAGAAAAACACCACCCTGCCCTGCCCATGGAAGAGGCTTGAGGTTGGGAAGGAGCTGTCCAGCAAGGAAGGGTGGAGGAGCAGAGAAGGGGAGGGGGGTTGGGGTTAACCGAGTTGGAAGGGACCCTGCAGGTCATCTAGTCTTCCCTCGGGCGCTGGGGAAGGCCTGAGCCTCTGGCAGAAAACAGAAGTCCAGACCCCCCCTCCCTCTTGCTGCTCATCCTTCAGCTCCAAAGTCCCAGCTGAAGAGAGACGGAGAATATTGTTTCAGCCTGAAACCAAAGCTGCAAGACCATCAAAGTCCCAGCTGAAGAGAGACGGAGAATATTGTTTCAGCCTGAAACCAAAGCTGCAAGACCATCCTGTCGCTTTAAGCCCCCCCCCCCCCTTCTGCCTGCCACAAACTTAACTCTGCAACTGGGGAATCTTTTTTCCTAAGCCCAGGCCTGAGCGCTGACCCCGGTCAGTTTCTCACGGCTTGAGGCTGCCGGCGGTTTTCCACATAGGAAAAGTTGACGCGCTTGGATGGCGCCAGAGAAGCTCCCGTTACCAGACCTCGGCTCCCACCGGCTGGCAGTGAAGGAGTTAAGCCTCCGCCCCTCTCTGGACGTGCTCCCCCCCCCCGTTGCCCCCCCCCCTTTGGCAACAGGGCAGAGCAGCCTCCATCCCACTCGGCCGTCCAATTCCCTTCATCCCATTGCTGAGGCAGCAGAGTTTCGCAAGCCCTTCCTGGCTGTTTGGGGCCCCTCCCTCCTCCTGCCGTGGGCTGCGTCTCCCAGGAGCCCCGAAAGGAGAGGGGGAAACATGGGTTGGGGAGGGGAGGGGCGGCCTGGCCCTCCCTCTTTTGCGCCCCTCCCAAAATCTGCACCCAAATGCCTGGAGACGCATCTCTGCCCAATCGCCATTCACCCGGCAGAACCAGAGGCCGGGGGCTGAGGGACTCTGTGGCACCCAGAAGCTGGCAGAAGCCAAATCCTGCCATCCGTGGAGACCCACCAGATGGCTAGCCACCCACCTCCTTCGCCAAGAGAAGCCGAGGGGAGGGGGCAGCCTTCCCGCCCGTCCAGTCCGGAGACCACCCGTGTCTCCAGGATCATGCAGAGGAGGAGGAGGAGAGCCCCCTCCCCCATTGCTTGCACAGCAGGGGCGTCCTGGGGAGGGGAGAGCTGCTTGGACAGCAACCCAAGGCAAGCCGGGCCCTTTGGAGGCTTCTCCAACTTTGGGGAGCCTGGGGGGGGGGCGTGCAGGCAGCCCACGCACCTCTTGGCAAGCCAGGCCAGGCTCCAGGGCCCTTCTCTGAAAGGCAGGCTGCCCCCCCCCCCCCCCGCCCTCCACAGATCCAGGCCCATCTGAAGTCTTCCAAGCAGGAAGGAATCCAGCTCTAACTTTCCCAGCCAGGGTGTCCCTCTTGGAGCTGGAGGCTACGCTCTCTTCCACGTTGCCAGGGCCCAGCCCCATTCCCAAAACAGGTGGGGGCTCCCTTTGCCCCCCCGCCAGTCCCTGGATGGGGCTTATCTGGAGAAGGAGGGAGGGAGGGAGACAAGGAGAGAGGAAGGAGGGGAAAAGGGAGGGAAAAGGGGAGGGAGGGAGGGAGGGAGGGAGAGAGAGAAAGAGAGAGAGAAAGAGGAGGAAAGGAGGGAGGGGGAGAGATGCTGGTCCTCAGCCTGGCTGCAAACAGGAAGTGACCCAGAGGCTCTGCAGCTGGAGGGTGTGGGAAAGGCAGCTGACCGTCCCTTTGCAAGGCAGAGTGTCCTGGCACTGCCCCTGCATGGGTGGGGCAGGCAGAGAGGAAGGCCCTCCTACTGGAGGGGGTACCACCAGGTGACCGTAGGGCTGCAGGGCAGAGATGGGGGCTGAAGAAGAGTCTGCCAGCAGATGGGGCTGGTGCCGAGGGAGCCAAAGGCTTTCTACGCCCAGAACTACCAGGCTGTGTGGACAGTCGGTTGCCCGGGTGTAATTGCACAGAGATGTCTGTGCAAATGTGTGCCAGATCCCCACCGCTCTGCGTCTCCATTTCTGCAGGAAAGAATAAGGGGGTACTGGACGCCCCTCAGAGGGGAGGGAGGGAGGGAGGGAGGGGAGGGAGGGAGGGTGTCTGGGTGGGCGGAACGTGACTGGCTGGGATTTCAGAAGGCAGAGAAGGGAAAACGGGGGCTTCCCCCCCCCCAAAAAAAACCACACGGGACAACCAGCATTGCTCTGCAGCTGGAAGCTTGGCTGTGGGGCCTGTGCTGAGCCCCTGCACGGCCGATGGGGGTGGGGGGGCTGTGGGGGTGGGAGGGAACAAGCTGCTTTGAGTTAAAGCTGCAGCCCAGAGGATCCCTGCGTGGGAAGACTGGATGGCGGGAGAGGCTTCTGGGAAGACGAAGGGAAGCCTTGGGGCACAGGTGGACCCACGACAGCAGGGGGGCGGGGCAGGGCAGTGGAAGGGAAGGGCTGCAACCTCAGCCCTGCCAGAGAGGAGGTTGGGCCTCCTGGGGGCTGTGGCGGAAAGGGGGCAGGCGGGGGTCTGTTCTGCCCCCCTCGGAAGGGGGACTCCAGTCCTGGGTCCAAGGCCCTGGGAAGGGGCTGGAGGACGGGGCTTCCCAGGGCCTCTTAGTCCCCCTCCGCAGCGGCCTCCAGGCCTGGCCCTTCCGATGCCCATGGCTCCGTCGCAGGAGAGCCGCCTGGGCATTCAAGCCAGAGCAGGAGAGGAAAGAGGCACAAGATGGGCAGGAAAGGGGTGTCTGCCAAGCACAGGCAGGGCGCCTCAGGTGCCTCAGGGCACAGCTTGGAATGGGCACCCCAGAGGCTCTCCAGACGAGTCCCCTTCCCGCCAAGGGAGCAGAGCAATTGAAAAATCCCCCCCTTCTCCCCAAACGCCGCAGGGGTGCCAGGCACCTTTTCTGGAGGCAGGAGGGGGTGAAAGGGTCCTCCTTGCTCCTCCCTCCCTCCCTCCCGGCCTGCCCTCTTTCCTGCCCCGCAGATAGAAAGCTCCTGTTTACACCCCCAAAGCCTCCTCGGACTCCCCTCCGGCTTCCTGTTTATCGGAGAGGAGCCAGGAGGGAGCTCAACCAAAGGTGGCCAGGCGAGGCTTGGAAGGACCTCTGCTCTCCAGGGGTCACTCAGGGCTCCTCTGCCCACGTGGGGCTTGCGATGGAGAGAAACCCCAGAAACAGGCTGGCAAAGGGAGCAGATTGAGACCTTTTGCCTGGGACAACCCCCCCCCCCCCCGTTCAGTCAGAGACGATGGCTACCTCGCAGGCTGGCCAAGTTCCCCCCTCCCAGTTCTCAGCTGGAATAACGCAAAACACCCCCCCTCCCTCCCTCCCCAAGTGATCCACAGGGGAAGCAGGTCTCCCCCCCTCAAGGCTAATTGCTGCTGGCTCTCCGGAGGGACCGGGCACAGCCAGTCAGTGCCTGTGGTTTCCTAAGAGCCCTGGGGCCCAGAGATAAGCCTTCGGGTGACCTCGCTGGGCATTTTTAGACAGCCCGTCAAAGGGATCCTTCGCCACAACGCTCCAGCTTCCGTCTAGGGAAGAGCTGAATGTTCAGTGGATGCGTAACGGACGCTGGCGGGGACTTGAACCAGGACTTCCTCGACCCCACCCAGCCCAGTGGGGGACGGGAGCTCTTTGCTGGGGCTGGCAGCAAGCAGCCTCTTTGGGAGACTCCTGGGGCTCCGAGCAGAGACCCCCCCTCCCAAGTGGGTCAGGGCCAAGGGAGGCTTCGGGTGGGCCACCTCCGGACTCAAAGACCCCCAAAGCCTTTGGAGACAAGGACGCCTTCACGGAAGGACACCTGCCCAAACTTCAGCTCTGCCTGCTGTGGGGAGGACAGTCTCCTGGGGGTGGCCAAGGCAAGGGCAGCCCAGCCAGCCAAGGGGCAGCCCTGCACTCTGATTGGCAGCTGAGCTCTGTGCCCGGGCATTGCGCTCTCCCGGTTCGCCCACCCCAAAGCTCTTACCTCCTTCAGCTCCCGTGGGGGGGGGGAGGGGGGGCTGCCGGCGGTGGGCCGCTCGTCCTCACTGCTCCTGACCCAGGAGCCCCCCTTGTCCAGCCGGAGGCCGGATCCGCTGGCAGAGGGGCACGCGGGCCCTGCAGGCTCTTCCCAGGCTGCCTTGGGTGGCCGAGCGCAAGAGGAGTGTGAACATGCAGCGGGAGAGGAGGGGGGACAGGCAGGCAGGAAGGGGCCGGGTTCAGATGGCGCCTTCAGGAAGCCTGGACGAGGAAGCAGAGAAAGAGCAACAACAGCAGAGGGAAAAAAAGAGCAATTTTTTCTGGCAAGGAAGCCCAAATGATTGGAACACGCAAACTCTGTCCAGGGACGTTCGCCTGAAGGCAGCCCAGCAGTCGGAGCGCAGGGTCTGGGGTGGCCCAGGGGGCATCGGGGGTGGGAATGCAACGCCCCTCCCCCATCCCACGGACGGTGGAGAGGCTGGGCGTTGGGGCCGCCCATCCTGCCTCACAAGTAGCCCTGGGCAGAAACGGTGACCCCAAACCTTGAAATGCTTCCTACTTCAGCCGAAACGTCCTCGCAGCTGTGGCTGAACATGGGGGGAGGGGGGGAAACCAGGGGTGTCCGGAGCCCCCTCCCTGAAGGCAAAGGGGAAGCAGAGACCAGCCCCCATTCGCCCCCCAAGACGTAACCCTGGGATCCATCCCAGTTTAAGCCCCCGCCTCTCTCCGGTGTTTTAAGAAGCTCTGGTTGACACTGGGTGGGCGGAGAACACCAGGGAATTTGGGGAGGGGGCTTTCCCAAGGGCCTGCGGGAGGAAAGATGCACGCAAGTGGGGAGGGGCTTTAAGTATTGCTAGAACTCAGCACCCGGAACAGCTCCCAACCCTCACAGGAGGGGCCAGCCGGGCAAGGCAGCCAGGTCCCCCTTTGGGTAAGCCTGTCCCCCATTCTCCCCTCTTGCTGGGGTGCCCTGAGAGGAGTGGGGGGGGGGTCTCTCAGAGGCTGCTGCTGTGAAGGGAGGGGCCGGGATTGATGGAGGGGGGGGAGGGAGAGGCAGTGGGGCTCAGGGCTACAACCAGTTGCCTCGGCCTCCACCAGGGGGCAGCAGAGACTCTCGGCCGCCCCGGGCTATGCCAACCTGCCTGCATCCCTGGAGACTCCGTGCCAATTGAGCTGAAGCCTCTCGGTCTTTTTTTTGTAAGGAGTTTTATTATTTTTTAGTTACAAAATAACCATCCCACCTGGGTGTGTCTTGAGGGTGACCATGGGCCAGGGTCCCTCTGGCTGGCCTCACCCAGGAGCCCAGAGTGTCCTGGGCCCCTGTCCACCTCAGGCCCATCCACACCGGACCTTTTGCAGTGGGGGGGGGTCTGAATGAACGCTTCTGCAGGATGGGCTGGGGACCCCTCCCCAGAATAGGCGTCACGGGAGGGGGGGAGGAATGCAGCCAGAAGGCCTGGACCGATGTCTGGGGCAGCCGGTCAGTGTGTGGGGTTCTTGCTGGAGCCAGGCATAGCCTGAGGGGAGGGGGGCATTTCTTATTTCTTTTCTTGGAAAAGTTTTTCTTTCTTTCTTACATACACACTCACAAATATGTATTTCCCATAGATATTATTAGAATTATATGTTATCGTTTATGATTCCATTCTTCCCCTGAAGTTTATTATTATTATGTCTTATAACAATTCTACTTCTTCAGTCTCTCTCTTTCTCCATCCCTCCCTTCTTTCCTCCTCTCCTTTCTCTTTCTTCTTCCCCTTCCTCTCCCCTCTTCCTCCCCTCTCTCCTTTACCCTTTCCTCTCTCCTCCTCTCTCCTTTCCCTCCGTCCGTTGTCTTTTCATGCTTTATTCAATCGGATGTGTTTTCGGGATGGCGTCCATGCAAACCCAACTCTATATTCTATATTTCTATATAAATTCTATATTTACGTGACACTCTTAAGTTCCCTCTGGTGCCTCTTATTTTACATTGCAATAATTCCCCATGTGAGATCTTTTAAACATATATTGGTATCTGGATACCATTCCATTTCCTCCCTCTCTCTGAAGGCATCAAGAGGGTCTCCTTCCCCTGCCTGGACTGTCACCCCCAGGCTGGCCACTCCAGCCTCCCTCCCTCCCTCCGGCTTCCCCAGCTGCAGGGGACAGATGTCAAACCCCCCCCTCCTTCCTAATTGCTTCCCCCTCGGACTAAGGACTTGGTAAGGATTTCCGCATTCCAGAGGTGCTGCCTCTCTGCCAGGCCCTCCCTCGTCACCCGCCTGGCCATTAGTTACAATTAGCCCAGCCGAAGGGGAGGGGGCTCTTGATGGATGGGCTCCTGGGTGTTTCATGGCGGAGGAGGGGAGAGGAGGAAGAAGGCCATCAAAGGGCCATCACGCCCCGGGGAGCATTTCAGGACTTCAGCCAGCTGCTCCAGGCCTCAGGGTGGGGTGGGGCTTCCCTTATGCCCCCCCCCCAGGAACCTGCAAGTGCAGCTCCAGCACTTCCTGACTCCCCCCAGCAGAGAGGACTTTCCTCCGATGGTCCTTAGCGATGATTTGGGGGGCAGGGAAGAAGGAAGCAGGAGCCCTTGCAGTTCCGGCTGCAAAATGCCTAGAGGCCCCCTGAGCCAGGTGAGGTTACCTTTGGGGTGACTGGGTCCCTGCCAGTCATGGTCCCCAATCCCCCCCCCAACCTCCTGCTTTACCCAGAGCAAAATGGGGGCATCGACCCCTTCTTTCTTTCCTGCAGCCACTCCACCCCCCCTCCTGTCCCCCCCCCCCATATCAGGGCCCTAGGGAAGCCCCCTCTCAATTGCCCCTTCCTCCCCCCCCCACCTTCTCTTCTCCCCCCACCCTCCCCCGTGGGGCTTTGTGTCATTTGTCAATCCTGCAAACGCAGCCGGGAGGGAGATGGACTCTGAAACTCTACGCCAGCCCTTGCCTGCTCCTCTCCCTCCGTGGGGACTTCCCAGCCCAGGGGTGGGGGAAGGGGAGGGGGGGGGAGGATCTCTGCCAGGGCGGTGACGGTGGAGAGCCTTCCCAGGGGCTGAGTCGAGTTTCACCCCCGTCTGCCTGGGCCGAGAGAAGCCAGAGGCCCTGCCAGTGCCCAGTTCCAGGGGCTTTGGGGAGATGCCATGGCTGGTTATGCCCCCCCCCTCCCAGTGCGCAGCTGGTCTCCTGGGAAGCCGGAGGCTGCTGGTCCTTGCTCCCTTCTGAGCCACCTCTGAGCCTCCGGGACCCACAAATGCCCCTTCCACGGATGCCAATTGCCGGCTTGCCAAGTTTGGCCCAAGAACGTAAGAGTCCCGTAAGTGGGGCATCCCCTGCCATATGGTGGTTTCTTCTTGGGGCGGACAGAAATCTCCTGGTGGGTCCAGGCACCCCCTCCTGCAGCAGCCCCTCCTCAGTGCCCGCTCTGCCCCTGATCGGGAAGGGAGCTCGGCTGGCACTCCGAACCAACCCCCGCTTGCCCCCCTCCCCCGCCTGGCCCTTGGCGACAAGCAAGCTGCCCTCTCCATCACTCAGATGAAATCAATTCGGCCCCATTAGACCCATCCAGGCTGCGCTGAGCCCAGCTGGGCATGAGTGGCTGCCCCCATCTCCCCACAGATGTGATTACCGAGGATTCAATAAGGCTTTTGATTAGATGAAGGTGTGCATTTTCTTCCTCTCGGGGGGCCAATCGCTCTTCCTGTCGCCCCCAATCAGCCGGGAAAGGCAGAGACGAGGCTGGCAGCTGAATCCCAACGATCTCCTGCCCAGATCTGGTGGGCAGAAGGACCAGGGGGCGCCCTCCGCGTCTTTGCACCGGGGGGGTGTTGCTAAGGGATGGGGGGGGGGCAAGGGGGGAAACGGAAGAGAATGGGACCCCTTTCCTTTGACGGAGACCCCGCACACTCCGAGGAAAGCCCGTCTTCCGGGGGAGGAAGAATCAGAGGAAGAAGGGAAGGCGTACCGGATCCCTCCTGCCTCCAGACCGGACAGATCCCTGGGAGAGATCGCTCAGAAAGAGCCTCCAGGTCTGGCCTCCCATCCCAGAGATGGAAAAATAGATTCCCGTTACAGGAAGATTCGGGCGACAGAATGCCAGGAAAGGCATCGTGAAAGTCCCAGCCGCTGAGAGCGAGAGGGAGCCCCATCCTGGGGGCCAGGATCTTTCCAGGGTCCCATAATTAGGGGCCCCACACGGAGCAGAGGGCCCAAGGGATCTGATGAATCCTCTCTGGTTTTAGTCCCGAGCAGAATTTGTGCCACAAAGAGGCCAAGAGCCAAGGGAAGAAACGGCCCCCGTGGCCAAAGGGCCTGGCTGTCTCTGGGAAAACCCCCCCCCCACATTTGGAGCAAGCAACGGAAGGCCCACCTGCACCCCACAAACCAGGGCGGATGATGAGGGTTTGGGGGGGTCCCCTCCCAAGTCCTGCACGGTGGTCTCTGGATGGGAAAAAGAAAAGTCTCCCCCAAAGACTCCATGGCTCGGGGCCTGGCTATATGCGAGACCGTCTCCTGCCCCATACATCCCTTCGTCCGATCCGCTCCCACATAGAGGGTCTTCCTCCGGGTGCCGTCGGCCGGGCAATGCCGGTTGGCGACACCCAGGGGAAGGGCCTTCTCTGTGGCGGGCCCTGCCCTGTGGAACGACCTGCCCCCCGACCTTCGCACTACCTCGGACCTCCGCCTCTTCCGCCAACGTCTTAAGACGTACCTATTCCCAACAAGCCGGCCTAGCGTAGCCCCCCGTTTCTGACTCTATTTATAAATTTTTAAGGTTTTAAAGGGTTTTTAGCACGGGTTTTAATTTAATTTAATATGTTTTTTAATAGTGTATATTGTTTTGTTATGGTTTTTAATAATGCCTGTGCGCCGCCAAGGAGAAGGACGGGGTATAAATTTGAAAAATATATTTTTTTAAAAAATAAAAAAATAAAAGATATGAATGGATCCGAGAGGTTTTATTTCATCATTCAGCCCAGGGTCTTCCCAGCATGTCCTTCCCATTCACACAGAGGTGCGGTATATAAATTAAATAACCATAAACCATAAACCATAATCCACCCAGAGCTCAGACCCCCCAAACTCCTTTGAGGGCTGGTGGCCCTTCTGGGCTGCGGGGGGCGCATCCCCACCTGTGGGGGAGACAAGCGGGATCTGCCCAGTCTCCAGCCTAGGCGATATCTGAAGTGCTTAGAAACGGGGGTGGGGGGCAGAAGGATGTAGGGACCCCCTCCCACAGAGCCTAATCCCTCTCTGGGGGGCCCATAATCCCATTCAATTCCATCCCTTCATCCCTTCTGCCTGGTTTCACCATCACCCCCCCTTAAGGGCCTGGGCACACGGAGGAGCCCATTTGGGGGGGGGGGCTGTTCCGAGGAGGGGGAAGGGGGCCGACTGTCCTGCACGCTAATCTTCCCAAAGGCCCCTTCTCCAAGAGGCCTTCCTGGGTGCTTGTCCTCTGAGGAAGTGTGAAAAGCTTCACAACAAGGTGTGAAAAGCCAGCAGGGCAGCAAAGGCAGGCTGGGGGGGGGGGGACGACGACAACAGGGGGGGGGGCTCCTTGCCCAACAAGCCACCATGATTGTCGCTTCAGCCCACCTTCTGGGGTGGGGGGGAAGCAGTGTATTTCGGATGCCATAGGCAGAGCCCCAGCTTAGCTTCGGCTGAGATCCTGCCTCACTGGGGGCTCCTGGGTGAGGGGAGGAGGGTGGGGGCTGCCAGCCTCTTCTAAATCTCAGGTTGCCTTTTGCGTCAAGGTGGGTCTGAACCCTCCAGAGGCCCCTCCCCCCTGCCAGGAAAAGTTTCTTTACTACAAGGAGGAGCTAAACGCTCAGGACAATAAATAGGAAGGTGGAAGCAGCAGCCGTTTCTCCTGGGGGGGAGGGGGGCGCTCCGACACCCCCGGAGGGGCTGGAGGAGAGAGTCACTTGTGGCAAACAGCTTCGCGTCACCCTGGACGAGGCTGGGTGGCTCCCCCACCTCCTGTCCTTCTGGCTCTGCCTGGCAGCTGCCCAGCGTCAGAAGGAACAGCTCCAGCAAACGGAGGCCGCAGGGTCGCGCTTCCTTCAGTGGGTCGGGGTCTCTTCCCCCAAACAAGCCCTTTATATACAGAAGTTGGGGAGGGGGCTGAGAAACCGTCCGTCCCCCCTTTAGCTGAGGCGGAGTTCCGGAAA